>CM071876.1:16714833-16728400 GCA_036759665.1 Gynandropsis gynandra | reverse complement strand
CGTCTCCTACCTACCAGTGTATTGGACCTTAATGACAACACAAGAGATGATTTGGTGCTACAAATTGTTGTAGCTTTTCGGTTTTTCCTCCTCTATTTATAAACTCATATTTAACGAAAAATAAATGAACTCCGTTTTAACCAAGGTTCATGCATTGACCACATTAAAGAACCTTTTAATATAGGTCTTGAATGAATGAATGTATTGATCTCAAGGGTCGCATGGATCGCAAGGGTCGCATGGGGATAATAGGTCGCAAGGGTCGCATGGATCGCAAGGGTCGCATGGGGATAATAGGTCGCAAGGGTCGCATGGATCGCAAGGGTCGCATGGGGATAATAGGTCGCAAGGGTCGTATGAAGGTCCAATACACTGGGATAGTTGGAGTCGCAAGAAGGTCCAGTGTATTGGACCTTCTTGCGTCTCCTACCATCCCACTGTATGTGACCTTAATGCTACAACACAAGAGATGAGAAAAATCAAAGTAAAATCAAAGTAAATGAAGCATCTTTCATGTAAATGATCAAGAGTAAAACTTTCTTACGAATACTAATCGACTCCCCGTGAATGCTTGAACAAGTTCCGTCACTCGGTAACCATTTGGTGTAACGGGGAAAGACGTAAGGTGAAGAGAGTTGAACATTGGAATAAACTTTTCAATAAACCTTCTTTCGAACAAATTCAAGTGATTTACCTGAGCATGAGTTAAAATTCGTCGTGTTGGCTTCATACAACTTTCGTCTATTATGTGGAATCGATCGAAGGTTTATTGAATCTTTCGCCTACTTCTACTATAACCGCAGACTTCCTGAAGACATCTTTTGAAGGTCTACCTTCTTGTGTCTCTGACATGTCCAGTGTATTGGACCTTCTTGCGTCCCCTACCTACCAGTGTATTGGACCTTAATGACAACACAAGAGATGATTTGGTGCTACAAATTGTTGTAGCTTTTCGGTTTTTCCTCCTCTATTTATAAACTCATATTCAACGAAAAATAAATGAACTCCGTTTTAACCAAGGTGCATGCATTGACCACATTAAAGAACCTTTTAATATAGGTCTTGAATGAATGAATGTATTGATCGCAAGGGTCGCATGGATCGCAAGGGTCAAATGGGTCGCATGGGTCGCAAGGGTCGTATGAGGCTCTGTGACCCTTGTACCAAATATTAGAAAAAAAAACAATGTACCAAATATTAGAAAAAAAACAATGTACCAAATATTAGAAAAAAAACAATGTACCAAATATTAGAAAAAAAACAATGTACCAAATATTAGAAAAAAAACAATGTACCAAATAATAGAAAAAACAATGTACCAAATATTAAAAAAAACAATGTACCAAATGTTCACATCTACCAGTCCAAAAAAAAACAATGTACCAAATATCAATTTAGTCATCTTCGGGTTCATAGATACGTTCTCCATTACTATATATATCAGCCGCCATCTTCTCACGCATGGAAGTAACATTGTCGTCGCAAATTAAGCGAAACATATTCATATCCTTTAATAACGAGGCTTCTACGAATTTATAGGAGAAAACACCACAGTCATTCCCGCTTTGGTTCTGTGGCAGACCATCATAATACACATACCTCCATTCATCTTCTCCAGAAGCCAAAGAAGGAAACCCTCCGAGAATGAGCATCTTGGGGACAGCTTTTCTTATCCTCTCAATCACCGGATCGATATGTGTTTCCTTAAGGCTCATCCTGCAGTCGTATACCGTGATGCATCGGGTTTTGAAATCCGCTTTGATGGCTACCCAATGACATCCTACCCATCGATTATTTTCCGCTGGAATGTTTAGAACCGAGACAAAACCTTCATAATCACTAATTGGTGGGTTGGCGTTCAAAAACTGACTAAGCTTTTCCGGCAAAGTTTCCATATCCTCGTACGTCCACATCGAGAGCGTCTGCATGAAAGCAACAGGACAAACGTAATAATTCTGATACGCGCTGGGATCCGATGCCAAGCGAGAAGACAGCTCCATCAACGCCTCATCCAATTGCTGCAAAAAAAAAATTAACACACAGGAATGCATATGACACAAAACTCCGTGAGACTAAGGGTTTAAAAAAACTTACTTCATCTTCAAGCCATGCGTTGGCCTTTAATATAATCTCCCAAAACTTTGGCCCCCGGGGAATATCTAGCTCAGATATCCACCATCGCTCATGTCGAGGTGCCTTCAGGAACCAATATAGCTTAGTCAACTTTTCACCGCTAGCATCAGTGAACGTAGGAAATCGGGTTATCAAGTCCTTTACTAATCCTCTGGGATTCCACACAAACTCCTCAGGTTCTTGAACCACCGTTTTTTCGGGTTCTTGAATTGTTCTTGCTCTTTTCGCCGGCGGAGGTTCAACATATGGCGCAGACTCCTTCGATAAAGGTCCAGCACCTGCATAAAATTTACCTCATTAAACATATGGCGACCAATGGGACCAATGCGACCAATGGGACCAATGCGACCTATGCGATCCATGCGACCATTTGACTTTAGCGACCCAGTGACACATGCGACATATGAAACCCATGCGACTCTAACGACCCTGCGGCTTATGCGACCCTACGACTCTAACGACCCTACGGCTTATGCGACCCTACGACTTATATGTCTCGATGGAAATTGACACTCAAATGACCTTTTCACTAAATATTACTTACTTGGTGGAACTCCATCAGGAGCAAGGTTTCTTGACACTGGATTTGGACGTCGAAGGAATTCAAAAGCAAAATCACCAACAGTGTCGGAAGATTGGGTTTCGATGATCGCAACTTTCTCGGCAGCCTTTGATTTTGGATTAGGCACATGAATCCCGACATCCATTAGAAGGTCTTTTACGGCGTTGATGATTCTCTTCTTCGACTTCCTTATTTCCCCTATTAATTTATTCTCCAGTGTCAGAGGGACTGCAGCATCAGAATCAGCATCAGCATCACTCACGCACTCCTTCCTCTTAGTCCATTTTTCCTGCAAAATGACCAATTACGAATACATTATACTTCTACCGACCTACGACCCGTGCGATCCTCAACCGACGTGTGCGACCCATGCGACTCAAACGACCCTCAGACACTCCGCGACACTCAAACGACCATTGCGACCTAACCGACTCACTGACACTGACACTCACCCGTTTCAAATCAATAAACTGAGTCTAAGATGGTCATGAAACTACTGCGACCCTTGCTACTCAACCGACTCACGGAGTCGAAGATGTTCATGCAACTCCTGCGACCCTTGCGACCTAACCGACTCACTGACACTGACACTCACCCGTTTCAAATCAATAAACTGAGTCTAAGATGGTCATGAAACTACTGCGACCCTTGCTACTCAACCGACTCACGGAGTCGAAGATGTTCATGCAACTCCTGCGACCCTTGCGACCTAACCGACTCACTGACACTGACACCCATTTCAAATCAATAAACCATTTTGTGACTCGAAAGCTTGCAAAACCCTAGAAATCGAACTACCTACACTTATTGACGCCATTGAAGATTGACTCGTGCTCTCTTCGTGCTCTCTTCGCCAGTTTCCTTCTCGCCAACTTCAAATTGTTCGCCAACTTCAAATCGTTCCCTCTCAAGTTCGAAATCACTTATTTCTTTCTTGCTATCAACTTTTAAACAGGTTTCACGGCGAAAAACTGTTCGGTTTTCTCGTTTTCGGCAGTTTTTCACGTCGAAAAACTGCCGAACTTCCATTTTTCCACGTTCGAACGTTAAGGGCAAATTTGTCTTTTCTTCAGTTTTTATTTTTCGGATTTAATAATTATTTTGGGGAAGGGTATTTTTGAAGTGATTTAGCCCTATGAGAATATTTCTGATATTCCGCCAAATTACTTCCGCAGAAAAAAAATATATATGATTAAAGGGTCTTTAATATAACGTTGAATACGTTTGGGGGAAATGTGAAGTTTCGAAAATATAGGCCCTAAAACTGTGATTGCATTTGAACACAACCAGTTTTGCTCAAACTATAGCCCATATAATAAATAAGCCGAAAACATGATACGGACGGCAAAAAAAAATCGCTTGGATTTTCGTCCAAGCAATCTCAGACTACTGTGTTTTTTCTGCTCCTCGCTTCTGCTCGGTGTTCTTCTCCGTCGTGATAACCTCCAAATTCTTCTCCGAAAACCCTAGTTTCCGATGTCGGTAGGTGGTAAATCTCGGGTTTTTTAACTATGAAAAACCCTAATTCAGTTTGTTATTGGCTATGAATTGATGTTGATTTGAATGACATGGCGATGCAGATCTTCGAGTACAATGGAAGTGCGCTTGTGGCTATGGTCGGAAAGAACTGCTTCGCCATCGCAAGTGACCGGAGACTTGGTGTTCAGCTACAGACCATCGCCACTGATTTCCAGAGAATCTACAAGATCCATGACCGTCTCCTCATTGGCCTCTCCGGTCTCGCTACCGATGTCCAGACATTGTAAATTTCTCCTGCAATCTTTGGGGCTTTCCATTTTCATGGGTTTTATTATTCTCTTTGTACTTTGCTTTGTGATTAACGATCTAGGGCTTCTTTTTTTGGGTGTTGTCTTTGGGATTTTGGTTGAAGGTTCCAGCGACTCGTGTTTCGTCATAAGCTGTACCAGCTTCGGGAAGAGAGAGACATGAAGCCTGAAACTTTCTCCAGCCTTGTTTCTGCTATTCTTTATGAGAAGAGGTCGTTGCTTCTGCCGCTTTTCCTGTTTGTAGCTGGTTTTTCGATCAAATTGCTTCCTTCAATGGTTTTGTATATTAAGTCGATCATTTGAGATAGTATGTCCATTGCAACGATGCAACTTTTGTATCTCGATAAGTATAGTTTTCATGATTGGTAGGGGAGGAAAAGCAAACTTTTCTCTGAATCATGCTTTAGAAGGATGATCGAATTAGCAGCTATGTTTCAGATTTGGTCCTTACCTGTGCCAACCTGTGATTGCTGGATTGGGAGATGATGATAAGCCATTCATCTGTACAATGGATTCTATTGGAGCCAAGTATGTTAACATCCTTTTTTTCACAAATCACTAATTATTTTAGACATAATATCTTTTTCTAAATTGTATGTCAATTAGTTTGGTAAGTCTAGTGGGTTTCATCCCAGCACTTACTAGTTGAGCCAAGATTATGTGTTCCTGGGTCTGGTTCATGGATGTCATGGAGTTTGTCTTACGTTGAAGAGTTGTCTGTTTCACGCCCCTATTTCATTTCACAGATATATAGATGATGAACATGGTCCCTTCTCCTTTCTTAGTTTTGTGATTTATTGCTATTGTATCATGTGGTTTTCAATTTAACTGAGTTATGCTTATATTCGCTAGGTCACTTTGATAATGTTAGTTCAGCCATGGATGGCTAAATTGCAGGCATCCTTAATGCTGCTTTTTTCACTGTAGGGAGCTGGCTAAGGATTTTGTTGTTTCTGGAACTGCGTCTGAATCACTTTATGGAGCCTGCGAAGCAATGTTCAAACCGGATATGGTTTGTCCCTTCTGACACCTTATCTAATTTATGCAAATACTTATGCTTGGACAACTACCGATCTGCAGTAGTATAGCCTCGGTGCGAACCCAATAAGCTTCTTTCATCTGAAAGAAGCTCATCATAGTACTGGAGTTGTTGGTAATTTTTGTCTGTGTATGTAATAAATGCATGATTCTGTCATTTGAAATTCTCTTGGGTTGCTCTAGTTGGCAGGAGATTGTGATATGCCTAAATCAAGCTTGCTGGTTATATCAATGATGACTTCCAAATGAGCAGTGGAACAACATTATAACTTGTGCTGAGTGCATTGTGATAAATGGGTTTTCCCATGACTCTACCGACTTATCTTTTACGCATGCGTAGCATATGAAATTATGTGTGATTCAAGATTCCATCTAGTTGACTGCATAACAAATGGGATTTTCAGGAAGCCGAGGAATTGTTCGAGACAATCTCACAAGCATTGCTCTCATCCGTAGATCGCGATTGTCTGAGTGGCTGGGGAGGGCATGTCTACGTTGTGTAAGTTCTTGTTCTCAAGTTCTTCTTTTCACACCTTGACCCCAAAAGAACATACTTCTATATTTAAAATCTAGAAAGCGAAGTAGATATCCTCAATTGTTACATAACATTTTTCAATCTTGATTTTTCCAGAGGATGGATTGATTCGATCTTGACATCATCCGATTGTATTCGAGTGTAAGTGCTTAATCGGACTCGAAGAACCCTTTTCGTTCAAATAGTTGTGGATTTGGGTTCCCAGGTTCCTCCTACAGAGAACTTCATGTTTTGGATTCCAGATAAGTTTGATGCACATCCGGGATGATGCTTGTGCACTTGTCCCAATATTCTTTGAGTTTCATTTTCTACCAGTGGGGCTTCATTTGACTCAACTTTAAAAATGGCCACCATTCTTTAACTACTTTATTCATACTATAGCTACTCTACCGTACAAAAGGAAAAGAAGAAAAAATCAATTATTGTAAAAATGTTCTTGATGTTAGGGATATTAAATGTTTATTGGGCCAAGTTCATTACATTTCTTCACAATGAAAAAATCTTCTGATATTTTCCATAAGTAAACTAACGCATGCACCTTTGATTTACAACTTTATAACATTTCAATAACACGCGATGTGTTAGTATTAGTCTAATAAACGTAATGCTTGTTAAAAATTAAATATTTATCATACAAATGTATATATATATATCCTTTTTCAAAAAATGTTATAGTCATATGCCCTTTTGATTTTGAACTTCATCATGTTCCCTTCGAATTTTACTTTTTATCCTGTTTCGTCAACTATAAAGATTTTTTTTAAAAATTTTCTCTGTTAATTATCCTTTAATAGATCCGATTTTGATTCAATTTTTTACCCGATTTTATTCTGAATTTTAACTCAATTTTGATTTTAAATTTAACCTAAATTTGATTCAATTTTGACCTAAATTTGATTCAATTTTGACTCGATTTAATTCGAATTTATACTTAATTCTAACACAAATTTTTATTTAATTTTAACCTTATTTTTAACAATAAATCAAGTTAATTATTCAATTCAATCGGATAAATTTTACTCGAAATCAAGTAAATCGATTAAATTGAATAATTAACTTGATTTAATATTACAATTCGGGTTAAAATTAAATAACAATTTATGTCAAACTTAAGTATAAATTCAGATTAAATCGAGCCAAAATTAGATCAAAATTGAGTCAAATTCGGATCAAAATTAAAATCAAAATTGGGTTAAAATTCGGGTCAAAACTGAGTCAAAATTGGCCGGTTAACGGATAATTAGCGGAGGAGGTTTTAGGCAAATTTTTTATAGTTGAGGGGGGAATAAGATGAAAACTAAAAATCGAGGGGGAATAGGATGAAGGTCAAAATTAAGGGGAAAATAGAACTAAAATAGACTTCAAAAATACCCTCGTAGGGTTAAAGTGTTTCCCTGAAAAAAAAAGAGTTTCAACTTCAAATCTAACCTTAGAATATTGATAATCCCATATTACTCTTGTCGACACTTTTTCTCTCTCCTCCAGAGCATGTCTATTTCTCTCTCTTGTAGCGCGAAAATTACTATTCTCCCACACCATAACAGATTCGACGAGAGTAGCTTGAAATCGGCATCTGATTCGCTGCCAGTAGGTTGAAATCGTTTATTATCAACAAAGAAGTTTGCAATTAAGCACGTTTCGCAGAAAAACCATGTATGTACAGTGAGTTTTCCGTGGTTTCTCGTGTTTTTCTTGTTTCTTTTGTGAGTTATGAAGCACTAGGTCAATATAAGACTCGTTTATTGAAAATGAGTCTAAACGAGTCATATTTATTGAAATATCAAATGATCGAATTAGTGACTGGGTCACAGAGTCGCAGAGTCGCACTGGTTCACTGAGTCGCACATTCGAATTGGGTCATAGAGTCTCATCGAGGGGTCAAAGGGATCAAAGGTCAAAAGGTCGCAGAGGTAAAGGGGTCGCAAAGGGGTGAAAGGGTCGCAGGGGTACAAGGGTCGCATAGATACAAGGGTCGCAGAGGGTCGCAGAGGTGCAAGGTCGCAAGGGTACAAGGGTCGCAGATGCACAAGGGCCGCAGAGGCACAAGGGTCGCATAGGTACAAGGGTCGCAAAGGGGCAAAAGTCGTAGAGGTACAAGGGTCGCAGAGGGGTCAAAGGGTCGTAGGGGTACAAGGGTTGCAGAGGGGTTAACGGTTGTAGGGGTACAAGGGTCGCAGAGGGGTCAAAGGGTCGCAGAGGTACAAGGGTTGTATAAAGGTCAAAGGGTCACAGGGATACAAGGGTCGAAGAGGTACAAGGGTTGCACGGTTGCACTGGGTCACAGAGTCTCATCGAGTCGCACGATCGTAGTGGGTCATAGAATTTACCCATCTTTTTATGTTTTGGTTATAGGTGTAAGGATACGGTGGATAAAAAAATCACACTGATTTATTTTTTGTATGATGGTAAAAAACCCAAATGGAGAATCTAAATGAGTTGGTAGAGTTTAGGGAACCAGAGAGTACTTTTCTATTGTCCTCTGGTTAGTCTGACATACCAGCAATTGATTGATGAGTTATGCGCAGAGATGATTGTGGGAATAATTCAACGAATTTGAAGTTAAGCTATTTGTGCAATATTTGTGAAAATAGGAAGACGACATATATAATGAATGACAAGCATCTTATTTGTTATTTGTTCGATCGCATAAGAGGAATTCGACCACTGCTGTATGTGGAGATAGAAAATCGGCAAGTGTGAAGCGTGAAATCGAAATGAGAGGGAAGTTGAGTTTCTAATTTCTGCTTTTCGAAGTATTGCTAAAGAAGGTGAGGATCGAGGTGTTGTAGATTATGATGACTGTGTTATTGTAGGTCCAAATAACAAAAGTAGAGTTGCGAATAATCCGGAAACAATAAATATTTTGGATTCGGATAATTCTGATAGTGAACATACAAGCGGGTTAAGAGAAGATGGTGGTGTGCCATTAATGTGGTAGTTGATGGAGTTGTTTGTGGCAGTAATAAAGTTGATTCTGATGTGCCAACAGAGTATAAGTATGGTGATGGTGAGAACAACTCGTAAATGGTAGTTCACGAGAAGGCAGACAACGAAAATAATATCTTCGAGTTCAAAGATGGATTGGATCTTAAAATTGGCAAGAGTTTGATAGCAAGAAGGATGTATAGGAATTTATAAGGAAGGATTCAATTGAAGTTTCGTTTAGATATACAACATTGGGATATGATCCGAAGCTGTGGGAAGTACGATCCTAGTTTGCCTATAGTGGTTGTAAATGGAAATTACGCGTGGTTGTAAATGGAAATTACGCGTGGCAACAAATGGTTAAGGATTATTTGAATGAGAAATATGTCGGGAATTATGAAACACCTCCAGCAAAAGAATTGATGGCTTGTGTACAAGCAAAGTACGGTGCCAATGTATCGTATTTGATGGCTTTAAGAGGCAAATGCGGTGCTCAAAAGGAGATTTGTGGTGATGACCTTGAACATTATAAAAGGCTTCTAGGGTTGTTGCACATGTTTACAGAAAGAAATCCCACATATGTCGCAAATCTTCAGCTCGACAGTGATGGGAAAAGTTTCAAATACCTATTTGTGTCTGTTAGAGCGGCTATAAGAGGATGTAAATAAATGCGTAAAGTGGTTGCTGTGGATGCAACATTTCTGACAGGAGTGTACAATGGAGCATTGATTATGGCGACCGGAAAGATGGTGAACATCACCAATACCCTATTGCATGGGGAATAGTCGACAAAGAGAATGACGAATCATGGACGTGGTTGATGCGTTCTCAAAGTTAATTAAAATAACCTAAACTACCCGCAAGTGCACGGCACGTGTGTAGTATTTTAGGTGTCGATCCCACAGAGACTACGCAACACTACCTAAACTCGAACTAGGAATCAAACTTGCTAACGAAATAATATGGATGAAGAATTGAAATACTGAAAGTAAATAAACTACTTGGGTTCTAACGATAAGACAAACGTTGACACCTTGAACTAAACCCATAAACTCTGTGATTCGCCCGTTCACCCTCAACCGTTGTTACCCTACTTTCGTGGCCTAACCTCGGTTGTTCTAAACCTGATCTTCCAAGACTAAATTCTCCTTTCGGTCCTTCTCCTAATCTCTAAGACATGTATTTACGTGGCCTTTGTAAACACAAGTAAATTATAGCACTCAGATAAAGAATAGATGAACTAAAACGGGAAGATGCATTCAAAATAGATCAAAAGCGGTCTCGGGATAGCCAAGGGCTAATCCCTTCTCCTAGAACAAATAAACTACTCGCTCATGCGTCTGTAAAGAAACATAAACATAGTATAAAGTCTGAGGAACATAAAAACCAAACAAAACCGAAGTGGTGGTGCTTGATCTTCAATGCTCCTCGCTTATCTCCTCGCAAGAATCTGCTCTAACTTCGCTGAATTCTTCTCCTCTGTATGCTTGCTTTAATGGCGTCTTTTTGCCTCCTTTTAAGCCTCCTAAGTCGGTCCAATTGTTGCCTTAATTGCCCCCACGAGTTCCCTTTATTTTAAGTTAATTTTATTTAACTTAATGAGCAGTTACGGGTCTGCAATGCATGCCCGATCGGGCATGGTATGTGCGCCCGCTCGGGCACAAGGCAGTAGGTCGGGTATTCTTGCCCGAGTTGTGCATAAATGTGCACACAATTGACCGTAAGTTTTGCCCGGTCGTGCAAGAGTTGTGCCCGACCGGGTGGAGGCTTTCTATGCTCAATCTCGTCCCGTTTGTCCCGTGATGATCCTCGAAGTTGCTCCTTAGCTCCGTGCATGTCCTTTTAGCTCCAAAATGATCCAAATATGCGCAAAGACCTCTTTAGCTCCAAAGTGGTCCAAATACGCGTAAAAACCTGTAAGAACATGAAAAGCACGAAAGCAAGTAAAACGGATACGGAATCATACGTAAAACATCACATATGTATCAAAAACGTTTCCTAAATCGTGCAAGAAATACGTATGAAAACGAGATGATCAAAATCCCCCAGACTTGAATGTTTGCTTGTCCCTAAGCAAACGTAAACGTGGAATACTTGGGGTATGAAAATACGAGAATCCCCCTTCTCCTAGAGATACTGCTAAAGCGAGCCTAACCGATCAACTAGCATATTGTGAGCAAATTCGGCCTACTCGAGTTTTCAGCCTTAATCCTAGGTCCACCACGGTTACCTATGAGAAAGTAAATCAAAGGAAACTAGACACGCTACCGTAACTCCCTCCACCAGACAAGACTTCAGACTATGCTAAACCTAGGTCAACCGAGGATACTTGTTTCTTTCTTTCCGAGCTTCTTTCTTTCTTTTTCTTTTTCTTTTTATTTTCTTTTTATGACTTCTCTTTTTTTTCTTTTGTTTCCTTTTTTTTATTTTCTTTTTTTTTCTTCTTTTTCTTTGCATACACACTAGGCTTCTAGGACGTCGGATTTGAAGGGATCCATCCTCTACTTAGACCCAGAATACCGATGACGGTATACTCATGCATCTCGTGTGAGAGTGCAGCGGAGTAGGCGGCTTTTTGTGCCATGCCCTTAGGACGTAGAAAGATGATCGCCAACCCACCACTTAGACCCGAGCCACCGAAGGAGTAACAAGGTCGATGCACTCATATCGATTTTTGATCATGCTTTTTAGGCATTATTTCTATCGACAGCGGAGTGTTAGTGTGCGCTTTTAATCTGCGAAATAAGCTCGATTTTATATGATCCAATAATCCTCAATATGAAAAAAGTAAAGCATCATCTACACGAATTATAATCATCTGGGTAGAAAGAATAAGCGATAAACTAGCCTAGCAACCTCGTCTAAACCTCCCCACAAGCAACACTAGGATTCCCAAGAACTACGACCTATTGTTTTTCAGCCGACTAAAAAGCTCTAACGCTTAGGAAAACCTAGCTCAATCATGCAATGTCTCACGGAAAAGTTAACTTGTTAAGCATCCTAGGTTCAGGGTTTATCTCAAAATGTGGCACCGGACAAGTGCCTTGGGACGACTCTGACTCAATGAAAACAAAAACAATCTAGAAATCGCAAAAATAACCTAAAAACTAAAAAGTAAAAAGAAAGTGAAACAAAACCACTTGACAAACGTGAGCTGCTCCCCCAGACTTGAATTGAACGGCGTCCTCGATGTGAAGCTCCGATGGAGGATGAAGGAAGTGAAGCACGTTTGTGGTGTTATTTTTTTTGTGTTTTTCTCTTTTTTTTAAATGGAAATAAATATCCGAGTCTTAACCTAAAAACTAAGAAAATTTAAAAGCAAACAGCTGGATTGCCTCCCAGAAAGCACTTATTTAACGTCATTAAGCTTTGACGTCTCCATCCAATAATTAGCACCACTCAACAACAATTATCGGCCTCTACAAAGCAATCAAAACAAAACCACCAACAGTTAATGTGTATGCTCAAGACAAAAATGCAGTCAATTGATTGTGATTAAGATGACAAAAAAAAGACGATGATGATTAAAACCTCCAACATCTTTGTAGAAATTGTGTTAAAATTATTGTATAGCTGGAACGAAATCACCTGATTGGAAGTCATGAGGTAGGGTCTTCTTGTCGTGCCATCCCTTAGGCACATTATGCACGGGATTCACTTGCTCGCTGTCCGAGGTTGGATAAAGGGTATTTGCGTTGAAAAGTTTAATGACATCTATTTCCATTACCTCGTGCAAATGCGGGTGCAGCCTCCTTTGAGTTTCGTTGGAAGGTTCGTGGCTGTCCTCCCTATAATTTCCGTACATACACATTGAAGAGCTGACCCTCTTACGCTTCTTTACGCGTGGGGGTTGCTTTCTCATCTCATCTGCACTCATGTTAGCATTTAAAACAGCAAGGTATGTGTTATCGGAATCAACGTACTCATACCGAAAAGAAGATGGTGGAGGGTCGGGCTCAAGTTCGGACTTCTTCTCCGCTGTGAAACAAGCATGCATATCACGTGGTATCTCCTCCCATGGGGCGTCTCCTAGTGCTGTAATAGCACTCATGAATTTCGTATACACCTCAGCTCCTTCGTCCACAAATCCTGCATTGTCGCCAATTCGTGTCAAATACCGTAAAAGAGAATCGGAAACACTTACTTGATCGTGCGTGTCTTTCTCTAACTCGTCCAGTGAATCTACTGTAAAGGACTTCAAGGCCTTTTATTCTACTAGACATTGTTCTACTTCATATGATATATGGCATCACTTTCCTTGTTGTACGTCTATCATCGCACCTGCAGTGGCTAAGAACGGCCTACCAAGAATAATAGGTGTTCTAGCGTCTTCCGTTATCTCAAGTACAACAAAATCAGTGGGAATTCAAAGCTTACCTACCACGGTGGGAACGTTTTCAACAATCCCCACCGGATGTCTTACCGTACGATCCGTAGAGACATCTTCGTAGGTTTAAGGTTCCCGAAGTCCATCCGTTTAAAAACTGAGTGTGGCATGATACTCACGCTTGCTCCTAAATCACACAAAGCATTATCGATATCGAGATTACCTATAGTGCATGGAATGGAGAAGCTTCCGGGGTCCTT
>CM071876.1:16638626-16688608 GCA_036759665.1 Gynandropsis gynandra | reverse complement strand
AAGAAGACCCTATCTCATGACTTCCAATCAGGTGATTTCGTTCCACTTTCTAATTCTCGACCTAAGCCTTTCTCGGGCCATCTACTGCCTTGTTGGTCTGATCCTTTTCAGGTACGAGACGTGGAACTACGGAGTGATGCGGGTGACACGTTCAATGCCAATGGACAGCGGCTTAAGCTCTACCAAGCCGCTCAACCGATCGAAAGTGGAAACTCCATTTCCCTTTCCGATCCACCCGTCGCGCATGCATGAGGAATGGAGACGTCAAAGCTTTATGACGTTAAATAAGCGCTTTCTGGGAGGCAACCCAGCTGTTTGTTTTTTACTTTTCATGTTTAAGACTTGGTCATTTAATTTCCATAAAAAAAACAAAAAAATAACACCACAAACGTGCTTCACTTCCTTCATCCTCCATCGGAGCTTCACGTCGAGGACGCCGTTCAATTCAAGTCTGGGGGGAGCAGCTCACGTTTGTCAGGTGGTTTCGTTTCACTTTCTTTTTACTTTTTAGGTTATCTTTGCGATTTTTAGTTTGTTTTTGTTTTCATTGAGTCAAAGAAGGAAATCCTCCAAGAATGAGCGTCTTGGGGATAGCTTTTCTTAGTTCTCAATCACCGAATCGATATGTCTTTCCTTGATCCTGCGCTGGCAGACGTTTACCATTATGCATTGGATTTTGAAATCTGCTTTGATGACTACCCAATGACATCTTACATATCGACTTTTGAGCGATGGAATGTTTAGAACCGAGACAAAGCCTTCAAAATCACTCATTGGTTCCGTTCTTCTGAATGGATACTTGCCATTCAAATAATCACTAAGATTTTCCGGAAAAGTGTCCATATCCTCGTACATCCACAGCGTGAGCGTCTGTATGAAAGCAACAAGACAAAGGTAAAGTTTCTTAAATATCACGGGGAATGTCTTCATGCGATAATACTGCACCAATAACGCCTCATTCAATTGCTGTAAAAAAAAATTAACACACATGAATACATATGACACAAAATGACCTCTGTGACTTTGGGTTTAAAAAAACTTACGTCATGTTCAAGCCATACGTTGGGCTTTAATATTGTCTCCCAAAACTCTGGGCCCCGGGGAATATCTAGATTAGATTTCCACCAACTCTCATGTCCAGGTATCGTCAGGAATATATATATAGCAATCAACTTTTCACCGTTAGCGTCAACGAATGAAGGTTCTCGGGTTATCCCGCTCTTTCCTAATCCCTTGGGCTTCCACCAGAACGAAGTTCTTGAACCACCTTTTTTTTTCGGGTTCTTGAACCACCTTCTTTATGGGTTCTTGAACTACATTTTCTGCGGGTTCTCCACCAACATCTTTCCCTCGCCCTCTCCCTCGCATTGTTCATGCTCTTTTCGCCGGCGGAGGTTCAACATATGTCTTCCGTGGTCTTAAAACTCGTTTAGGTACCGGCGGAGGTTCAACATATTGCGACCTTTTGTGACCCATGCGACCAATGCGACCAATGCGACCTACGACCTATGCGACCTTTTGTGACCCATTTAACCCATACGACCAATGCAACCTTTGTGACTCAAAAGACCGTACTTACTTGGTGGTACATGACCCATTGTAGTTTCCTTGGCAGGAACCTTTTCGCCACTGGAGTATACTCCGCAGGAACGTCCTTAGCGGGGACGTCTTCCACAGGACCCAGTGGAGTATACTCCGCAGGAACGTCCTTAGCGGAATCCTCGTCATGAACCTCCTTGTCGGCGACTTCATCAACAGTACCCGCTGGAGCACCTACTTAAAGTTACTTCATGTATTAGACTCATTGTTTGTTACTTGATGCGACCCATGCGATCCATGGGACATATGCGACCTATGCGACTCTAGGGACCCATCGGCTTATGCGATCGTGTGGCTTATACAACTGTGTGACTTATACGATCTTGTGACTTATGCGTCTCTTGCGACCCATGCAACTCTTGTGACCCATGCGGACTCTCGATGGAAATTGACTCAAACGAAATTTTTCACTAAATATTACTTACTTGGTGGAACTTCATCAGGAGCAACAACAGCAGTAACCTCTCTAGAAATGTATTCAGTTAGAGGAATGGTGGTGGCAGATATGAGATTTTCAACTAATCTCGAAATGTTTGCCAAATCCTCTTCTTAGCCATCTCCAGAGTCATTTTCAGCCTCTGACTCAACCGACTTTTTTCTTGACACTGAATATGGACGTCGAAGGAATTTAAAATCATCATCTCTAACAGAACAGAAAATTGGTTTGCGGTGCTCGCATCATTCTCGGTAGATTTTGGTTTTTGCCTTTTCAACACCTTTGGGATTTGCCGCCTTTGATTTTGGATTAGGCAAATGAAACCCGACATCCCTTAGAAGATCTCTTACGACGTTGATGATTCTTTTCCCCAACTTCTCTATTTCCTTTCATTATTTTCTGCTCCAGTGTCAGAGAGACTGCAGCTTCTTCTCCTTCAGCTTCTTCCTCACCTTCTCTTCAGCTTCAGCTTCAGCATCACCTTCTCTTTCTTCATCAGCTTGAACAACACTTACCCTTCCTTTGTCTACGTCATCTTCAACCTCTATTATTTTTTTTGCCCAAGCTCTTCTTCCTCTTAGTCCCATTCCCTTTCCCAATCCCTTTCCCCTTTTTTTGATCACCAAGACCTGCTTTTCGCGTCAGCAATTCTTGCTTACGGATGTCCTCCCAACAAATACCCTTCGGATTTCTACGAAGATGTTCCATCTATATCTGAACATTGGGATCGTAGCATTGCTCATAATCACCCAGATCAAAAGGTATAGCTTCCTCTTCATCTTCAAAAAGAAGAATACTTCAAATATCCCGAAGAACAAAAAATCACCATTATTACCCTTGTGACCCTTGTGTAATTGTTACCTTAGAATCTTCGATCAGCCTTATTACATCTACATACTTCAGGTTAATACTAGATTTAACCATCTTCTTGCACATTCTAGGGCATGATGGATCCGCATCTATAACATCAACATACCATCCCTTTCCGCCCAAACTAAGGATGGTTTCGAATGGAAGTAACTGAAACATTAAAACAAAATGATAAGAATGCAAAAGTACAAAAACATTCAAGTTATTTGAATAATATATACAACTTACCATTAGTGGGATCATGAGACTACCACAATACCATTTTGGTTTCGGTGATACCCCGCTAATGTGCTTGCGGCAAGTATCCACAATCTTCTCAAATGTGTAACGCCCCCTTGGAAAGCCTTCACAAAATTCTAAGTCATCAACCATGTCAATGAGATCATGGCTGATATAGTTGTCCGATGAAGGCTTGTAGGCCATAACTTGCGCCAACAACATCAAAGTTGCCAACCTCGTTCGGTCGTCGAAATTCTTCGCCTTCACAAGCTTTTCAATGATTTGTCCGGGGTCACCTTTCCACGATTGAGATTCTTCCGCCTGAATGTATCACCCCTGTTGGACTCCCATCCTTTAGAATATGGTCCGCATTTCCATTCAAAAATTAGTGTGTGCTCCACTATAGAGTATTGGATGGAAACACCGTTTAAGACGAACCACAACTCCTTCTTGTCCCGTACAATCACTGAGTGATTTGGTAGGATAGACATTTGAACCATCGTGAATGTGGAGTTACATTGGAAATGGAATAAATGCCTAACTTTGGACTCCTTCTCGAAGTAATACAACTCGTATTCATCTAATATTCCTTTCAGTGTCGTTATTGTCTCGTGAGGATAACACTTGGTGGTGATCTTTGGCATTCTGTCCATGTGCTTGAATTCATACACAAACTTCGGCTTTGGTGCCACCTGCAAAATGACCAATTAATTAAGAATACATCATACTTCTACCAACTCAAGGGACCCATGCGACTCAACCGACCCATGCGACTCAAACGACCGTCAGACCATCTGCGACACTCAACCGACTCATTGAGACTGAAGCGACCCATGCGACTCAATTGAATCATGCGACTCAAGAAACCCACATGGAATAATATCAAGCAACCCATGCGACTGAAACGACCGTTGCGATGCTTAAGCGACCATTGCGACCCAAACTGACTCACTGAGACAACCGACTCAAACCACCCTTGGACCCCCTATGACGCTCAAGTGGCCATTTCCTTCTAGCCAACTTTAAATCGATCTCTCTCAAGTTCGAAATCACTTCGTCTTTCTTGCTTTTGATACGGTTGACAGTTTTTCACGTCAACAAACTGCAAAACGTGTGTTTTTTCACGTTCGAAAATTAAGGGCAAATTTGTCTTTTCTCTTGTTTTTTTCCAGTTACTAATTATTTTCACGAGGGTATTTTTGAAGCACTTTAGCACTACAAGGGTATACTGATTCAGGTGTGAAGTTGCTGTTTTTCATATATATATATATATATACTACAAAATATAACACAGATATTATATGAATATAATATAATACAAATATTATTAGTGATTTAAGTACGTATTATATAAATATATAATATATATGTAAATATCATTACTTTATATATAATAATATTAATAATATACATATATATATATGATGCGTATACATTAATAATATATTAATTTTATATACAAATGTATTAATATATTACTGTGTATATATATAAAGTAGTACGTAATCTGATAATATATATATATATATATATGTAATATAATTAATAAAAAATAACTATATAATAAAACCTATAAAATAAATAAAAATATTATCAAAGGAGAGAATGATAAGAAAGAGAATTTGCTCTTGTAACATCAACTTCTTTTTTCTTCTCGAGCTCTTAGGTATCCCTCCAAAAAATTTGGAGGGATATGCTTTGTTCTATCACTATTGATATATCCTTTCTTTGTTTGAGTCACTGATGCGACATTATCTTCATATAGTATCATTGGATTGATATTAGTTGATAATTTACATGTCTCTTGTATGTGTCAAGTTAAAGCTTTGAGCAACACACTTTCTCTACTTGTTTCATTAAGTGCTATGACTTCAACATGATTTAAAGATCTTGTAATTAGAGTTTGTTTCTGTGAACGCCATGATATCGTTGTCCCTCTAATTGTGAAAACATATCCTGTTTGTTATCTAACTTAATGAGGATCTGATAAATAACTTGTAACTTCAAATCAATTAACTCACGAATCACGATTGGAATCTCTAGGAGAAAATAATCCTAAATCAATCGTCCTTTGTAAATACCGAAAGATATGTTTAATCTTTGTCCAATGATGACGTGTAGGGGATGAACTATATCGTGACAAGAGATTAGTAGCAAATGCTATATCAGGACGAGTGCAATTTGCTAGATACAAGGGAGCCCCTATAGCACTCATATATGGTACTTGTGGTCCAAGTGTATCTTCATTTTCTTCACAAGGGCGAAATGAATCTTTTTTAACGTTTAAAGATCTACATATCATTGTAGTACTTAATGGATTTGCTTTACCCATGTTAAAGCGTTTTAATACTCTCTTTGTATAATTCGATTGATGTACGAATATACCATTCTTTAAATGTTGTATCTGTAAACCAAAACAAAACTTTGTCCAAGGTCTTTAATTTTGAATTCCTCTTCAAGATAGTTTCGAGTACTTTCAATCTCCTTTGAGGTCCCAATTATATTAAATCATCACCATAAGCACGTATAATCATAAATCCAGTTGTTGTTTACTGAATAAACACACAAGGGCAAATAGGGTTATTTACAAATCCCTTTTTTAATAGATATTCACTTAGACGATTGCACCACATACGTCTAGATGATTTCAATCCATATAAAGATTGTTTCAATTTGATTGCACACATTTCTTTAGTTTTGAGTTTGATGTATTTGGCATTCTTAATCCTTCATGGGTTTTCATGTATATATTATTATCTAAAGATCCATATAGATATACCGCAACCACATCTATAAGGTACATATTTAAGTTGTTGGATGCTGTTAAACTCATCAAATATCTAAATGTGATTGCATCAATAAAAAGGGAATATGTTTCTTCATAATCAATTCTAGATCGCTGGGAAAAGCCTTGTGCGATAAGGCGTGCCTTATATCTCGTGACCTCATAATTTTCATTTTTTTTCGTACAAAAATCTATTTGCATCTAACTGGTTAATACCATTAGGAGTTTGAATGATGGGTCCAAATACTTTTATTTTATTCAATGAGTCTAATTATATTTGCATAGCTTCTTTCCATTTTATCCAATCATATCTCTTTTCTCATTCTAACACTGATATTGGTTCTGCATCTTCACTATCATTTTCAATTTCTTTGGATACACAGAAAGAGAATATTCCATCATTGTCATTTAATTCATCTCTTCTTATGATCTTTTCATCATAGATATAGTTGATGGAAATCTCATTGTTCTCTGTAGATTCATGATTATTTTCATAATTTTCATTCTAAAGATCATCTTCCTCGTTTGTTTCTTTTTGGATGTTCTCTATGATCTGAGTGTCATCACCATTATCAAACTTCTTTCTCTTTCGAGGATTTTTATCTTTAGAACCAAGTGGTCGTCCACGCTTCAAGCGTGTTGAAGATTTATTTGAAGTTCTTTCACCCGCATACCCTTTTGGTATTTCTATATGAACAGGTGCATTTGCAGCCGATACATATGATTTTGTAACCCGAGTTGTATCATTGAATCCATCTTGAAGTCTATTTGCAACATTTTGAAAATGTTTTATCTTTTGTACTTCCATATTACATTGTTTTGTAGGAGGATCAAGATATAACAATGATTGTGTTTTCCATCTTAGATCTTGTGAGGCTTCTTTTGTTCCTCCTCCTAACGGTGGGAATTCATTCTCATTAAAATGTCAATCAAAATAACGAGTTGTGAACATATAAACCTTTTCTGGTTCAAGATATCTAATGATAGATGACGAATTATATCCAACATATATTTCCAATCTGCAATGTGGGCCCATTTTTATCATTGCGATGGAGCAATCAGAACATATATTGCACAACCAAATCCTCCTAGATGAGATATATTTGGTTCTTGCCTATTTGGTAATTGCAATGGAGAATATTTATGATAAGCACTTGATCTTATTTGAATTAGTGATGCATCATGTAAAATGGCATGTCCCCAAGTAGAACTTAGGAGTTTCGTTTTCATTACCGTGATGCAATAAGTTGGAGACGTTCAATCAATGACTCTGCCATACCATTTTGTGTATGAACATTTGGTAGGCGATGTTCAATCTCAATACCAATCGATTTAAAATAGTCATGGAAAGCTTGAGAAGTGAATTCACTAGCGTTATCAAGCCTCACCTTCTTAATAGGGTGATCGGGGAATTAGTTCATAATTTTGTTATTTGAGCAACAAACCTCGCAAATCCAATATTGTGGGCTGACAATAAGCAAACATGTGACTATCTGCTAGAAGCATCGATCAATACCATAAAGTATCGAAATGATCCACTTGGTGGATGAATAGGTCCACATATATCTTCATGTAATCGTTCAAAAAACGATGATGATTCATGTCCAACTTTGACCGATGATGGTCTTATTATCATTTTTCCTTGAGAACAAGCACTACATGCGATCTCATGAGATTGAAATATCTTCTCATGTTTTAATGGATGAGCATTTGAATTTTCAATAATGTCCTGCATCATTATTGAAACAGGGTGACCAAATCGATCATGTTAAATCTTAAACATGTCCTCATACTTTGGGTTGAATGTGGCATATGATTCCACCACTCTTATTTGTGTAAAATATAATCCAGAGGATAAAACTGGTAATATTTTCACAATATGTTTCTTTCTAGAAACCATTGTCGTGATATAAAATATTCACGATTTTCATCATTCATGGTTTCAACATGATAGCCAGGTGAATATCTTTGAAACTTAATAAGTTTCTTTGGGATTGTGGAGAGAACAATGCATCTTGTATGATAAATTTTGTTCATCCGGACATTATAAAATTTGTTTCTCCACATCCTTAATTATTTTTTCACTTCCAGATATTGTATTGACACATGATTCAAGTATTATCAACTTGGAGAAATACTTTTTATCTTTCAATATTGTATGTGTCGTAGCACAATCGTCTTGATAAGTGTCTCTGTCAATGATGTTTGATCGAACATAATTTGTTTTTCTTTGATCCGATAAAGATATAGATGAACCTAAAAATATGAAGCAAACGTTGCATATAATATATAACAATGTAACAAAATGTTACAACAAAAGATAATCTAATAAAACTTAAAAACACAAAATAGCGAAAGAAAAATACTTTCGAAAATAACAAAATAAGATAAGTCTTAAAATGAGACAATGATAACAAAGAAATTCATGTCGAAATCTCATTTTCTTTTCTCATGGGAAACGGACTTGAGACCAATATCCACTCATACCGCACCGAAACATGTTGTATCTTTTCTCTTTTGCTCACATTTTCATTTTCAATCATTCGATGATCCTTCCTTTTATTATCTCCATGATGACAATTGTTTGGTGGAATGCTTTGGCCTCTTCCTCTACTGTATCCATGACCGCAACTACGACCTCGTCCATAGGCTCAGCAATGACCATGTATATATCCACGTCCACGACCATGCCAGTGGTTATAATTTGACAAAGTTACATTCGTTTCATAAAATGGTGCAAAACTAGAGGGACGGGCATGATGATTTTTCATTAATAGCTCGTCCTGTTGTTCTGCAACGAGGAGAAGCTGTAACAATTCACGATAGGTCTTAAAATCCTTCCTGTGTTATTGTTGTTGTAAAATTACATTATTACCATGGAATGTCGATAATATTTTCTCTAGTTTATCATAATCACTTATTTTTTCTTTGGAGATTATTTTGAACATCACAGAATGATATTCGTCCACAGATTTATTATCCTGGAATATTAAATTCAATTAATCATTCTTTGCCTTTGGGAGTATCACATATCTTTGGTGTTCAAATCTATCTTTAAGATGGCGTGAAAATCTGTGGGATCTTCTTTTGTGCGATACTCATTTTTTAACACATCGGTAATATGATGGCGTAAAAATATCATGGTTTTTGCCTTTTCATCTTCTCATGAATTATTATCTTTATCCATCGTGGCAATGAGCTTTTTGCCTTTTAGATGCATTTTAGCATCAAATGCCCATGTCATATAGTTTTTTCAGAGGTATCTAGTGTCGTCATTTTGAGATTCACCAAGTTCGATATGAAGATCTGTTATCATTGAAGAAAAATAAACAAATATAAGTTATGACATTGAAAACAAAATTAAATAAATTATTATATGACAATTCTTGTGTTAGATCTGTTTATATTTATGGATAATTAATTTTTAGATTTATTCAACTAATTAACAATTAAATAATAAAAATATATATAATTTAAATAAACTATGGGGTGAATTTTTTTCATCCTCCACGTAAATAACAAAATGAACATAAAAATGGTGGCTGAACCATCCCTATAACAATAATAAAAAAATAAGTTAAATAAATTTTGGGTTAAATTTTTTTTTTCATCCATAAATAACAAAATAAATATAACATAAAAAAATGGTGACTCAACCATCCGTATAACAATAATAAAATAACAAAAATAAGTTCAATAAATTATAGGGTAAACTTTTTTCATCCTCCACATAAATAAATTAAATATAACATAAAAAATGGTGACTCAATCATTCGACATATTATAAAAGATACCCTCGTAGGGATGAATTACTTCACGTCTACCCTCGTGAAAATAATTATTAAATAAAAAACTGAATAAAAGATAAATTTGCCATTAATTTTCGGACGTGAAAAAACACACATTATGGCAGTTTTTCGACGTGAAAAACTGTTTCAAAATTGAGAGCAAAGACTACGAGGGGATTTCAAACTTCAAAGGGATCGGTTTGAAGTTGGCAAGAAGGAAAATTCAAGTTGAGACCAAGGAAATTTTGAGGTGAGAAAGAAATGGCTGGAATCAGTAGTGAAGAAGAGAGCATGGGTTAATCTTCAATGGCATCAATAAGTGTAAGTAGATTGATTTCTAGGGTTTTACAAGCTGTTGAGTCGCAAAATTGTTTGTTGATTTGAAATGGGTGTAAGTGTCAGTGAGTCGTTTGAGTCTCAATGAGTCGATTGTGAGGCTGTTGAGTCACAAGGGTTGATCGAGTCTCATTGAATTGCAAGAGTCGTTGGAGTTGCATGACCATCTTTGACTCAAGCGACTCATTGGTTTAATGGTCGCAATGGTTGCTTGAGTGTCATTAAGTCGCAAATTTCGCTTGAATCGCATGGGTCGCTTGAGTGTCACTGAGTCGCATGGGTTGCTTGAGTCGCAAGTGTTCCTTGAGTTTCATGGGTAGCTTGAGTCGGTAGAAATATAATGTATTCTTAATTGGTCATTTTGCAGGTGCCGCCAAAGCTGAAGTTTGTGTATGAATTCAAGCACAAAGACAAAATGCCAAAGATCACCACCAAGTGTTATCCTCATGAGACAATAAAGAAGCTGAGAAGAATCTTAGATAAATACGAGCTGCATTACTTTGAGAAGGAGTCACAATTTAGGCATTTATTCCATTTCCAATGTGAGTCCACATTGACGAAGGTTCAAATGTTTGTCCTATTATATCACGCCGTGATTGTACGGGACAAGAAGGAGTTGTGGTTCATCTTAAACAATGTTCCCATCCAGTACTCTATATTTGAGCATGCACTAATTTCTTGATTGAAATGCGGACCATATCCCAAAGGATGGGAGTCCAAAAGGGGTGATACATTCAGACTGAAGAGTTTCGGCCATTGAAAGGTGAAAACTACACTGTTAAGAAGAAAGGTTTCGTCCTGATCTTCATGACCCACGTCCGCTCCCTTCTCTGTGTCCCGCTCCCTTGTCCACGTCCCACTTAGATTGTGTCCCGCTCAGGCTGCGTCCCGATCTCTTCGCTCAGGTCGCGACCCACTCTATCCTATGTCCCGCGTACTACATCTTGTGTCCACCGTCTTGTGTTCTGCATCCTGCGTCCCGTGACCTGCGACGTGCGTCCCACGACCTGTGTCCTGGTCAAGCCAATTTTTGACCTCTGCGATCTCCTATGCCTTTTTGACAACTCTAGCTCATGCATGTTACATCTAAACTTGTGCCTTGCATTTGTACTTGTATTTTTCTTGTTTTTACTCCTTTCTACTTGTATAAATATGTACTTTTGGTTCTAAAGAATTGTATAAGAGAATAATTATTCTTATTCTTTCTAATTATCACGATCTTTCTCTCGCTCTTAGTCTTTCTATCTTGCTTCTGCTGATTCATCTTTTTTTTTTTACAAATTCTACATAGTATCCAAGCAGTGATCGAGTCTCCGAAAAGTTTTGATCGATTTTGTTTTTGAAATCTATTATCTTTCAAAAGTTGCTTTTCGGTCAAACCTTTTAAGCTCTCTTTGTTTTTTTGTTTCCCTTTGTTTACTCAGATCTCTCGTCATGGGCTCAATTAAAAGCATCTCAATCTCGTTCAATGGAAATAATTATTCCATTTAGACAAAGATTGCTAAGGCCAATCTTGGCATGCGAGGTCTTTGGTGTTTTGTGACATGATCGGTTGTGAAACCGGTAGATTCAAGTACCCGATTAGAAAAATGGGAACAAAATAAACTCAATACCTTGGTTGTTTTACAAAATTCCCTCGAATCTCATATACTTCGTACATATTGGCACATAGAGTCTCCTAAGGAGCTTTGGGATGAGCTGAAACAAGTTTTTGGCAATAAATCCAATCTTAGCCGTGTGTATGAGATAAAGAAAGGCCTTAATAATGTAAGAGAAGAGGGAAAGCCTTTAAACCAGACATTGGAAGATTTTAAGGAATTATGGTTAGGACTTGATACTTTAAGGGCCTCATACTATGGACCCTGTGGAAATAGCTCACAAAGCAAACCAAGACCAAGTCTTTAGCCTTTTATTCTCCCTCCACGACAAATACAACGAACTTATTCATCACATACTTCGCCAAAATGAGTTTCCCTCGTTTAATGAAGTTTGTATGATGATTAAAAGGGAGGAAGGGGGAAACCTTCTCTTTAAAGGAATGACTCAGGAAGCTAATGTCTCCAAAAGCACCTCTGGGCAAGCCACTACGATCAAGCCTTTCAAAAAGCAGTTGTCTTGTGAGAAATGCAGAATGAAAGGTTATGGAAAGGATCGTTGTTGGATTCTTCACCCCCATTTGAAGAACAGAAGCCGTGACGGTCAAGGTAAGGCTAATATATCCTCTAAGTCTGAGTTTGTGATCAAGGCAGACCTCGAGGGGTTTTTTAAAATGATTCTGGCTGGGAATCAAACAAACAAAGATGATGAGGAAAGAGGTAATGTTATCTATGCTTTCTCTACTTTTTGAAACCATATTATCATAGATTCTGGAGCTACAAAACATATGATAAAAAATCATGACTTTCTTAAAGATATAAAACCTCATAGTGGCTCTATTTCTATTGGAAAGGGGGAGAGTGTTCGAATTAAAAGAATAGGAAGCATAAGCTTCTCAGTCATGATACAAGGGCTCTCTTCGTTCCAAAATTTTCTAATAATCTTATCTCTGTACAAAAGCTTTCAAAAGACCTTAATTGCTATGTTTGTTTCGATTCTAACTCTTTTGAGGTACAAGATATTGAAATCAAACAAGTAATCGGAAAAGGAAAGCTCCTCAATGGTCTTTATGTTCTCGAGTCTATGTATTGTGATCTAGAGTCCGTGTTTCTAACAAACTCAATTTTTAATAAAGTTTCTAAGTGGCATGTGATACTTGGACACCCTCATAGTAAAGTTCTTAGTATCATTTTCCTTATCTTAAAGATAAACATGAAACGTGTGAAGCTTCGGAAAGCACGTAAAATATGTTTTCTAAACTCCTTTTCAGTTTATAAAAACTTTTTTAAGCTGATCCGTACAGATGTTTGGATAGCTCCATGTGTTTCTCTTGATCAAACGAAATAATTTTGTAACCTTCATCGATGAGAAATCAAAGTTTACATGGCTTTATACTCTCTCATATAAAAGTAGTGTTTATGATGTATTTGTGAAGTTTCATAAGCATGTTTTAACTCAATATGATGCTAAAATAAAATGTCTAAGGATTGACAATGGTGGAGAGTATACTAGTCTTCAGTTTCACAAATACCTTGAAGAACAAGGCATTACACACAAACCCTCGTGTCCCTATACTCCACAACAAAACACAGTGGCCGAGAGGAAAAACATACACCTAATGGAAGTCTCAAGTACTATAATGTTCTATCGAGATTTTCCTAAAAGGTTTTGGTCCGATGCGGTCATGACCGCATGTCATATCATTAATATAATTCCAAGAAAGGTTCTAAAGGACAATCACCTTATGAGGTATTAAACTCTACAAAACCTGATCTTGAGTATTTTAGAACTTTCGGTTGCGTGTGTTTCTTCTTGTTCCTTAAAGCGAAACAAGTTGGAACCAAGAATCACTAAAGCCATGTCCATCTGATACTCAGTAAATAAAAAAGGCTACAAGTGTTTTGATCCAAAATCTCAACATGTAATAGTGTCTCGAGATGTTATGTTTCTCAAAGACAATAGCTTTAATGATAAAATCAACTAGGAAGAGATTAAAGGAATCTCAGAACCAATTGATATAAGTTTGTCCCTTAAAAACTTAGTAAAATTCAATTTCGAAAACAAAAAATGAAATAGGTCCTCTCCCAAGTGCACGTGAACGTCATGAAGACCAAAATGATCAAGAAATATCAGAAAATGAAGAACAAGACAGCCATGATGAGATCATATCTTCTCAGCAAAATCATGAGGGGGAAACTAGGGTCTCAAATCATGAGAATGAAGATGAAAGCCATGATCATAGCCAAAATGAGGATCATGACGTCGATGAAGTTGAAGGAAGGATTCTAAATGAGATAGTGTCTCGGAGAAGCACTAGAATAGGGCGGCCAATCTCGGAATATTCATATTCAATGGTCTGGCAACCAAACACCTTATTTCAATGGCGTGGCAACCGAACATAATATTCAAAATTTTGTCTCTTTGGCATTTATCTTTACTAATTCATAAAGCTTTTCTTAGTAAAATTGACAAGGATATTGAGCCAAAAACCTATAGAGAAGCCGAAGGGAAGCCAGAATGGAAGGAAGCCATGGCTGAGGAGGTAGCAGCCTTAGAAAAGAATAAAACATGGCACCTTGTCCCTCTCCTAAAGAAAAGAAGCCCATTGGAAGCAAATGGGTATACAAAATCAAATATAAGAGTAATGGTGAGGTAGAACGTTACAAGGCTCGCCTTGTAGCGCAAGGGTATAATAAGAAGTATGGGGAAGATTATACTGAGACTTTTGGTCCTATTGCTAAACTTCATTTTGTTCGCATTATCTTTTCTATTGCTATTAACCTTAATTGGAGTTTGTGGAAGATGGATGTTCAAAACGCTTTCCTTCAGGGGGAAATAAAGGAAGAGATCTATATGAAACCTCCCCCGGGCCTCCAAACGGAAAAAGGAATTGTATGCAAACTAAAGAGAGCTCTCTATGGACTTAAACAGCCCCCACGAGCTTGGTACACTAGGCTCTATGATCTTGTTCAAAAGTATGGTTTTAAGAGGAGTGAGGCTGATCATTCCATGTTCATCATTCGAAATAATTCTGGTATCATTGTTCTCTTAGTTTATGTTGATGATATCATTATAACAGGTGATGATAATAAAGGACTAGAAAATGTTAAACATTTTCAAAACGACATGTTTGATTAAAGGTTCTAGGTGAACATAAGTACTTTCTTGGAATTGAAGTAACTAGATCTAATGATAATTTATTTCTGTCTCAAAGAAAATATGCTTTAGACCTTTTGAATGAAACAGGTAAACTCGGATCTAAGCCGGCCAAGACCCCCATCGAAGAAAAATACAAAGACTTGTGTGAGAAGGAACCATTATAAAACAATACATGCACCTTGTCGGTAAGCTAATGTACCTCACGGTAACAAGACCTCACTTGTGTTATGATGTGAAACAGCTCAGCCACCATATGCATGCTCCGAAGGCACGACATTGGAAAATGGTGGACCATATCCTCTGATACATCAAGGACGCTCCAGGAAAAGGTATACGAATGAGTATAAACAACGACACTAGTCAATCAGGGAGAACCTTATCACTTGAAGAAGCAAAAAGCAAACAATGGTCCCTCGTTCCAGCGCTGAGGCCGAGTACGAGCTATGACAAATGCAACATGTAAGCTCATTTGGATCCGGGCTCTCCTCAAAGATCTTGGCCTTGAACCTTTGCAGGCCACCGTGCTTCATTGCAACAATCAGGCGGCAATTCACATTGCATCCAACTCGGTGTTCCACGAACGAACAAAACATATTGAAGTTGACTTTCATTTGTTAGAGATAAGCTCGAAGATGGCATCACTAAATTCATATACACAAGAAGCTCAGATAAGTTGGCCGATGTCTTCACCAAAGCCGCAAGTGAAAAAGTTTGCAAAGATCTCCATTATCACATCAACCCCGTTGATATCTTCAGTCCTAAGACATCGCATTCAAGCTTAGTCAATCGTCCCTCGCTCTCATAAGTTGTTGTACTATTTTCTTTATCGGGTTTTTGTCCCAATTGCGTTTTCCTCGAAAAGGTTTTAATGAGGCTTCGCTTATGTTGCTTTTGAACGCCTAAGCTTGAGTGGAAACATTAAGAAGAAAGGCCTCGTCCCGTGACCTGTGACCTGGTCAAGCCAATTTATGACCTCCGCGGTCTCCTATGCCTTGTTGACCGCTCCAGCTCATGCATGTTACATCTAAACTTGTGCCTTGCATTTGTACTTGTATTTTTCTTGTTTTTCTCCGTTTCTACTTGTATAAATATGTACCTTTGGTTCTAAAGAAATGCAAAAGAGAATAGTTATTCTTATTCTCTCTAATTCTCTCGATCATTTGTCTCTCTTAGTCTTTCTATCTTGATTCCGCTGATTCATCTTTGTTTTACAAAATCTACATGCACAAGTTAGTGAAAAGCTTGTGAAGGCGAAGAATTCGGATGACCTGGCAAGGTTGGCAACTTTGATGTTGTTGGCGCAAGTTATGGATCACAAGCCTTCATTAGATAACTTTATCAGCCATGATTTCATTGACATGATTGATGACTTGGAATTTTGTGAAGGCTTTCCATGGGGGCTTTACATATTCGAGAAGATTGTGGATACTTGCTGCAAACACGTTAGCAGGGAATGACCAAAACAAAATGGTATTGTGGCGGTTTCATGATCCCACTAATGGTAAATTGTATATATATTATTCGAATAACTTTAATTTTTTCGTAGTTTTTGCATTCTTATCATTTTGTTTTAAAATTTCAGTTACTTCCATTCGAAACCATCCTTAGTTTGGGCGAAAAGGGATGATATGTTGTTGTTATGGATGCGGATCCATCATGCCCAAAAATGTGCAAGAAGAAGGTTAAATCCATTTTGAACGCGAAGTATGTAGACGTGATAAGGCAGATCGGAGATTCTAAGATAACAATTACACAAGGGTCATAAGGATAACAGGGGTCATAATGGTTATTTTTTGTTTTTATAGGATATTCAACGTATTCTTTGTGCTGAACACGAAGAGAAGGTTTTACTTTTTGATCTGGAGGATTACGAGGGATGCAACGATCCCCATGTTCAGATATGGATGGAATATTTACGTATAAATTCGAAGGGTATTTGTAGGGAGGACATCTGTAAGCAAGAACAGCTGTTGCGAAAAGCAGTTCTTGGTGATCAAAAGAAGGGGAAAGGAATGGAGAGTAAGAGGAAGTAGAGCATGGGTGAAAAAGCAATAGAGGTTGTACATGTTCCACCCATATCTGAAGCTGACAAAGACGAAGGATGGGTAGGTGTTGCTGAAGCTGATGAAGAAAGAGAAGGTGATGTTGAAGCTGAAGCTGAAAGAGAAGGTGATTATGAAGCTGAAGCTGAAGGAGAAGAAGTTTCAGTCCCTCTGACATTGGAGCAGAAATTAATAAAGGAAATAAAGAAGTCGAAGAAAAGAATCATCAACGTCGTAAGAGACCTTCTAAGGGATGTCGGGTTTCATTTGCCTAATCCAAAATAAAGGCGGCAAATCCCCAAGGTGCTGACAAGGCAAAGTCAAAGTCTAACAAGAAAGGTGCAAGCACCAGACACCAATCTTCCGACTCTGTGAGAAATGATGATTTCGAATTCCTTCGACGTCCATATCTAGTGTCAAGAAAAGAGCCGAGCGAAGAGTCGGTTGAGTTAGAGGCTAAAAATGACTCTGGAGATGGCTTAGAATAAGATTTGGCAAACATTTCAAGATTAATTGAAAATCTTACATCTGTCGCCAACATTCCTGTAATTGAGTACATTTCCAAAGAGGTTACGGCGACGGTTGCTCCTGTCGAAGTTCCGCCAAGTAAGTATTATTGCGTGAGAAAAGGTCATGTGAGTCAATTTCTAGCGACAGTCGACATGGGTCACAATGGTCGCATGGGTTGCAAGGGTCTCACAATTCGAAGGGTCGCATGGGTCGCATATGTCCCCTGGATCACGAAGGTCACATGGGTCGCAAGGGTCCGGTGGAAAAGGTCACCGATGAGGAGGTTCCAGCCAAGGATACTCTTGTGGGTCCTGTAGAAGAGGTCACCGCTGAGGAGGTTCTTGCCCAATATACTCCAGTGGGTCTTGTCGAAGAGGTTGTCGCTGATGTTGGTACTAAGGGAACTCTAGAAGTTCCTGTCAAAGATGTCGAAAGAACCACAAAGTGCGCAAGGTCATTTGAGTGATAATGGTCGCATTGGTCGCATGGGTCACAAATGGTCGCGTTAGCCGCATGGGATGCATGGGTCGCTATTTCCCAATGGTCGCATGGGTTGCAAGGGTCGTCTATGTCGCATGGGTAACAAAAGGTCGCATCGGTCGCATGTGTCACTATTTCCCATTTGTCGCATATGTCACATGGTCACATGGGTTGCAGGGTCGCATATGTCGCATTAGTCGCATGGTTACAGGGTTCCATGGGTCGCATGAGTTAATTGAAGTAACTTTTATCGAAGGAGTCTAAGCAACAAGGGAAAGCTATTGATGCAAAACCCACATAAAATATAGTTCAAGAACTCATAAAAAAGATGGTTCAAGAACCCATAAAAAAGGTGGTTCGAGAACCAGTAAAAAAAGTGGTTCAAGAATCTGTAAGGCATCATCATTTTGTGTGGGAGCCCAAGGGATTGAGAGAGGGCGGGATAACCCGAGAGAGAGCCTTCGTTCATTGATGTTAGCAGTGTAGGATTAACTGCTCTATATATGTTTATGATGAGACCTCGCCAAGAGTGTTGGTTGAAATATGATCTTTAAGATGATGTAATTTCTTTTAACCCTTAATCAGAAAGGTCACAAAGGTCATTTTGTGTCATCTGTATTCATGTGTATTAATTTTTTTGCAGCAAATTGATGAGGCATTGTTGGAGCTATATAATCGCATGAGCACATTCCCCTACATATATCACAATTATTACGTTTGTCCTATCGTTTTCATGCAGACACTCACGCTGTGGATGTAGAGGATATGGAAGAATTGCAGGCAACTTACTGAATGTTTGGATGGCAATTATCCAATCAGAAATAAATACAATCCAATGAATTATTACGATGGCTTGGTCTCGATTCTCATCATTCCATCATCCAAAAGTCGATATGTACCTCTTCATTCGGTAGCAATGAAAGTGGATTTCAAAACCCGATGCATCACGATACACGACTGCAAGAGCAGGATGAAGGAATCGCATATCAATTCATTGATTGATATGATAAGAAAAGCTATTCCCAAGATGTTCCTTCTCGGAGGGTTTCCTTCTTTGGCTTCTAAAGAAGATAAATGGAAGTACGAGTATTATGAAGGTCAAACACAGAAAAAAAGCACGAGTGACCATGGTGTTTACACCTTCAAATTCTTAAAAGTCACTATAATGACGTGAGCCTTTTCCCTTCATTTTAGATGACAATGTTGCTTCCATGCGCGAGAAGATGGCTGCTGATGTATTTGGGAATGGAAGATGTATCCTGATCATCTCGTTTTCATACGTGTTTCTCGCATGATTTTAGAGATATTTATGATGATAGATGCAATGTTTACGTGTGATTTTGTATCTGTTTTACTCGTTTTCATGTTTTCATGTTCTTACAGGTTATAATGCATATTTGGTTCGTTTCGGAGCTAAAGAACGTACACGTGACAAAGTATTAGCATCGAGGATCATAACAGAACAAACGAGACGAGAAAGGCATGTGTGGGCTACAATCTCCAGCAAACTGAGCACGCGTCGGGGTGAAGATCAGCCCGCACAGACCCATCACTCACCTTAGCCCGCGCGGGGCGCATGGACCAGCACATACAACATGGGTCGGGAAGCCTTCAGCATGCATTGATGCATCTTCTCCTAGGGAGCCCACACAGAGCACACACTCCTGCACGCGCGGGTCGCATCCATCGCCTGCAAAATCAAGAAAAGGAAAGTCGGTCAAGCAAGAAAAGAAATTGGTTAGTTGTGTAAAGGAGACATGTATAGGGGTATATAAGTCTTTTTGTAATTAGATCTATTATTGTGTAATTAGGTCTAACTTTGTATATTTAGCCGTTTTTGCTCATTTGAATCTATTATTCAGATCTGATTTCATCAAGTTGTTTACACAAAAAAGGAAACATGGTTGGAGAAGAGGAATGAGAGCAATATGGATGGAAAATAAAAAGGAAACATTGCCACTTATTCAAGAATAAAAACTAATGCAAAGAAGAATGGAAAACACACGAAAAACTAAAACTGTAGTTGCTGCAACAAGGAGAAAAGGAAATGGACGGCCAAAGAGGAAAAAGGAGAGAAAAGGAAAGAAAGAAAAGAGGAAAGGAAATGAAGAGAGCTAGGGTTCGAGTTCAATTGAGTTTGGAGAAGGACCACACCTTAGAGTTAGAGAGAATTGCAAAGAGAGAGAGTAGACAGATGAGCTGTTCGTGAGTTTTTGGAGAGGAGACATTCATGGAGTATTGGAGATCAATTCAGGACTTCGGTTTCGTTTGATTTTTATGTTTTTTAAACTATCTTCTTCAATTATGTTATTTTTTTCGATCTCATGAGTGAGAAGTCGTGTTGTTCTAGGAGAAGGGATTAGCCAATGGCTATCCCGGAGCCGCTTTGATTTATCTTTTAATGCAATTTCCCGTTTTCGTTTATCTATTTTTTGTCTGAGTGTTTGATTGACTTGTATTTACGAAGGCCAAGTAGATGCATGTTTTAGGAACTTAGGAGAAAGACAGAAAGGAGAATTCTAATTCCGGAAAATCAGGCTTAGAACAACCGAGGCTAGGCCACGAAAGTAGGGTAGTAGCGCTTGAGGGTTAAAGGGATAAATCATAGAATTTATGGGTTTAGTTTAAGGTGTCAGCCACGAAAGTAAGGCTATCTATGCCTTGAGAGCGGGTAGATATCATATTAGGATTGTCCACCTTAGATAACTTGATTGGGAATGCATGATTAGATAGGTTGATTGTTGGTTTCAAAGTCTTGTGGTGAAACCGTAATCCTAGAACATTTGTCTCACGGTTAAGAACTCGAAGTTTATTGTTTTTAGTTATTTCATTCTTAAAATCAATATTCGTTGTTTGCAAGTTTGATTCGTGGTTTGGGTTTAGTTTGTGCTTTGTAGTCCTTTTGGGATCGACATCTAGAGTCACGTGTACTTGCTGGTAGTTTGGGTTAATTTAGTTTAACTTGGAATGCATCAAGCTTTTGGCGCCGTTGCCGGGGACTATTGTCAACGTGTCTTAGATTCGAACCAAGGATCATACTTGTTTCGTTTTCTTTTCTTTTGTTCTTTTTGCTTAATTCGGTTTATTTGTCCTTTTCTGGTTTATGACCATAACTCAAGGTGGTTTGAGTCTATTACAAATCGACCCCGAGATCGAGCGAACTTACAGACAACTGAGAAAGGGTGAGGAAGAAGAGAAAGCAGAGCCCCCAGATCAAAGAGAGATGGATAATCAGAATGGCATGATGAACGGCCATGGACAACCTCAATTATCTATCTATAATTTGGGACAGTTACAGCAACAACAACTCGTACCTCAACCGCGAGAACCACAGGGTTCTCCACCACATCGCCTTAGAGATTACATGGTACCGAACATGAACAACGTTCAAACAGCCATACGGATGCCTGCTGTTGCAAGAAGCATTATAAGATTAAGGCTACAATGATCAACATGCTTTATCAGAAGCAATATATGGGTGGAAAGCACGAGGATCCCCATCAGCACCTTAGAGACTTCCTAGAGATTTCTAGTATGTTGAAGATATAAGGAGTCTTGGAGGACGCAATTTTGTTGCATCTCTTCCCCTTGTCAATTGAAGGACAAGCGAAAACATGGCTGCAATGGCTTCCAACTTGCTTAATAACCACTTGGGACCAGCTCTGCACATTGTTCTTATCATGATTCTTTCCTCCGAGCAAGATGATTCAGAAGAGGGGAGAAATCACGACGTTTAGATGTAGAGACGGAGAAACATTGTTTGAAGCGTGGGGCAGATTTAAGGATCTTCTACATATGTGTCCGCACCATGGTCTTGAGCAGTGGTATGTTACCTAAATTTTCTACAATGGAATCTCAGACGAGCACAGAATGACATCTGATAACGCTGCTAGAGGATCGTTTATGGATCTGAGTGTTGAGGAAGCATACGAGTTGATTGATAACCTCGCCATGAACAACATTATGTGGTCCACACACCAAGATATGCCGAACAAAACTCGAGGTCTGTATGAGCGAAATCAGAGCAGCGCGATGGGTAATGCAGCGAACGCTATGTACTGTGTGAATTGCGGAGATACAGAACATGTGGCTTATCAATGTATGACGCAAGAGAATATTATCCTTATTCTTTCGCAGCAAGCATTGATTCTACTTTTGATTCTTAGATTGTATTACATTAGTCCTCGTGGATTCGACACCTTAACTACTACACACATGCCGTGCACTTGCGTGTAATCTTAGGTTAACTTTTTTAACTTAACACGCATACACTTTTAGGATTCAGATTTAGAATCATACTTGTTTTTGTTTTTCTTTTCTTTGTCGTTTCTTTCTACTCATTCCTTTTCCTTGTCTTTCGTAGGTGCATGACCCGATCTCAAAGTAATTCGAATTTGCATCGAATAGAACTCGAGATTGAGAGAACGATTAATACGCGAAATAAGGGCAAGGAAGAAGAAAGAGTAGACACGACCAATCCACGAGCAATGGACAACCGTAATGATAAATTGGACGGTCATGGACAGCCGCAATTACCCATCAGTAATGTGGCACAATCAACAGAGCAAGATGATGACCACGGGCATGGACAAGCTTCGAGAGCTTCGGAGGAAAGGAAACACAAGGCAAGGGAGTACATGAACGCCGAACTGACCTCATGGTTTGCACGATCGAGCTACCCCTTGTGCACGGTTGGGCACCTCCATTTGAGAGCAGCATCTCGATCCGTGTGTTTCTCTCGGCTCCCATTTTCAGCTGCAACAGCACGTCCGATCAGCTCCTACAGCACGACCGGGCGCCCCCTCAAGATCCCAGCAAGATCGGGCACATGCTCAGCCCGACCCGTGCATTGCTCACGGCTTCAATTGGCACATCCAACCACACGACCGGGCATGACAAAGAGCACGACCGGGCGGCTCCTCCAGATGATAACACAGTCGGGCATACCACAACCCCGACCCATGCGTGCTTCTAGGCCGAAAGTATCAGCAAAAGATGCCTGACCACACGTACATGTCCACCCGACCGAGCACACCTCATGAAGCCATGCATGACCGGGCATAGGCTGAGCCCGATCCGTGCAACATTCTCGCCCAAAACCAGAACCTATAGCCCGACTGCTCAGCTTGCAACGCCCAACCGAATGCTCATATTGGACTGCAACATGATCGGGCAGGAGAAGAGCCCGGGAGAGCTGGCTGATCTCGCAAGGCGGATGACCAATCCAAGTGCCATACCCGAAAGTAGGACTCGACAGGAGATGTTGCACACGAAGACGGGAACGTCCACCTCGATGGTGATGAGGAAAGCATTTGGTCAAGCTCGAGACCTTAAACAAGCAAGTGCTTAACGGGAGGCAACCCGACTTTCGCATTTTCTTTTCACTTGACGGACCTGTTCTTATTCTTTTCACATTCATGTACTCGGTGAACTATTACGTTGTATTCCTTCTTTTGGATTGTGTGATTCTTTTTCACAGGTTTTCCGACGTCGATATCATCCATTAAGGAGGAGACGCGTATAAAGTCCAGCCGCATCATCAATTAAGGACAGCAAGATACACAAGGTGCACACGTTCTAACCTTATTTTCCCATATTTTTGTATGCGAGATCCTCTCTTAGGTCTAGAACACCGAGGCGGTGTTCCATTCAAGTCTGGGGGGAGTACTCATCGAGTAACATGCATGTGATTAGGATTTGATGCTGAGTTTTTTAGGAATAAACGGATGGATACCTAGCATAAAGTTTCAAGCTTTAGTCATTATTTTGCGACCTTGTGAATCGTGAACAATAGTCTAGGTTTGCTAAGAAATTCTTTTGGATATCGATTAGTCTAGTAGTTGTGCAGGAAACCATGATCTATAGTTGCATTTCTCCTCATAGGTTTCAGTCCCCAGTATACATATCTCTGTGTATATCGTTTGTTCCTGTGCTTTGTTGGATATATTTAACCGTTCATTCTCTATAGATTATTAGATTCTACGCTCTTATACTCCGCTGTCAACATGGATAAGTTTCTAACTATTTTAGGTTTACATTGATATGAGTACATTGAGATTGATTGTTTTGGGTCTAAGTGGTGGGATAAGGCGCTATTCCACGTCCTAAGAGTTAGAGTTGATGCGTAATATTCGGTCTAAAAATTCTGCAATGTCACACCTCTTTACACTGCTAAGGTTACAAGACCTTATGATTGTGCCATCGGCAACCTGGGTCTAAGTAGAAAGCTTCCCTCTTCGGCTTCGATGCCTAGAAACCAAACGTAGATCTTTAAAGAAAACAAATGTGGAAACTGAAAGAAAACAAAGAAAATAGAAAAGAATGGGGAAATGATTGTAATGATATCTTGCGTAAGAATAAGAGAATTTATATGGAGATTTCTTGGACGTTCTCTAGGGGTATGAAATGGACTTAGGTTATGTGTAGGAATTCATGGCTCGTGATTTTCGGTTGATATAAGTCAAAACTATGTATGCTTAGGCTTATGTTCATGTGACGCGTTGTTTTGCATGATGACTAATCCTTCGAAGTATTTGTGCTAGTGTCCATTGTTGTTTAGCTCTTCTTATACTACATTCTAGGTTTTGCTCGAGGACGATTAAAGGGTAAGTCTGGGGGATTTGATAACACGTAATCCGTTATAGTATTTTCATGATTCCTAGGTTTAGTTTTAATTACGATTCTTGGACTTTGCCTACTTATTGAGTGTATTTAAGTACTTTTTCTATTATTTCGTGTGTTGTGCAGGAAACGAACACGTCTGAAGGAAACACACGTAAGTGCGGCAATTCAGCCCAAAAATGTGATCAAGTGATCGTGATGTGAATATTAACACGACCAAGATGAACATGTGTGATGAATCCACAAGCCCGGCCATGCTACATTCAATGCATGACCGGGAGAGGATGCAACAAAGTTGCATGGCGAGCATCACCTTGTGCACGAGCGAGCTGAAGAGATAACCAATGCACGACCAAGCTGAGTATGTTAATGATCGAACTGACGAAATCCAATTCATAACCAGGTATCCGTTGCAGCATGACCGGGCAGAGCAACAACACAAGCACGGTTGGGCTTCAACTAGTGCATGAGCATTGAGGAATCAACCAATGCATGTCCTGGCATAACCTTCCGCACGACCGGGTTGGAGAGTGAACCAAATGCACGATCGAGCTTGTGCACTTGCACGGTCGGGCTCTTGAGATAGAATCAACCCTGTAGCTTATGCACAACCTGGGCTTGATCCATGCTCGGTCAAGCACTCAAGGGGAATGCAAGCACGATCGGGCATTTACATGAGCACCGGTCGGGCTTGCATGCCAACAAGTCTACCAGATCACACGGACACAAGAATTTGAATGAGCATGAGTTTTATAATCAATCCAAAAAAGGGAAGAGAGGAAGAAGACAAGGACGATACAAGAGAAGAGAGGAGAGAACACAGTTGGAGAAGGAGACTTTGGCCACCCGAAGGATTCGTTCAAGGCCACGCTTGAAGGAATATGGAAGATGAACATTTATGTTGTTTGTGTTTGCTTCCTTATGAATTCAGGGTAGCTGTCTTTGCCATGGGTTAGGGATGCCATTGTAATGGATTGTTTGGTTGTTTGATGCTTTATTTCGGTTTTGTTCAATTGTATTGTTTGATAGGTTGTAGAGTGCGTAATGCATTCATACTTTGTTGATTTCATGTTTGAATAAGACTAGATGCATTCGAGTGAGATTAGACACGTTTGAATGAAATTTGAGATTCGTCTAGGCATCGAAAGAGTCAGACTTGAGTCTCAGAATTAACCTTCGAATGAATTAGATTAATGAGAATCTAGGAATCGATTAATCTATTTTGGAACGGTAGAGCTCCTATTGTACTTCATGCGTTTAGGATATAAGTTTACTACACCGAGAGGTGAGTACGTTTTTCGCCTAGATAGTGGATTTAGGCATCGAGAGAGTCACTTCCGTCAATAGAGGTCGAGTTCCCATTGTTTCTGATAGTAGAAGTTAGAGTTCCCTATCGTTCTTCATGCATCTAGACGTTATGCGCTGCATCGAAAGATGAGTGACGTTGATTCCCTAGGTAGTGGATTTAGGCATCAAGAGAGTCATTTCAAATAGTTGAGGTAGAACTCCCCACTAGTTCTTCATGCATCTAGATGTTCTGCGCTGCATCGAGAGATAAGGGACGTTGATTCCCTAGGTAGTGGACTTAGATTTTAGTACCCCATCGATTGATATAACCGATTTCATGTTCCGTAGAAACATCCATTGCATGTCTCAGCATTCCCAAATCCCGTGGTACTCTATCTTGCTGGTCTTGTCCCGTTGTTCTTTTATTCTTTATTTTCCAGTTTAATTATCAGATATTGATCGATCTTCTTCTCGTGAATTCTTATTTCTAACGCTGCACTGAGATCCTAGAGTTCGACCCTAGTACTACACGTACCGTATTACTAGAGTACATGAGGTCACTTTACCTAATTATTAACGGTTGCGAGTTGGGCTTCAGCTTGAAGAACGATACATACAATAGTGACTTCATTTGGGCTTGAATACTCATCTTGAATGTGAACGGCCGCGAGGATCCCGATGATTGCTTTCTTAAGCTTCGTAGCTTTGGCTCGGGTCACGGGACCAGCTGGTAGGGTCAAGGCCTCCTCCTCCCTAGCCCTAGCTCGGGTCATAGGACCAACGTCCTTCCATCTGGTCACATCTGCCTTTTGTTTAGCTCGGGACGACTCTTCCTTCTTGTAGGTCACCTCTCGGGTCGCATAGGTCGCATCTTGGGTCACGCAAGTCGCATGTCAGGTTGCGCAGGTCACGTCTCGGGTCGCGCAAGTCGCCTTTTCTTCAGCATTGTAGGTCACGCCCTCCTCTGCATTATTGGTCGCATCCTCGACGTCGTCCGAGATCATTTCATGCCCTCTATTTGAAATGGATTTGCCCTCAAATCTGCTTCGTCTCCACTAAAGGAGCCAAGTCAGTAACATTAAAGCTAGAACTCACGTTGTACTTACCTTGCAAGTCGACTTGGTAGACATTGTTGCTGATTCTCTTGGTCGCTGTGAATGGGCCGTCGATCCGGGGCTTTAATTTGGACTTCTGATGTTCGGGAATTGTTCTTTTCGTAGATGAACCCAAACTTGGTCACCGGGCTTAAAAATCATTCGCTTTCGGGCTAAAAAATGCCATAAGTATATCTGCCACGTTTGCAACACTCTAACAAATGCGTAAAGCTCCTTATTGTATGGGGCATAGTTGAGGGTTGCACCTCCGAGTTTCTTACTAAAATAGGAAATTGGCTTCCGTTCCTGCATCAAATTTGAATCTACACCAATTTTTTCATTGGATGTATCAATGTCAAATGTCTTAAGGAAATCTAGTAAAATTAATGGAGGGGCTTGAGTATGCTTTTCGTTTAGCGTTTGGAACTCTTCTTCTTATGCTTCTTCCCACCCAATGTTTTCCTTGATAACCCAGTGTTAAATGGATTTATAAGATAAAAACTGATGAGAATGGGAAGGTGCCGAAGCTAAAAGCCAGATTAGTGGCTCGTGGGTTCACTCAAACCTATGGGGTGGACTACGGTGAAACGTTTGCTCCTGTGTCTAGGCACCACACGCTTAGGACTGTTATATCAGTGGCAGCTCAAGAAAAATGGAACTTGCATCAATTAGATGTCAAGTCTGCGTTTTTGAACGGAGAAATTGAAGAAGAGGTTTATGTGAGTCAACCTCCGGGATATGAGGTTGATGGAGCTGAAGACAAGGTTTTGAGGTTAAGGAAGGCCTTGTATGGATTAAAACAAGCTCCGAGAGCTTGGTACAGTAAGATAGACTCATTTTTTATGAGTGAGGGATGTGTAAGAAGTAGTTGTGACGCAGCGATGTATTTACAAAAGAAGGGGAAGAAGCTGTTGATAGTATGCTTATACGTTGATGATTTAATCATCACTGGAAGTGATGAAATGGTGATAGAAGAGTTCAAGCAGAAGTTGAGTCAAACTTTTGAGATGGGCAACTTGGGAAGGCTGAAATATTTCATTGGTTTTGAAGTGAGTTACGTGCAAGAGGGAGTATTCTTAAGTCAAGCCAAGTATGCAGAAAGTTGGTTGGACAAATTTGGAATGAAAAACTCTAAAGGTGTGAGTACCCCCACTCACACCTTACGGAAAGAATGCTGAAGAAGGTGTTGAGCTAACGAATCCAACAAAATATCGGAGTATGGTAAGGGGTTTTTTATATCTGACAGCAACAAGGCCAGATATAGCATTCTCAGTTACCTAAATACCAGAAAGTAATCAGTGTTAAATGGATTTATAAGATAAAAACTGATGAGAATGGGAAGGTGCCGAAGCTAAAAGCCAGATTAGTGGCTCGTGGGTTCACTCAAACCTATGGGGTGGACTACGGTGAAACGTTTGCTCATATGTCTAGGCACGACACGATTAGGACTGTTATAGCAGTGGCAGCTCAAGAAAAATGGAACTTGCATCAATTATATGTCAAGTTTGCATTTTTGAACGGAGAAATTGAAGAAGAGGTTTATGTGAGTCAGCCTCCGGGATATGAGGTTGATGGAGCTGAAGACAAGGTTTTGAGGTTAAGGAAGGCCTTGTATGGATTAAAACAAGCTCTGAGAGCTTGGTACAGTAAGATAGACTCATTTTTTATGAGTGAGGGATGTGTAAGAAGTAGTTGTGACGCAGCGATGTATTTACAAAAGAAGGGGAAGAAGCTGTTGATAGTATGCTTATACGTTGATGATTTAATCATCACTGGAAGTGATGAAATGGTGATAGAAGAGTTCAAGCAGAAGTTGAGTCAAACTTTTGAGATAGGCAACTTGGGAAGGCTGAAATATTTCATTGGTTTTGAAGTGAGTTACGTGCAAGAGGGAGTATTCTTAAGTCAAGCCAAGTATGCAGAAAGTTTGTTGGACAAATTTGGAATGAAAAACTCTAAAGGTGTGAGTACCCCACTCACACCTCACGGAAAGAATGCTGAAGAAGGTGTTGAGCTAACAAATCCATTAAAATATCGGAGTATGGTAGGGGGTTTGTTATATCTGACAGCAACAAGGCCAGATATAGCATTCTCAGTTTCCTATCTTTCGAGAAGTAATGCAAATCCAACGGAAAGGAGTCTGCAAGAGGCCAAACGGGTATTGAGGTACATATCTGGAACTAAGGATTATGGACTGATGTTTAAAAGTGTTGAGACGTTTGGTTTAGTTGGGTATGCGGATTCAAACCTTGCTGGAAGTCTGAATGATTCAAAAAGCACTACTGGGTATTGTTTTAACATTGGGAGTGCGGTGTTATCGTGGGCTACTCAGAAGCAGAGTATTATTGCCTAATCCACCGTAGAGGCTGAGTATATAGCTCTGGCAGCAGCAACAAACCATACGGTTTGGTTGAAAAGGTTCTTGGAAGAGTTTGGATATGATATGAGCAGGAGTGTGGAGATTTACAGTGATAGTATCTCAGCTATTGCAATTGGAAAGAACCTGGTTTATCACAAAAGAACGAAGCATATTCAAATTAAATTTCATGTTGTGAGGGAGGCTGTTACGGATGGGATTATTCATCTGAAGTTCATTCCAGGAGAGGAACAACTTGCAGACATCCTAACCAAATCACTTGGTACTAAGAAGTTTAAGGAACTAAGGAAGAAGCTAGGGGTTGTGCCGAAGATACTCAGGAGGGAGATTGAAGGAGTTGAGCATCTTCAGCAACCTGGAAATGAAGAGGAGCAGCATGAGGATTCAGAAGAAGAAGAGGAGAAGTGTGTAACGGCAGAGGAACAACCGTTATACTCAGGTTCTAGGGGACCACAAGAGCTGTCAAGAGGGACATCATATTGAACAAGAAGCATGAAGAGGAGCTGGAGTGGTAGCTACTACCTAAACCACACCAGAAGAAGAACAAACATACTACTGTCTGTACATGTCGTCAGACATGGCTTTTGTGCCTAAAGTGGCAAAGAATCAAACACAATTATCACTAGAATGACAACTAGTTTTTGTAACGGGTAGAACCCATATATACCAATGTAAAAAAACGTTTGAAAGTAAGGCAAGTATTATCCACAAAAATTCCAGAACCCTAACTCTCTGTTTTTCCCCCTTTCTCTCTAAATCAACCCTAATTTCTACTGGTTTGCTGAAATCAAAGGAATTCGGGACTTTACCTTTCATTGTTTGCACCAAATCAAGGTTAACACCAGGATGGAGGGCTTAATTTTCGCAGCTTGATGCTGCTGGAGTCCTCTGAAACAACAGGCGGTGTCTAGGCGGCCTAGACGGATATATATATATATATTATTGTTATTTAATGTAATTATAATATAAATATATAATTCAAAATATTTATAAGTACTTAATTTTATAAAAAATATAAATAAATAAAGTTTAGTATTTATAAAAAAATATTTATAAGTATTAAATTCACAATATCAAACTTACAATGACAAACAATATAAAACAAACAAAATGTAGAACATGGTTGTCGAGTAAAGATGATGTTTGACCAAGACAAAGGTAAAGACGAGGGTGAATGCGATAGATGAAGCCAAGGTCGGAGATGAAACAAATATGAAGATGAGAAATGAAGGCGATGACAAAAGATGAAGACGATAACAACATACAAGAGAGAAGATAAGAAAAACGAGGATGAAGCAAAGACGAGAATGAGATACGAATGCAAGGACAAAAGATTTAGATGAAAACAATAAACGATGCAATAGATAGAAGAAGACAAATGAAATGACGATAGCAAAGTCGATAAAAGATAAATACATGGATATATGTCATTGTTAGTTTTTTTCTTTAAGTACCAAAACGACGTCGTTTTGACGTCAGTTTTTTTTAAAAAAAAGACCGTCTAGAAATTAATCGGGCGGTCAGGGAACGCCTAGCGCCTAGACGTGGACTTTAAGAATTAATTTGATTTTTTTTTAATTTTTATATATAATATAGATTTAATTAATTCATATATGTATATAATAATACAACTACCCTATTTTTAACATGTATTTATAAAAATGTGTAAGATAAATAATAATTAGAATTTGGATATAACAAATCGAGTCTCATTTGAGAGACACTTACAAATGATGAGAGATACTTGCAAATGATGGCGATGACATATTTTCTATCTCGTTTTATGATAAAATGATAAATTCGTTCTAACTTTTATTAAAAAGAATCAATATTCAAATATGGGCTGGGCCTAACTAATCCCAAAAGCTAGCTCAAGAGTTTAGGGTTTCCCAACACCATATATAACAGTCCCAAAGTTCATGTCCTAGCCGATGTGGGACAACTTATCATAACACTCCCCCTCACGCCCAAGCTCGATCCTGGAGCGTGGACATCGCAATCGGGGGCCCAACATCGGTAAATTCAAATCGGGACGAACCGGGCTCTGATATCATGTCAAATATGGGCTGGGCCTAACTAATCCCAAAAGCTAGCTCAAGAGTTTAGGGTTGTCCAACACCATATATACAAGTCCAAGGTTCATGTCCTGGCCGATGTGGGATAACTTATCATATTGCAATACGTAATTGTTAAAGTCCAATAATAAGATTAAGAGAAATCAATTTTTGTTATGAATGTTAGTGTCGGACTTCCTTGACGGTCTTTGGGCTCGGCCATTCCCAAATGGCTTTAACCTTCTCCTCGTCCACCTTGACTTCATCCGCACTTATAACAAAACCTAGAAATACGATGTTATCTATACAAAATGTACATTTCTTAAAATTGGCGTACAACTCTTCCTTCCTAAGTACCTTTAAGACTAACTCTAGATGGCCTAAGTGTTCCTCAAAATTCTTACTATTAATCAATATATCATCAAAGTAGACTACCACAAATCTACCTATATATTCTCGAAGAACATGGTTCATTATGCGCATGAAGGTACTAGGTGCATTCGACAATCCAAAGGGCATCACTAACCATTCATACAACCCATGGTTAGTTTTATATGCCGTTTTCCATTCGTCACCTTCCTTCATCCTAATTTGATGACATCAACTTTTAAGATCAAATTTTGAAAATATCTTACTTCCATACAATTAAACTAACATGTCATCTAGCCTAGGAATAGGATGTCGATACTTCACCATAATGTTGTTGATTGCATGGCAATCAACACACATGCGCCAGCCGCCATCTTTCTTTGGCACGAGTAGAACGGGCACGAGGCATGGGCTCATGCTTTCTCGGATGTGTCCCTTGGCCATGAGTTCCTCCACTTGCTTTTGCAGCTCCTTGTTTTCCACGGGATTAGTTCGGTAGGCTGGTCAATTTGGTACGCGGCTCCGGGAACGAAATATATTTGATGTTCGATACCGTGCATCGGGGGCAATTCGGTGGGGTTTGCTTCGGGAAAGACATCTCCATATTCCTTCAATAAAATAGAAATTTCACTCGGCAGCACTGATGCAAGGTTAGCTAAGCTCGAGAGAGCTTCCTTATAAATAAACAATAATACAGACTGATTCGAGTGGAGAGATTTCTTGATCTCACCCGATCTCGCGTAAAAATTCGATGGTTTAAGCTCTTGTACGCCTTGCTTCTTCAAGTGCATTTGATCTTGCAACACTTCTTAGGCGTCAACGGAATAAGGACGGTCTTCCTGCCATAATACTCAAAGTAATTCTTGTTAGTGAAACCTTCATGTTTTACCTTGCGATCCGATTTCCACGGTCTACCGAGTAAAATATGGCTCGCCTCCATGGGTAGCACATCGCACAAGATTTCATCTTCGTATTTGCCTATGGAAATAGGCACGATCACTTGGCTAGTCACCTTCATCTCGCAATTTTCATTCAGCCATTGAAGCTTATAAGGTCTCGGGTGTTTTAGACTTTTAATCCGAGCTCTCGGACCATAGTAGCGCTTGCAATATTTGTGCAACTTCCTTCGTCGATGATCACACTACAAACCTTTCCATGTACAAGGCAGCGAGTGTGGAATAATTTTTCTCGCTGTTCTTGTTCGTCACCCTTAGGCTGCACGCTCAAAGAACATCATGCCACCAGCAACTCTCCTTTGGCCGGTTCCTCCTCATGCGTCTTGTCAGAAAGATCAGCCGCTTCGTCCTCGGATTCGAACTCGCCGTCGTCACGAAGGATCATGACTCTTTTGTTCGTGCACTCGCTTGCATAGTGTCCTCTCCCATGACACTGAAACACCTCACGTCCCAAGCCCTCGAAGTCGTGGCCTCGGCCTTCACTTTGTCCCGCGGCGTGCTGCACTTAACTTCATTGCGTCTCGGCTCGCTGGATTGACCTGGGGCGCGTTGCGGCTTGCTGGAACCGTGCTGTCCTTCCTTGGGGATGTGTTCGTCGTGCCATCCCTTAAGCACGTCATGCACGGGATTTACTTGCTCGCTGTTCGACTCCTCCGCCGCTGGAGTTGTTGCTCGATGAGGATCGCCTTGTGGAGCATCTCCTCAACCTCCACGTAATGTTGCATCTCTAGATGGTCTTGGATTTCCAGATTTAGTCCTCCAAAGATCCGAGACATCAATGCCTCTCTATCCTACAAGATGTCAGCCGTCAACATTAGCAACTCCATTTCTTGATAATATTCTTCCACAGAACGGTTTCCTTGGGTGAACTTCCTTAACCGCCGATGTACTTCTCGGTGGTGATGACTCGGCACGAACCTCTTGTGCATAATAATTTTCATTTCCAGCCATGTCGCTACTGGTTCTTTACCGTTTCGTTGCCTAGAAATCATGAGTTTATCCCACCAACTCAAGGCATAGTCGTAGAACTCCGTGGCTGCCACCCTATCCTTCTTGGCCTCGGGGTAATGTTGACAACCAAATATGAGTTCCACCTTTTTCTCCCACACTAGGTAGTCAGTCGTCTGGGTCGGCTTTACCATGGAACGATGGAATTTTTAGCTTGAGACCAGCGAGGTCGTCCCTCGGGTCGTCTCGTCGTTCCCAGGGCTCACGCCACCTTCGGTGACTACTTCGGGATGAGGATGAACTGCCTCGTTTGTAGTAGTTTCTGTCCTCCTTATGCTGGTTCCTTTCTCGTTGCTGGAACGCATGAGTTTCTCTCGGTCGGGTTGGATGTTCGGGTCAAAATTCTCACCGAAACTCCTCCATTTTGTTAGTGATATTTTGCTCCAAAAGAGCCGCGAGAGCCTCGATTAATCTCTCATTCACCGGACTGTTCTCGGCTCCTTTATCCCCCATGATGCTTGACGGTTTTTGAATGGATCTACTCTCGGACTTCCTGCACACTAGCACACGGAGCAGCCACAAGCGGAAAACAACGAAAGACAATAAAAATGTACGAGTAGCAAGACTCGTAGCACGTACTATATATATAAATATTTTTTTTTTGTTTTTGTTGCGTTCAACCCTAGCTATGATCGAAACAATCAAACCGTGAATTGAACTAACCTTTTCGCTAGAACGAGCCCTGATACCACTTGACGCGATCCCGCTGGAATGACGCTCTAGACTAAAGGTCGGATGGATAGGCCTTGCTACAACGAGTTCAACAAGGTCGGTGGAGCGATTGGTCACACGAGAGTTGCAGAATGGCTCTCGATTCACTGGCCCGTCTTCGAAGGATATTATGCATCAACGAAGAACGAACCAACGTTGGATATGACACACCAACGGGTTGCTGGATATTACGCACCAACAAATGATGATTTCACAAAGGAAAATCAAAGATAAAATTTCAAATTCAAGATTCTCTACCAAGACCAACATGGGCAGCCATAATAAACAAAAACAAGGCCATGCAACCATAAATGTAGCATTTAATGTAAGTCACCATGTAAGGCAACAATTAAATATTCTAGAAAATAGCTAAGACATTAATTAAGACAAGTTTGTAAGTTGTGCTGTTGGGTTACAAACTTGTCTTGAAACCCTCAGGTAAATAATTAGGTCGCGGAAAAGTGAGTTGCAGCCTCGCTAAGAACCCGTCATTGGAACCCTGTGGGACAAAACAACCAAAGGGAAAATAGTACTCGCGGTCACTTTACCTAATTATTAACCGTTGCAAATTGGGCTTCGGCTTGAAGAACGATACGTACGTTAGTGACTTCACGTGGATACTCGTCTTGAACGTAAACGACCGCGAGGATCCCGATGATTGGCTCGGGTTACAAGACCAATGTCCTTCCGTCTGGTCGCGTCCGTCTTTTGTTTAGCTTGGGATGACTTTTCCTTCTCGCAGGTCGCATCTCGGGTCGCGCAGGTCGCGTCTCGGGTCGTGCAGGTCGCGTCTCGGGTCGCATAGGTCGCGTCTCGAGTTGCACAGGTCAACTCTTCTTCAGCGTTGTAGGTCACGTCCTCCTCTGCATTATTGGTCGCATCCTCGACGTCGTCCAGGTATCATATCAAACAGTTAGGTTCACTTTAGTGGTATTCCTAGGAGAAAGTGGAATTCTCGGTTTTTGTATACCCCACATGTTCCACATTTACGTTTGCTTACGCACAAACAAACATTCAAGTATGGGGGATTTTGATCGTCTCATTTTCATACGTGTTTCAGGCATTATTTTAGAGATATTTATGATGATAGATGCGATGTTTATGTGTGATTTTGTATCCATTTTACTCATTTTTTATTTTTTTCATGTTCTTACAAGTTATAATGCATATTTAGTTCGTTTCGGAGCTAAAGAACGTAAACGAGACAAAGTATTAGCATAGAGGATCATAACGGAACAAATAGAACGAGAAACGGCACGGATCATCAGCTCCAACTGATGCGTGTCAAGTTAAACAAGTTAACCTAAACTACCTGCAAAAGCACGATACGTGTGTAGTAATTAAGGTGTCGATCCCACGAGGACTAATGCAACACGATCTAAGAATCAAAACTCTAATCAATGCTTAATGCAAAGTAATGAGGATGATAAGATCCAAGTATGATGATGATGCAGTGGATATATGAGTTCACAAAGAGACAAACGTCGTAGAATCCGATTTGACCGCATAGCCTCCGAAATCCATCTCTGATCTATCTAATCATGCATTCCCTATCAAGATATCGAAGGCGGACGATCCTGATGTAGAACCTACAAACTCTCAAGTTCTAGGAACGTGGTTCGATTGAGTCATCCCCTACTGTCGTGGCTGACACCCTAACTAAACCCATTACAATTCATGATTCGCCGAATTCAACCCTCTACCGTTACTACCCTATTTTCGTGACCTAGTCTCGGTTGTTCTAAGCCTAACCTTCTAGGACTAGAATTCTCCTTTCGGTCCTTCTCCTAATCCTTAACACATGCATATACATGGCCATTCAGAAATACAAGACAGTAAGCGCTCTGACAAAGATTAGATAAACGAAACAGGGAAATGCATTCGTAAACGAATCAAAGATGCTTCCAGGATAGCCATGGGCTAATACCTTCGCATAGAACAAATATTTTACTCAATCATAAGTCTAAACAACATCAAGGAAACATTAGAGTAAGGAGCATAGAAATATCAAACGAGTGATGATCCCGAATCAATTCCCGACTCTTTGTTGTGTCTCCCGTCAAAGAGGGCTCTGGAATGGATGGATGGATGTTGTGTACCCTCCTAGAGTTCTCCTCTGGGTTTTTTCTTGCCTCTGAACTCAATTGGGGGTCCCTTTTTATACACATTCCCACTGTAGAACTTCTAGGGAAGTTGTTACAGCCATGCCCCATGTAGGCTAGGGAGGCAATCCGCGCGGGCACCCTTGCTCTTGAATGACCCGGGTGTGGTGAGGGTTAGCATGACTTGGGCAAAGTCTGTTGGAACACCACCCCGCACGGGCTCCTCATGAACCTCAATCCGTGCGTGTTGAAGGTGAGCACAACTTGGGAAAGTGTTGCTGGATGTTAAGCATGAGCGAGCTAAGGAAACCACCCCGCTGGGGCCTTGTCTCCTGATGTCCTATAGCATTCCTTGCTCATTTCTCATCCCGTTTACTCCGTTATGATCTTCAACGCTCATACTTTTTACCGTGAATGTTCTTTAGCTCTGAAATGAACCAAATACACATAACCTATAAGAACATGAAAACATGAAAACAAGCAAAACATATACAAAATAACACGTAAACATTACAACTATCGTCATAAACATATCTAAAATCATGTGAGAATCGTGTACGGAAACGAGATGATCAAAATCCCCCAGATTTGAATGTTTGCTTGTCCCTAAGCAAACGTAAACGTGGAGCACGTGGGAGATATAAATATCGAGAATTCCCCTTTCCCTAGAAACACCACTAAGGTAAACCTAATCGATCATCAAACAAGTTAGAGCAATTTTTGGCCTAATAACTTTCAACCTTCATCTTAGTTTCACTTAGACCCGATCAATCGAAAATGTATCAAGGTCAATGCACTCATATCAATTATAGATTATGCTTTTTCAACATTATTTCTATCGATAGCGGAGTGTTTGTGTGCGCTCCTATTTTCTACGAAACAAGCTCAACTCATACGATCAAATCATCCTCATGAAAAATAAGTAAAGCATCTTCTATATGAAGTATAATCATTTGGATAGAGAGAATGAAAAATAAATTAACCTAGCAAACTCGTCTAAACTTTCAACAAAATAACACTAGGATTCCCAAAGACTTACGACCCACTCGTTCCTCAACCAACTAATTAGCTCTAACATGCAAGATATCACGGAAAAGGCCAACTTCTTAAGCATCCTAGGTTCAAGGTTCATCTCAAAACATGGCACAGGACAAGTGCCTGGGACGACTCGGACTAAAAAAAACAAACTATCCTAAGAAAAACAAAAGAAAGTGAAAAGAGATCAACTGACAAACGTGAGCTACTCCCCCAGACTTTAATTGAACGACGTCCTCGACGTGTAGCTCCAATGGAGGAAAATGAAGGTGAGGTCATGGTTGTAGGTCTTCATATTCTTTTTTAAAGAATTTTTTTTTATGATTTTCAAATATACCAAGTTCGAAATATGAAACAAAAGAAAACAAATGTTGTGTTGCCATCCAAAAAGCTCTTGTTTAATGTCGTTAAGCTTGACGTCTCCATGCTTCATGTGTGTGCGATGTGTGGATCAAATAGGGAGATGGAGTTTACACTTTCAGTCGGTGGAGCGGCTTGATAAAACTTAAGGTGCTGCCCATTTGCTATGAATGTTCCGGTCGAATCACTCCATAGTTCTACATCTCCATGTGTGAAGACTCATCGTACCTGAAATGGACCACCCTAACGGGAATGTAATCTTTCCGGGAAAGAATTAAAACGAGATTCATAAAGTAGAACAAAATCACCTGGCCGAAAGTCATGAGGTATGGTCTTTGTATCGTGCCATCTTTCAGCGCGGTCATCTTTCTCATTGCAAATTGCCTTCGCCGCTCCTTTCTCTTCCAAACATTGGTGCAGCCTCCTTTGATTCCCAGCTGTCTTCCTCAAGCGTTCCGTGGATAGACATTGAATGGCTCACTCTCCTACGCTTCTTGAGACGAATTGGTGGCTTTCGCGTCTCATGCCGAAAAGAGGAAGGAAGGGGTTCAAGCCGAAGCTTAGATACCTTCTCTACCGCAAAATCAGTGAGCATTTTGTGCGGCATCTTCTCATGTGGAGCGTCTTGAAGTGCCTCAATGGCACTCACGAATTTGGTAGAGACCTTGGCTCCTTCATGGATAAGGCATGCAACATTGCAAACTTTCTTTAGCCATCTTTCAAAAGGATAGGTAATACTTACTTGATCAAACAAGTCATTCCCCGACTCGTCCAACATATCAACTCTATAGCATGACTCCTTGGGGCTGGAAAAATGGAATCCAATCTTCTTGTCACCGACAAGTAGAGAGAGCTTCCCTTGTTGTACATCTATCTTGGCACCTACAGTGGCTAAAAATGGTCTACCAAGAATAATAGTAACTTAGCATCTTCCTCGATATCGAGTACAACAAAATCAGTGGGAATGCAAATTCTACCTACCATGGTGGGAATGTTTTCAACAATTCCAACCGGTTACCTTAACGAACGATCCGCTAGACGTAGACACATCTTGGTAGGCTTGAGACCTCCGAAGTTTACCCGCTTATATATCAAATGTGGCATTAGGCTCACGCTTGCTCCCAAATCTCACAAAGCTTTGTCGATGTCAATGTCTCCTATGGTGCATGGATAAAAATCTTCCGGGGTCTAAATTTGGTGGCAGCTTGTTTTGGAGAATGGCGTTGCATTCCTCGGTGAGTGCTACTGTCTCACTTTCTTTGATACGCTTCTCCTTGGAAAGATACTCCTTGAGATAATTTGCTCTATTAGGCATCTTTTGGAGAGCTTCCATGAACGGCATGTTGATGTCGAGCTGCTTGAGGAAACATAAGAATTTGCTCACCAAGCGTCCAGGAAATGGTACAAGAGGTTCGTATGTCGGCGGAGCAATATATGGCTTCTCTAAATCAGGCTCATACCCTTACATGATCGTGATTCTGCCCTCTCCTTTGTCTACCGAATGTCCAGCAACGTTCTTTTGAAATTTGAAGGGCTGATTCTCAATCGTATCTTCGCTGCACAAAGTGATAGCATTTACATGCTCTCTCGGATTTGGATCGGGCTTTCCGGGTAGCATTCTAGGACTCTGAGAGGATGATACAGCCTGCTGTGCAGTGGAATTTTCTTCACATGCATGCTCAAGGATTCCATTTGAGTCTTCAGCTCATTGATTGCAGTCCCCACTCGATGCATGCTCAAAGAGTCCATTCGAGTTTTGAGTTCATTCATCGTTGTCACCATTTCTACGTTGAATTTCACTTGTAGTGATTGTTTCTCCTTGAAGCTATCTTGATGTTGTCTTTGCTCTTTGATGAGTTCAATCATCACTGCCTCAAGGCTTGCCAAAGGAGCTTGAGGAGCTTGCTGGACTTGCTGGAATGACTGCTGCTTTTGTTGAAAACCTGAAAATTTCACCGGTTGTGTCATGCGATACGAGAGATTCGAGTGGTTCCCCCAATTCGGGTTGTATGAGTTTCCGAATTGTGTGTTGCCTTGTTGGTGGGCTAGTTCATCTATTCCATGCCTTCTTGCATTGTGCATTGATAAGCCATATGTTCCGTATCTCCACAATTTGCACAATATATGGCATTCACCGCGTTGCCCATCACTCTTCCTTGATTTACTTCGTAAAGACCTTGTGTCTTGTTTAGCATACTTCTTGGTGTAGACCGCATGGTGTGGTTCATGGCAAGATTGTCAATAAGCTCGTACACCTCTTCTACGCTTAAGTCCATGAATGATCCTCAAGCAACATTGTCTAACATCGTTCTATGCTCATATGTGATCCCGTTGTAGAATGTTTGGATGACGTACCACTGCTGAAGACCGTGATGAGGACACATTTTCAAAAGGTCCTTGAATCTCCCCCATGCCTCAAATAATGTTTCTCCCTCTCAGCTTCTAAACAATTTTATTTCCCCTCGCATTTGGATCGTCTTGCTCGGAGGGAAGAACCGTGATAGGAATGTCGTGCATAGCTGGTCCCATTTAGAGATTGAACCAGCGGGAAAAGATTATAGCCACGTTTTTGCTCGTCCCCCAATGGAGAAGGGGAAAAGACGCAACAAAATCGCATCTTCCAAGACTCCATGAGTTTTGAATGTGCTTGAAAGCTCTAGGAAGTCTCGTAGATGTTGAAGAGCATCTTCGTGACTTCCGTCCATGAACTGTTTTTTGTGTAACATGTTGATCATCGCGGGCTTGATGTTGAATTGCTCCCTCATAACAGCGGGCGTCCTTATCACAGTTTGGACATTACTTATATTCGGCACCACGTAATCACGTAGACTATGTGGTGGAGGAGCCTGCTGTTGCTATAATTACGCCACATTACCGATGGGTAATTGCGACTTTCCCTGACCATCCAATACATCATTCCGGTTGTCCATTTCTCGTGGATTGGTCGTGTCTACGCTTTCTTCTCCCTTGCCCTTCTTTCGCTTACAAATCTCTCTCTTAATCTCGGAATCCATTCCATGCAAATTCGATTTACCTTGATATGGGGTCATGCACCTACGAAAGACAAGTAAAAAGAATTAGTAGAAAGAAATGAAAAAAAAAACACAAACAACAAAACAAAAAGAAGTATGATTCTAAATCCGAATCCTAAATGTGTTGACAACTAATCCCCGACAACGGCGCCAAAAACTTGATGCGTGTCAAGTTAACAAGTTAACCTAAACTACCCGCAAGTACACGACACGTGTGTAGTAATTAAGGTGTCGATACCATGAGAACTAATGTAACATGATCTAAGAATCAAAAGTAGAATCAATGCTTGATGAAAAAGAATAAGGATGATGAAATGCAATGATGATGATGCAGTGGATAATTGAGTTCTAAACAAAGAGACAAACGCCCTAGGATCCGGTTTCACCGCATGACTTCCGAAACCTATCTCCGATCTATCTAATCGTGAACTCCCTATTAAGATATCTAAAGTGGACGATCCTAATGTATAACCTACCCACTCTCAAGGAATTGGAACGTTGTTCGATTGAGTCATCCCCTACTTTCGTGGCTGACACCCCAACTAAACCCCATTACGATTCATGATTCGCCCGATTCAACCCCCAACCATTACTACCCTACTTTCATGACCTAGTCTCGATTGTTCTAAGCCTAATCTTCTAAGACTAGAATTCTCCATTCGGTCCTTCTCCTAATCCCTAACACATGGGCTAATCCCTTCTCCTAGAACAAATCTACTACTCGATCATGAGTCTAAACAACATAAAGAAACAGTAAAGTAAGGAGCATAGAAATATCAAACGAGTGATGATCCCAAATGAATCCCGACTCTTTGTTGTGTCTCCCGTCAAAGTGGGCTCATGAATGGATGGATGGATGTTGTGTACCCTCCTAGGGTTATCCTCTATGTTTGTTTGCCTTTGAACTCAATTGGGGGTCCCTTTTTATAAATATTCCCCACTGGAGAACTGCTAAGGAAATTGTTACAGCCATGCCCCATGCGGGCTAGGGAGGCAATCCGTGGGGGCTCCCTTGCGCGTGCTAATGGTTAGCATGTCTCGGGAAAAGTCACTGGAACACCAACCCACGCGGGCTAAGGATAGCACCCCGTGCGGGCTCCTCATGAACCTCAATCCCTACGTGCTGAAGGTGAGCACAACTTGGGCAAGTGCTGCTGGATGTTCAGCTCGAGCGGGCTAAGGAAACCACCCCGTGAAGGGCCTTGTCTCCTAATGTCGTATCACATCCTTGTCCGTTTCTCGTCCCGTTTGCTCCGTTATGATCTTCAATGCTCGTCTTTTCTCCCATGTATTTTCTTTAGCTCCAAAACAAACCAAATACGCATAAAACCTATAAGAATATGAAAACACAAAAACAAGTAAAACGGATACAAAATCACACGTAAACATTGCAACCATCGTCATAAACATTTCTAAAATCATACGAGAATAGTGTACGGAAACGACATGATCATTAACACAGCCCACACGGGGCATTCACCTAGCCTGCGTGAACTATAACCTCCAGTAAACTCAACACGCGTCGGGGTGAAGATCCGCCCGCATAGACCCATCACTCACCCACAGCCCGCGTGGGACACTCACCTTTGCCCGCGTAGGGCATATGGACCAGCATGGGTCGGGGAGGCCTTCAACACACGCGAATGCATCTTCTCCAAGGGAGCCCGCGCAGGGCACACACTCAAGCCCACGTGGGTCGCATCCGTCGCCTGCAAAATCAAGAAAAGGAAAGTCTGCCAAGCAAGAAAAGAAAGTGGTTAGTTGTTTACATAAAAAGGAAACATGGTTAGAGAAGAGGAATGAGAGCCGTATCGCTGGAAAATATAAAGGAAACAGTGCCACTTATTCAAGAATAGAAACTAACACAAAAAAGAATGGAAAACACATGAAAAAGTAAAACTGCAGTTGCTACACCAAGGAGAAAAAGAAGTGGATGACCAAAGAGGAAAACTGAGAAAAGAAAAGAAATAAAAGAGGAAAGGGAAGGAAGAGACTAAGGGTCGAGTTCAGTTGAGTTTGGAGAAGGAACACACGTTAGAGTTAGAGAGAATGCAGAGAGATGAGCTGTTCGTGAGTTCTTGGAGAGGAGACATTCAAGGAGCACTGGAGATCAATTCAAGACATCGGTTTCATTTAGTTTTTATGTTCTTTAAACTATCTACTTCGATTATGTTTTTTTGTTTTCGAACTCATGAGTGAGTAATCGTTTTGTTCTAGGAGAAGGGATTAGCCCATGGCTATCCTGAAACCACTTTGATTTATCTTTGAATGCGATTTCCCGTTTTCGTTTATATATTCTTTGTCTGAGTGTTTGATTGACTTGTATTTAAGAAGGCCAAGTAGATGCATGTTTTAGGAACTTAGGAGAAGGATCAATAGGAGAATTCCAATTCCGGATAATCAGGCTTAGAACAACCGAGGCTAGGCCACAAAAGTAGGGTAGTAGCGGTTAACGGTTTAACGGATGAATCATCGAATTTATGGATTTAGTTTAAGGTTTCAACAAAAAAAGTAGGGGATAACTTGACTAGATCACGTGTCTATGCCTTGAGAGAGGTAGATATGATATTAGGTTCGTCCGCCTTAGATAACTTGATTGGGAATGCATGATTAGATAGGTTGATTGTTGGTTTTGCAAGTTTGTGGTGAAATCGTAATCTGTATATGAAGAAATCTCATTATGTTATTTTTTTTTTCAAATAGCGATTGATTCTTTATAAATAAATCTCATTATTATAAATATTGATGATCATGTGTTTTTTATGTACTATTAAAAAGGAGTAATGTTTTTCACTAATTAAAATATTAGTGTATGTCCATAAATATATGAATATATAATAAACAATCATAAACATATATACATGTGTAGAGTATCTAAAGTATGAAGTAGTTAGAAAAGTTATTTCTAATACCATGATTGATTCGTTCCTAACCGACGTGAATAACTCGAATTGTTTAGAATATAATTTACACTAAGAATATATATGGATTTAAATTTTGAAACCCTTTCGGGTTCGAATCGATCAGGTTCGGGTTTGGGTAAAATCCGAAAATCCCGAACAACCCAATTTAAAAAATAAAAATAAAAAATATATTTAAACTTCTTAAAAATGTATAAACATAAACAATACTGGTATATTTTCTTATACATATATAATTTATGTTATATTTGATATTTTCATTTTTGTTTTGTATTAAAAAATAATTATCCAAAGAATTCTAAAACCGAATCGTCAAATTATGTATAATACCTGAATAAGCCAAACCCGATAACCCAAACTACTGGAAAAATCCATATATCCAAATGTAATTCGGCTTATTTCGGGTCCAATGATTTTGAATCTGAACAACCCGAACTGAAATTGTACCAAAAAATTCGAGTTCAATTCCGGTCCAATTTTTCAAAACCCGAGGATCCCGAACCTGAACCAAACCCAATGAACCCGAACCGAAACCCGGATTGGCCACCCTTCAAGTGGGTGGAGTGTCAAAATGCAGTTCGGCCTGCGAGTTCGTCGAAGTCTGCGTGAAAAATAGTGGGTTCAGGTTTTAAATTTATATGCTTGTTTGGATTCAAGCGTTCAGGCTTTCAATGACTATGAAAAATTTTCGACTCTGCCAGCACTAAAAACCCTAGGTCTTAAAGTAAGATCTATCTTTTATTCTCCTTCCCTCTACGATGTGTCGTCGTCCATCCTTTTTGCCGCTATGTTGTCTTCCATCCTCTCTACCGCCGTGCCGTCTTCATACCCCTCTGTGTCTTGCCATATTCATTCCTCTATGTGTCGTGCAATCTTCGTCTCCCTTTGTGATGTGTTGTATTTCTCCCAATCCAATCACACCAAAAGTATTCGCCATAGTCTTCTATTTCAAGCTTGGTCGATTCAAAGCGTAGGTCTCAGTAGATTCTAGGCATGTGGCTCCTTTTCGTGGCTTCTTCTCTTCGACGAGATTTGTCCGTTACTCCCTTAGTTCTGTGAGATCTGGTAGAAATCGACGAAGAGAGTTAACCTTTGTTGCTCCTCTTTGTTGTCCCTCGATTCAACGAGATCTGGCCGTTGCTCCCTCGGTTCCATGAGATCTAGTTGGAATCGACAGAGAGAGGTGCAACTAGATCGTCTCGTCTGGTCTCGTGACCATGGAAAACCAGATCTAGTCGAGCTTCGATGACGTAGAAAAAGTCAATTTTGGCCCAGTGACTGCTCGAAGCCCGTTGGGCTGGACCGTGGGCCTAACAATTCAGGCCCATTTAATTTCAGACCGGCTAGACCCGAGCTCGTTTTCGATGGGCCATATGCGGGCTCAGGCTAGGCTTGGCTCGACCCATTTGACATCCCTACTAATGGGGCTCCATTTGGCTCAACTTAAAAAAATAATGATGAATTTCTCTAACTATTTCATACTATATATACTTTTCACATATACTGAAGGTTACACAAGATTTTTTACACAGATTCGAATAGTTTATGAGTTTTGCGTAGATGCAACCTTTGTTTAAAAACACAACACAATAATATGTCCTTGAAAAAGATACAAAATAAGAAGTATCGAATTCAAGACATTATTTGTAAACACTATTATAACACGGCTTCGTAAAGAATGATCAAGATTGGTTCTTCAATAGCGAAGATTGTAGCGTTAGAGATTTGACTGTGCAAGAATCACTAGAAATGAAAGTAAATGAGAAGGGTCGTTTTGAAACAACAATGACCAATTCATATGTCGAAATGGTATCAACAATCTTTCCTACATTTTTTGAGCAAACACATGAAGAGATAGCAAACAATTAGGCATGTCGATTATTCAACCTAGTGGATGTAGTGAAACAACTTATATATGAAGATTTTCGTGAAAGTCAATCTCGGTTATCCTTATCATCTAGATTGATGAGTATAAAACAAACTACAATGTAGCTGAAAATTGTATGTATTCATTTTGCAAAACCATGCATGAATATTTATCGACAAATAATCAAGCTCAACAGACATATTATGAAACAAATAATGTTTTAAAGGATTTGGACATACCGCATGATAAAGAGTTTTTGGAATATAAATTTTACAGTACAAGCAGATTTCGTCTGAAAAAACTATTTTCACGAATGTAATGTACAAGAATATGTTCTATATACCTTTAGCAAACAGGTTGAGAAGGTTATATAAGTATAACAAATCGATGCCTCAATGAGAAGGCACACAGATCAATCAACGGGTGAATGGTTAATGCAACATCTATTAGATGGTTAGGCCTGGACGGATTTTAATGAAATATTTCCTAAGTTATCATATAAAATGAGGAATATTTATCTTTTCCAGTGCGACGATTGGTTTAGTCTATATGGAGAATATAAAAGTCAATTTTTTATGATCTATAATTTTGTCTCCGTATAATTTATCTCCCGAGATGTGTTTGAAATTAGAAGTTATATTCATGAATTGAGAGATTTGTAGACCAACATAATTATTACACATGACGTATGTTCGAAGTAGAACTTCACATTGAAAAAAATATTGGTGTGGACAATAGGAGACTTTCTTGCATATAGAATGTTATTTGGATAAAGCACGCATGAGAGAATGACTTGACTATATTGTTTGGAAGATATGAAAATACTATATGAACGAGTAAACACTAAGGTAGATTTACAAGCATCGATCAAATGTGGAGGAGATCGTGGACATCAAAAACCGCAAGGCCAACGAGAATGACATAATTGGTACAAATGCAATATGTTTTCTGGAATTACACTACAAAAAAAACTTAGGCCATTTCCAACGGCCAAATCCATTTGAAATGCATCTTTTTCGTTGGAAATTACCATTTCCAATAGATTGCAATGGATTTTTGTCCGTTGGAAATCTATTATTGAAAAACCACATTAGTTTACAATTTGCAACGACCTTTCAACAGTAAGAATCAATTGGAAATTATCAATCGATTACAATGGATACTGTTGTTGTAAGTTACAACGGATGACCATTTGAAATTACAATAGATGCCCATTAATAGTACCAACGACTATCCGTTAGAAAATGGTATGAGAACCAACGTACATTTGTTGCAATTTCGAACGGGATTTACCAAAGGATGCTCGTTGGTATTTGGCGGAAAAAGTTCAAAGATTTCAACGGATGTCCGTTGATAATGTTGTTATGTTATCAATGGAGATCCATTGATAAATTAAATTTTTTTAAATAATAAAAACGTTTTTTAATATATAGAAATTTTTACACAAAATTCCAAACCAAGCTAGCCTATATATCATCTAAACCGTCACTATCATCTTCGTTTTCTCCAACACCTTGAGAATGGGTTGTGTCAGAGTCTATGTATTAAGTATATGAAAAAATGTGTGTTTTCTTCTTTTTCACGTTCGACCGTGTCTCGCTCTCTTGGCCGTTCCGCGTTCCGTCTCTCGTTCTGCATCCTCCTCGCGTTCCGCATCCCGCGTCCCACTCTAAACTTCTTATCAATGCCAATTTATGAGCTCTGCGCTCTCCTATGCCTCGTTGATCGCTCTAGCTCATACATACTACATTTTAACTAGTTTTTTGCATTTATACTTGTATTTTCCTTGTTTTTCTCTTTTCTAGTTGTCAGGATTGTTGTATAAATATGTACCTTTGTATCAAAAGCAAAACACAAGAGAATAGTTAATTTTATTCTCTCTAAATCTCTCGATCTTTCCTTAATCTTTCTAATCTTGCTTCCGCTGAAGAATCTTTGGTTTACAAAATCTACATGGTATCAGAGCGTTGCTTGAATCTTGTAAAATCTTTGATCGATATTGTTCCTTTTGAAATCTAATATCTTTCAAAAGTTGTTTTCGGTCAAACCTTTTTAATCTCTCTTTGTTTTTGTTTCCTTCGTTTTCTCGGATCTCTTGTCGACCAAAAGCATGTCTTTTATTATGGATACTACGGAAATAGCTCTGAGAGCAATTTATGATCCGGTCTTTTGCCTTTTGTTCTCCATCAACAACAAATACAACGACCGTATTCACCACATACTTCGCCAAAACGAGTTTTCCTCGTTTAACGAAGTTTGTATGATGCTTAAAAAGGAGGAAGGAGGAAACCTTCTCTTTAAAGGAATGACAGAGGAAGCTAATGTCTCCGAAAGCACCTCTAGGCAAGCCACTACTATCAAGCCTTTCAAAATCAGTTCTCTTGTGAGTATTGAAAAAATAAAGGTCATACAAAGGATCGTTGTTGGATCATTCACCCCCATTTGAAGAACAAAAGCCATGACAGTCAAGGTAAGGCTAATATCGCCTCAGAGTCTAAGCTTGTCACCAAGATAGACCTCGATGAGCTTATCCAAATGATTAACGCAGGAAATCAAACAAACAAAGATGATGAAGAGGGAGGTAAAGTTATCTCCGCTTTCTCTGTTTTTCAAAACCATATTATAATAGATTCTTGAGCTAGAAATCATATGATCAAAAGTCATGATTTGCTTAAAGATATAAAACCTCATAGTGGCTCTAATTCTATTGTGAATGGGGAGAGTGATCCAATTAAAGGAACAGGGAAGCTTAGGCTTCTCGATCATGATACAAAGGCTCTCTTCATTCCAAAATTTTGTAATAATCTTATCTCTTTCCAAAAGCTTGCAAAAGACATTAATTGCTATGTTTGTTTTGATTCTAACTCATTTTAGATGCAGGATACTGAAAGCAAACATGTAATCGGCAAAGTAAAGCTCCTAAATAGTCTTTATGTTCTCGAGTCTATGTATTGTGATGTTGAGTCAGTGTTTCTATCAAATTCAAATATTAATAAAGTTTCTATGTGGCATGCGAGACTTGGACACCCTAATAGCAAAATTCTAAGTTTCATTTTTTTATCTTAAAGATAAACATGAAGCATGTCAAGTTTGCATCTTAGGAAAGCACGTAAAACAAGATTTTCCAAACTCTATTTTGGTTTATAAAAACTATTCTAAACTGATCCATTCAGATGTTTGGATAGCTCCATGTGTTTCTCATGATCAAAAGAAATATTTTGTAACCTTCATCAATTAAAAATTAAAGTTTAGATGGCTTTATATTCTCTCGTCTAAGAGTTGTGTTTATGATGTGTTCGTGAAGTTTCATAAGCATGTTTTAACTCAAAATGATGCTAAAATAAAATGTCTAAGGACTGACAATGGTGGAGAGTATACTAGTCTTTAGATTTGCAGGTACCTTGAAGAACAAGGCATTACACACCAAACCACGTGTCCCTATACTCCGCAACAAAACGGAATGGCCGAGAGGAAGAACAAACACCTAATGGAAGTCTCAAGACCTATCATGTTCGATCGAGATGTTCCTAAAAGGTTTTGGTCCAATGCGGTCATGACCGCATGTCACATCATTAATAGAATTCCAACAAAGGTTCTAAAGAACAAATCATCATATGAGGTATTTAACTCTACAAAACTTGATCTTGAGTACTTTGGAACTTCCTGTTGTGTGTGTTTATTCTTGTTCCTGACTCACAGCCAAAGAAGTTGGAACAAAGGAGCACTAAAGCCATGTTCATCGGATACTCAATAAATAAAAAAAGCAACATGTAATGGAGTTTGATAACTGATGCGTATCAGAGTTAAATAAAGTAACCTAAGCTACCCGCAAGTGCACGGCACGTGTGTAGTATTTTAGGTGTCGATCCCACAGAGACTACGCAACACTACCTAAACCCAAACTAGGAATCAAACTTGCTAAACGAAATAATATGGATGAAGAATGAAATATTGAATGTAAATAAACTACTTGGGTTCTAACAATAAGACAAACGTCCTAGGAAACCGGTTTCACCACAAGACGACCGAAACCAACGATCAACCTATGTATCATGCAATCCCAGTTAAAGCTATCTAAGGCGGATGATCCTAATATGATATCTACCCTCTCTTGAGGCATAGACACGTGATCTAGACAAGCTGCCCCCTACTTTCGTGGCTGACACCTTGAACTAAACCCATAGACTCTATGATTCACCCGTTCACCCTCAACCGTTGTTACCCTACTTTCGTGGCCTAACCTCGGTTGTTCTAAACCTGATCTTCTAGGACTAGAATTCTCCTTTCGGTCCTTCTCCTAACCCTTAGCACATGCATCTACGTGGTCATCGCAAACACAAGTAAATTCAAACACTCACATAAAGAATA
>CM071876.1:16613380-16628332 GCA_036759665.1 Gynandropsis gynandra | reverse complement strand
ATTGAGCTAGGTTTTCTTATGCGTTAGAGCTTATTAGTCGGCTGAAAAACAATAGGTCATAGTTCTAGGGAATCCTAGTGTTATTTGTGGGGATGTTTAGACGAGGTTGCTAGGCTGGTCTGTCGTTTATTTTCTCTACCCAGATGGTCATACTTCGTGTAGACGACACTTTACTTTGGTTACATTGAGGATCATTGGATCATATAAAATCGAGTTTGTTTTGCAGATTGAAAAGCACACACTAACACTCCGCTGTCGATAGAAATAGTGCCTAATAAGCATGATCAAAAATCGATATGAGTGCATCGACCTTGTTACTCCTTCGGTGGCTCGGGTCTAAGTGGTGGGTTGGCGATCATCTTTCTACGTCCTAAGGGCAAGGCACAAAAAGCCACCTACTCCGCTGCACTCTTACACGAGATGCATGAGTATACCGTCATCGGTAGTCTGGGTCTAAGTAGAGGCTGGATCCCTTCAAATCCGACGTCCTAGAAGCCTAGTGTGTATGCAAAGAAAAAGAAGAAAAGAAAAGAAAAAAAAATGGAAAAGAAAAATAAAAAGGAAACAAAAGAAGAAAAGAAAAAGTCATAAAAAGAAAACAAAAAAAAGAGGAAGAAGAAAAAGAAAAGAAAAAGAAAAAAAAAAGAAGAAAAGAAGAAGCTCGGAAAGAAAGAAACAAGTATCCTCGGTTGACCTAGGTTTAGCATAGTCTGAAGTCTTTTCTGGTGGAGGGAGTTACGGTAGTGTGTCTAGTCTCCTTTGATTTACTTTCTTATGGGTAACCGTGGTGGACCTAGGATTAAGGCTGAAAACTCGATTAGGCCGAATTTGCTCTCGACGTGCTAGTTGATCGGTTAGGTTCGCTTTAGCGGTATTTCTAGGAGAAGGGGAATTCTCGTATTTTTCACACCCCATGTATTCCACGTTTACGTTTGCTTAGGGACAAGCAAACATTCAAGTCTGGGGGATTTTGATCATCTCGTTTTCATACGTATTTCTTGCACGATTTAGGAGACGTTTTTGATACATATGTGATGTTTTACGTATGATTCTGTATCCGTTTTACTTGCTTTCGTGCTTTTTATGTTCTTACAGGTTTTTACGTGTATTTGGACTATTTTGGAGCTAAAGGAACATGCACGGAGCTAAGGAGCAACTTTGGGGATCATCACGGGACAAACGGGACGAGATTGAGCATGGAAAAGCCTCACCCGGTCGGGCACAACCCTTGCACGATCGGGCAAAACCTACGGCCAATTGTGTGGACCATTTAGCACGACTCGGGCAAGCATTTAGGACCATTTTGCCTTGTGCCCGAGCGGGCACACATGCCATGCCCGATCGGGCACCATTCCAGCACCACAGGACGCGCACGAACTGCCCTAGCCGCACCCGAGCGGGTACACTCGCTACCCGAGCGGGTAGCGGCCCGAAATTGCTCAAAACTTAAGTAAACTTAACTTAAAACATAAGGGAACTCGTGGGGCAATTAGGGCAACAATTGGACCGACTTAGGAGGCTTAAAAGGAGGCAAAAAGACGCCGTTACAGGAAGCATACAGAGGAGAACAATTCAGCGAAGTTAGAGCAGATTCTTGCGAGGAGATAAGCGAGGAGCATTGGAGATCAAGCACCACCACTTCGGTTTTGTTTGGTTTTTATGTTCCTTAGACTCTCTACTATGTTTATGTTTCTTTACAGACGCATGAGCGAGTAGTTTGTTTGTTCTAGGAGAAGGGATTAGCCCTTGGCTATCCCGAGACCGCTTTTGATCTATTTTGAATGCATCTTCCCGTTTTAGTTCATCTATTCTTTATCTGAGTGCTATAATTTACTTGTGTTTAAAAAGGCAACGTATATACATGTATTAGAGAGTAGGAGCAGGACCGAAAGGAGAATTCTAGTCTTGGAAGGTCAGGTTTAGAACAACCGAGGTTAGGCCACGAAAGTAGGGTAGCAACGGTTGAGGGTGAACGGGCGAATCACAGAGTTTATGGGTTTAGTTCATGGTGTCAGCCACGAAAGTAGGGGGCAGCTTGTCTAGATCACGTGTCTATGCCTTGAGAGAGGTTAGATATCATGTTAGGATCGTCCGCCTTAGATAGCTTTAACTGGTATTGCATGATAGATAGGTTGGTCGTTGGTTTCGGTAGTCTTGTGGTGAAACCGGTTTCCTAGGACGCTTGTCTTATCGTTAGAACCCAAGTAGTTTAGTTTACTTTCAGTATTTTATTCTTCATCACCACTCTTTTGTTAGCAAGTTTGATTCGTAGTTCGGGTTTAGGTAGCGTTGCATAGTCTCTGTGGGATCGACACCTAAAATACTACACACGTGCCGTGCACTTGCGGGTAGATTAGGTTATATTTAACTCTGATACGCATCACTAATATACCTCACAATAACAATAACTGACTTGTGTTATGCTATGAATCATGTCAGCCAGCATATGCATGCTCCGAAGGAACAACACTGAAAAATGGTAGACTGAATCCTCTGATATATCAAGAACGCTCCAGGAAAAGTTATACTAATTAGTAAAAACAATGATACTATTCTAATTGGGTACTGTGATGCAGATTGGGCCAGTGAGCGCAAAGATCGGAAAATCAATGACGGGGTTCTATACCTTTATCGGGGGGAACCTCATCACATGGAGAAGCAAAAAGCGGTGGTCTCTTGTTCTAGCGCTAAGGCCGAGTACCGAGCTATGGAAAATACAACATGTGAGCTCATTTGGATCCGAGCTCTCCTCAAAGATCTTGGTCTCGAACCATCGTAGGTCATGGTGCTTCATTGCAACAATCAGGCGGCAATTCACATTGCCTCCAACTCGGTGTTCCACGAAAGAACAAAACATAATGAAGTTGACTACCATTTTGTTCGAGAGAAGCTCGAAGATGGCATCATTGAATTCACATACACTAGAAGCTTAGATTAGTTGGCCGATGTCTTCACAAAAACCACAAGTGAAAAAGTATGCAAAGATCTCCATCATCAGATCAGCCTTGTAGATATCTTCAATCCCAAGGCATCGAATTCAAGCTTAGTCGATCGTCCCTCGAGCTCCGAATTTCTTGTACTCTTTTTCCTTTGTTAGTTTTTTGTCCCAATTGGATTTTCCCCGAAAAGGTATTAATGAGGCTCCACTTATGTTGTTCTTGAATGCCTAAGCTTGAGGGGGAATGTTAAGTATATGAAGAAAATCAGTGTTCTCTTCTTTTTCACGTTCGGTCGCGTCTCCCTCTCTTGGTTGTTCCGTGTTCCGCGTTCCGTTCCATATTCCGTTCCGCATCCTGCTCTCTTCGCTCAATCGTGCATCTCGTTCCGTGTTCTGCTCTCTATGCTCAGTCGTGTATCCTGTTCCGTGTCCCGTGTCCCGCTCCCATTTTGCGTCCCCCTCTAAATGTGCAGACAAAGCCAATTTATGAGCTCCACGCTCTCCTATGCCTCATTGACTGCTCTAGCTCATGCATGTTACATTTAAACTTGTTCTTTGTTTTTCTACTTGTATTTTCCTTTTTTTTCTATTGTCTAGTTGTTGGGATTATTGTATAAATATGTACCTTTGTTTCTAAAGCAAAAAACAAGAGAATAGTTCATCTTATTCTATCTAAATCTCTCGATTTTTTCTTAATATTTTTAATCTTTCTTACGCTGAATAATCTTTGGTTTACAAAAGCTACACTATGATCAGTTATTTTATCGCTGGTGTTTCCTCTGTAGGTGGTGGTGGTTATTACGCTTGGTCAATCATCAATTCGATGATGGTCTCCTAATGACACATCTACGCTTGCATTTCTCAAAGTGGAACCTCGAGCTGCGCAATGCGCCGTTCTTTTGCATACGTCTCTTGGGACATGGAGGGTATCGTCTTGGATTTCTCTATAATATTTTTTGAGAATCCAGATCATATAGACGTTTCTTATACGGTCTAAAAGATTTCAATATCAAACAAATTAAAGTTAGTATATAGATTTATAAATTTGTATACAATAAATATTATTAATTATTAACATTATTTGTCAATAAATAAATTTTGTCCTTTTGTCCTAGGTCAACCAGCTCAGGTTCTTTAACCTCTTCCCCGATGACGGGCTTCCCCAGTGCTGGACAAGTTGGTTAAAAACCTCGTCCGTGCCTATGTCGATTTGGTGTTCTTGATGTAGTACTTACGTTATATTTATCATCAAACGCAACTAATATTGCATATTGTGTATTCACGCGGTGTAGATGCACGATGTGTCCTTCGGTATCTATATGCTCACTATAAAATTAATTGTAAAGAACATAATTTATTACATAAATTAATTAATAATGAATTAAAGTCTTATATCGTAGGTTTTAAGATAAAAATACACCATCAGCAGCGGTGTATCACCTCTAGTGTTAATTGGAGGGCAAATAACCTTGGATGATGTTTGTGTTTGTTTGTTGAAGAATATCATTTCCATACAACCTTTATGTGTAAACGAAAACATTAGATGATTTTTAAAATTATTACAAATATATTTTCTATATGAATAGTATTCTACCATAACATCCGTCAAGACGTTCGGGTTCGATGATGGATACATTTGAACGGTTGTCGAAGGTAAAAACCAAAGCATCAATATCTACCATATCATCTTTTTCATCAAATATTGATGATGTTGATATAGGTAATAGAGGATGGTATGATGGCAGAGGAGGTTGTGGCAGGGCTCCGCTTCTCTCGTTGGGAAGCATTAGAGGGCAAGCCAAGCCAAAAAGGTACGTGAATTGAAAATATCGAGTTTTGCTTCCAAACTCGCCAAAAATACACCATGACTTGGTTATTAGATTGTGTTGAGAATTGTTTGTTTTTGTTTGGAAATTATGTTGAAAATGAAATTGCTCAACGTGTTAAATACTGGAATTTCCAACGAATGCCCATTGAAAATGACATTAATCAACATACATCATTTATTGACTTGACAATTGAGTTTTTCACAGATGCCCATTGAAAATTATGCTTCCGAGGTAATGAACGTCATTAATGGAAATCCATTGGACATTACAATGGATGTCTAACGGAAAATATTATCCGATTCGACAGGCTTGCATTGATCATCTCGTTTTCATACGTATTTCTTGCACGATTTAGGAGACGTTTTTGATACATATGTGATGTTTTACGTATGATTCCGTATCCGTTTTACTTGCTTTCGTGCTTTTCATGTTCTTACAGGTTTTTACGCGTATTTGGACCATTTTGGAGCTAAAGGAACATGCACGGAGCTAAGGAGCAACTTTGGGGATCATCACGGGACAAACGGGACGAGATTGAGCATGGAAAAGCCTCACCCGGTCGGGCACAACCCTTGCACGATCGGGCAAAACCTACGGCCAATTGTGTGGACCATTTAGCACGACTCGGGCAAGCATTGTGCCCATTTTGCCTTGTGCCCGAGCGGGCACACATGCCATGCCCGATCGGGCACCATTCCAGCACCACAGGACGCGCACGAACTGCCCTAGCCGCACCCGAGCGGGTACACTCACTACCCGAGCGGGTAGCGGCCCGAAACTGCTCAAAACTTAAGTAAACTTAACTTAAAACATAAGGGAACTCGTGGGGCAATTAGGGCAACAATTGGACCGACTTAGGAGGCTTTAAAGGAGGCAAAAAGACGTCGTTACAGCAAGCATACAGAGGAGAAGAATTCAGCGAAGTTAGAGCAGATTCTTGCGAGGAGATAAGCGAGGAGCATTGGAGATCAAGCACCGCCACTTCGGTTTTGTTTGGTTTTTATGTTCCTTAGACTTTCTACTATGTTTATGTTTCTTTACAGACGCATGAGCGAGTAGTTTGTTTGTTCTAGGAGAAGGGATTAGCCCTTGGCTATCCCGAGACCTCTTTTGATCTATTTTGAATGCATCTTCCCGTTTTAGTTCATCTATTCTTTATCTGAGTGTTTAAATTTACTTGTGTTTGCACTGATCACGTCGATACATGTGTTAGGGGTTAGGAGAAGGACCGAAAGGAGAATTCTAGTCCTAGAAAGTCAGGTTTAGAACAACCGAGGTTAGGCCACGAAAGTAGGGTAGCAACGGTTGAGGGTGAACGGGCGAATCACAGAGTTTATGGGTTTAGTTCATGGTGTCAGCCACGAAAGTAGGGGGCAGCTTGTCTAGATCACGTGTCTATGCCTTGAGAGAGGGTAGATATCATGTTAGGATCGTCCGCCTTAGATAGCTTTAACTGGGATTGCATGATAGATAGGTTGATCGTGTGTTTCGGTAGTCTTGTGGTGAAACCGGTTTCCTAGGACGTTTATCTCATCGTTAGAACCCAAGTAGTTTAGTTACTTTCAGTATTTCATTCCTTATTCACATTCTTTCGTTAGCAAGTTTGATTCATAGTTCGGGTTTAGGTAGCGTTGCATAGTCTCTGTGGGATCGACACCTAAAATACTACACACGTGCCGTGCACTTGCGGGTAGATTAGGTTATATTTAACTCTGATACGCATCAAGTTTTTGGCGCCGTTGCCGGGGACTATTGTCAACGCGTCTTAGATTCGAACCTAGAGTCCTTCTTGCTTTGTTTTTATTTTTGTTTTCTTTTCTTTCGTTCCTTCTACGTAAATTGTTCTTTGTTTGTCCTTTGCAGAATTTTCAGGTCGACAAGAGATGGATAATCAGAACGGCAATGGACAGATGCAATTACAGGCTCCTCCACCACGTCGTCTAAGGGATTACGTGGTGCCGAACATGAACAACGTGCAAACAGCCATAAGGATGCCTGCTGTTGCAAGAGAGCAATTCGAGATTAAGCCAGCAATGATAAATATGCTTTATCAGAAGCAATTCATGGGTGGAAACCATGAGGATCCACATCAGCATCTCAGAGATTTCCTCGAACTTTCAGGTACGTTCAAAATTCATGGAGTCTCTGAGGATGCAATCTTGCTGCGTCTTTTCCCTTTTTCAATTGGGGGAAAAGCGAAAGCTTGGCTGCAATCACTCCCCGCGGGATCTATCACCACTTGGGATCAGCTCTGCACACTGTTCCTATCACGCTTCTTTCCTCCGAGTAAGACAATTCAGATGAGGGGGGAAATCGCAACATTCAGATGCAGAGATGGAGAGACTATGTTTGAGGCGTGGGGTAGATTTAAGGATCTTCTGCAGATGTGTCCACACCATGGACTTGAGCAATGGTACGTTATCCAAACTTTTTATAACGGAATTTCAGATGAGCACCGCATGAGGTTGGATAACGCTGCTAGAGGATCATTCATGGATCTGAGCGTGGAGGAGGGATTCGAGCTGATTGATAACCTCGTCATGAACCACACCATGTGGTCCACTCCAAGAGGTATGCCTAATAGCACTCGTCGTTTATATGAGCCTAACCAGAATAGAGCCATGGGTGATGCAGCGAATGCTATGTACTGTGCGAATTGCGGAGATACGGATCATGTAGCGTATCAATGCACAGTACATGAGGATTACGAACAGATGTATTATGCCCAGCAGCAAGGCAACACGCAATTCGGGAACACCTACAACCCGAATTGGAGGAATCACCCGAACTTGTCATATCGAACGACTCAACCGGTGAAGTCATTACCTATTCCAACGGATGCCCGATGAAATATCCGAATATATGCCAATAGATACCTGCTGAAAAGGACTAGTGAATAGGGGTGCAAAATGAACAATTGACTCGCGAGCCAACTCTAGCTCGGATCATATTTGAATGATCCGAGCTAGGTATTTTCCAAGCTTGTTCAAAAAGCAGGCTGGAAAATGAGCTAGAAACAATGCCCTCTTCATTCCACCGATTCTTATATATATGTCATCATGTTTAGTTGTTTGTATAGTATTTCATACATATTTGCAAGCATGATGCATCTACTATTCTGTACCATAATCTTTCGAAAATGGTTCTTTATCTTGTTAGAATTTATGTCCACAAGGAAGAAATATTCTATGATAATCAAACCAACATGGTTTATTCCCGTATACTAAATGAAATGTATTCTTGGCCTCTCGTGTGGGCTCCATCCATATAATATTCTGTAGGCAGGAAAGTCGCTAATTGTCCACATCAACAACGGTTTCAATATGAAGTTTTGCTTTGTACTTACGTCATATGCAACATTTCTACCGTTCTACAAATCTCTTATATCATGAGTTAAGGGCTCTAAGAACACATAAAAAATTTTCTTCGAATGTTCTGGACCTAGAATCAGCAACGTTAGAATTTTGACTTACGACCATGTGGACTAAAATCATCGTTGCACAGACATAGATAAACATTTCTTGTTTCATACGCAAACTCAAGAAATATTTTGTTGAAATCCTTCCGAGCTTTACCATAAAATGAATCTTTCATTATGCGTTCACCCGTCGAGTGTTCATATATAGGTTGTTTCATCGTATCCAAGAGGTTGAAAAATTGGTGTGCCTGATTGTTCAACATCTCTTCATTCATTTGCTCAAAAACTCCAGCAAACGTATTTGACACTGTTTCTACATATGGATTGGTCATCGTTATTTCGCAATGAATCTCTTCATTTCTTTTCATTGCTTATGGTTCTTGCACACTATCTCTAACACGACAAACTTCACCGTGAAAGAACTAAATGTTTTTACACAAAATTTTTTATTTCGATATTTCATGGTTTTGCATTTTTTGCATAGACTAACATTTTCTCAAGTTCTTGACACAAAAGTTGTATCGATGCAAAACTCATGATATGCTCAATCGGTGTAAAAAATGCTTACTTAACTTCCTCGATTATGAGATCTTTCTTCTCTACATCCATGATGGTTGGAATCAGAATTTTATTTATTTCCAAGACCAATCTACCGCAAGTATACGGTTTTTGTAGTACAAGAGTCGAACTCTGGGGACTAGTGCAGTGTTAGAACTAAGATTTTCATGAGAAGAAGATCGATCAATAGATGAGTAGTGAACTAGAAAGTAAAGATAAGTAAGGTTGACAAAGCTAGACTAGGCAATGAGGGGAATCATGGGTGTCGGGAATACTGGAACATGCAATGGATGTTTCTATGGATCATGAAATTCGGTTTGTATCAATCGATGGGGAACTAATATCTAATCCTCTATCTAGGAAATCAACATCGCTCACCTCCTGATGTAGCACAGAACGTCTAGACGCGTTAAGAACACTAGGGAACTCTACCCCTAATGCTAGAAATGACTCTCCCAAGCCTAAATCTCCTACCTAAGAAATCAACGTCACCCATATCCCTATGTAGTGCGGAACTTCTAGATGCATGACGAACGATAGGGAATTCAACCTCTAATGTCGGATGGGGACTCGACCTCTATAAACAGAAATGACTCTCCCAAGCCTAAATCCTCTATCTAGGAAATCAACGTCACACCTATCCCTATGTAGTGCGGAACTTCTAGATGCATTAAGAACAATGGGAATTCTACCTCGATTATTACCGTTCCTAAATAGATTAATCGACCGGGGCTCATTAATCTAATTCATTCGAAGGTTCATTCATGAGACTCAAACCTGACTCTCCCAAGCCCAGACGAATCTCTAATCTCCCTCAATTGTGCCTAATCTCAGTAGAATAGATCTAGTCTTATTCAAGCATGAAATCAACAACGTATGAAGGCATTACGCACAAATCTATAACCTATCGAACCATTAAATTGAACAAAAAGCATTATATAATCAAAACATCCATTACAATGGCATCCCTAACCCATGACAACAGATCCACTCAGAATACATAGAGAAGCAAACAAAAACGAAGTAAGTGTTCGTCTTCCCTATCATCCCGAGCGTTGGCTTCGGATGAATCCTTCGGATGCCTAAAGTCTTCAATCCGTGTTATCTCCTCTTTCTTATGTGTCTCTAGATGTCTCCTCTGGTCTGTACCTCGTACCCTTGCCCTAGATGGCTTGTTTTTCCTTTAATTGCCCGTTCAAACCTTCAAAAGAGGTAGTTCCGGATTAGGCGGCCCGCGCGAGCACAACCTTCACCCGCTCCTGCAGACTTGAGCCCAGACGTGCACCATATTCAGCCCGATCCGATCCTCTTGCCCGTGCGTGTGAACTGCCAGCCCGAGTCGGGCATGGTTTCGGCGAGTTTGTGGACTTAAGTGCAGCCCGATCGGGTGCAATACTCAGCCCGAGCGGGCTAGGTCACCCAACCATGTTTTTCATCAGCCCGAGTCGGGCTTGCTCTCGGGATTTTTTGTTCTATTTGTGAATCTTTAGCGTGTTTCCTTTGGCGTGAGGGAAATGGAAGTGGAGGGCGTCTTGGTGGCGGTGCCACATACGGTTCTTCTTCATCCTCAACTTGTACTTCCTTGTGATGGTCTTGGTCGCTAGGGTTCTTCGTTGAACTCTTTGAGCGTTCTCCTCTCTCTAAATTCTGGGGTGAGATGTCCGCAAGTTCTATCCCGCTTCTCAACATGACGGCGTTGCAATGCTCACGGGGATTCGGCCCAGGCCTTCCCGGTAAAACTCCTTGTCGGTTAGGAGCATTGTCTGTGATTTTTGCCACTTGGGTGTCTAGGATTTTTAAATGCTTCTGCATTTTCGCCATTTGCCTCTTCGTTTCTTCTTGATCTCATCTTACAATAGTCAGCTCAGCATTTAAATCTTTTTGTCCATGTAGAATCTGCGTGAGCATAGACGTGACCTCGTTGTTCCCCTCTTCTTGTTGCGGAATAGGCGCTGGTACTCCTCTCGGCTGAAACACTTGATAGCTTTGCATTCTAGACTGAAAATTATGGTGTTCTGGCTTTCTTTGAAACAGCTTTGGCTGGTAGTTTCCTTGCAACGGATTCGAAACATTATCGGCGTTCTTGTAGGAAAAATTCGGATGATGCTTCCAGCCCGGATTGTAGGTGTTGGAATATGGATTATTGGCAACGTCGTTCACATCTGCAACATCCTTGAATCCGTGAGAATCGGGAGACGCTTGGTGCATATTTACCAATTGTAATTTCAACTCGGCAATCTCAGCTCGCAATGCAAGCACCTCGCTGTCCGCTCCCTTGGCTAGATTGCGGCGATTAAATTCCCCCGACATAATGTTTCTCCCCTCGTCCATCTTTTCGATCTTGGCCTCAATAGCGGTAAATGGGAGGTCATGTAGAGAACCTCCACAAGCAACGTTCAACCAATCTCGAACTTCATCACAAAGACCCTCAATGAAAGTGGCGATGAGGTATCTTTTATCCATCCCGTGGTGCGGGCATTCGCGTTGATATCCTTTATCCTCTTGTTCAAACGAATTAATCTTGTTCTTCCATAGCTGCGTCTTGTGGGGTGAGAAAAATCGCATCATGAAGCATTCTTCGAGCTGGCTCCACGTATGAATGGAATCTAAGGGGTAGCGTGTAGAGCCACTCGAGTGAATGCTCCCTAACTGAGAACGGGAAGGCAAGCAACATAATCGCTTCATCATTTATTCCGGGGTAAGCTTTCATGTTCGAACACAGCATCTTGAACTGATTGAGATGCTGATTCGGATCTTCCGTAGATCATCCCCTAAATGGCGATTGACTCATCTCTGAATAAGGGCCGGATGTAACTCAAATCTCTTCCGACCTATCTCGGGCCTTCGAATACAAGAGAGAAGATGCGTGTTTTTAGGTGTTGTATACGCCCGTAGGTTTCCGGTGCTTCCTCATGTGCCATCGCTTCTTCACAAGAAAAATCCGATTCTCTCTCACTTGTCATTTCCTCTATATTCTCGGGATCACTACGCCTTGCTTTTTGCTGTTTCTTTAACGCTCGTGTAGTCTTGTCGATATCGGGATCGAAGAGAAGTTATTTGACCCTCGAACTCCTAGACATGTACCGAATAGTCAGCTCGGAAGAGATGCAATGACTCAAAATAAAAGAAAATTGCAAAAAATAAAAACAAACAAAAGACTCGGAAAGGACTGGATCTCGACTCAACGAAACCGTAATTCTAAAACTATGACTAGTCCCCGGCAACGACGCCAAAAAATTGATGGTCGGAGTCAGAGTTTTATTTATTTCCATGACCACTTTACCGCAAGTATACGGTTCGTGTAGTACAAGGGTTGAAGTCTGGGGACTAGTGCAGCGTTGGAATTAAAATTTTCATGAGAAGAAGATCGATCAATAGATGAGTAATGAACCAGAAAGTAAAGATAAGCAAGGATGACGAAGCTAGACTAGGCAATGAGGGGTATCATGGGTCTCGGGAATACCGGAACATGCAATGGATGTTTCTATGGATCATGAAATTTGGTTTGTATCAATCGATGGGGAACTAATATCTAATCCTCTGTCTAGGAAATCAACATCGCTCATCTCCCGATGTAGCGCGGAACGTCTAGAGGTGTTAAGAACAGTAGGGAACTCTACCCTTAATGCTAGAAATTACTCTCCCAAGCCTAAATCTCCTACCTAGGAAATCAACATCACACATGTCCCTATGTAGTGCGGAACTTCTAGATGCATGACGAACGATGGGGAATTCAACGTCTAATGTCGAATGGGAACTCGACCACTATAAACAGAAATGACTCTCCCAAGCCTAAATCCTCTATCTAGGAAATCAACGTCATTCATATCCCTATGTAGTGCGGAACTTCTAGATGCATTAAGAACAATGGGAATTCTACCTCGATTATTACCGTTCCTAAATAGATTAATCGACTGGTCTCATTAATCTAATTCATACGAAGGTTCATTCATGAGAATCAAACCTGACTCTCCCAAGCCTAGACGAATCTCTAATCTCCCTCAAACGTGCCTAATCTCAGTAGAATTGATCTAGTCGTATTCAAGCATGAAATCAACAACATATGAAGGCATTACGCACAAATCTATAACCTATCGAACCATTCAATTGAACAAAACAAAAAAGAAACATTATATAATCAAAACATCCATTACAATGGCATCCCTAGCCCATGACAACAGATCTACTCAAAATATATAGAGAAGCAAACAAAAACGAAGTAAGTGTTCGTCTTCCCTATCATCCCGAGCGTTAGCTTTGGATTAATCCTTCGGATGCCCAAAGTCTTCAATCTGTGTTCTCTCCTCTTTCTTGTGTGTCTCTAGATGTCTCCTTTGGTCTGTGCCTCGTCCCCTTGCCTTAGATGGCTTGTTTTTCCTTTAATTGCCCGTTCAAACCTTCAAAAGAGGTAGTTCCGGATTAGGTAGCCTGCGCGAGCACAACCTTCACCCGCTCGTGCAGACTTGAGCCTGGACGTGCACCATATTCAGACCGATTGGGTCCTCTTGCCCATGCGTGTGAACTGCCAGCCCGAGTCGGGCATGGTTTCGGCGAATTTGTGGACTTAAGTGCAGCCCGATTGGGTGCAATACTCAGCCTGAGTCGGGGATTTTTGGTTCTATTTGCACAACCTAAGCCTGAGCGGGTTCACTTCTTGCCCGAGCGTGCAGCCTTCAATTGCTGTTTCCACTTTTTTCGCTCAATGCTTGAGTGTTCGATTTTCTTTTTTGGTCGTGCACATGAGGTATCTTGTCATTAAATCACGTTTTCAGGGTGGAATTGCCATAATCACTCGTGTTTTCCTTCATGTCTTCATTTCCTAAACAAAACACGAAATGGTAGATGAAATCCTCGAATAAACTCAATAAGTCGGTAAAGTCCATGAAATCTAATCAAAACTAAACCTAAGAAACATGTAAATACTACGACGGATAACATGTTATCAAACTCCCCCAAACTTAACCTCTGCTCGTCCTCGAGTAAATTTAGAGTCGAGTGCAAGAAGAGTTAAACAACAATAGATACTAGCATGAAAACTTCGAAGAATTAGCCATCATGCAAAACAACGTGTCACATGAACGCAAGCCTAAGCTTACCTAATTCAGACTTCTATCAATCGAAAGTCACGAGCCATGCAATCTTACCAATAACCTATGTCTAATTCATACCCCTAGACAACGTCCAAGCGATCTTGATACGTGCTCGGGTTAAGCGGATCGGGACGCGTATTCGGTGAACCGAAATCCTCGTTTGTTAAGCGGGATTTCTTCGAGTTGGATTAAATGATTGACACCACAAGAGGTGCGGAAGCCTCTTGATTCAGTCTAAACGCACTTCAAGTGTTCCCGGAACGAATTGAAGGCAAGGATGTTTCCCGGAAACGTTTTAGAATTGAAGTAAAAATTCTCTCAAACTTATATTCACTCCAAAATCCAAACTGGTTACAAATGAAGGCTGAGACTGCTTTTATAGGCAAGTCTCAAGCCTTAAAAGAAGCTAAAATACATGAAATGATAGCCCTAATGCCCCTATTGGCCGAAAATAATCTGAAAAAATGGGAAAATGGGCCAAAAACTTGCTGGAATGGCCAAATGACGTCATCTGACCGTTGGGGGCGCGGGGGTGACGTCATGTTACCGTTAAGAATGCGGAGTGACGTCACGTTACCGTTTGAACGTGCTGGAGCGTCCCCGTGACGTCATGTGACCGTTGTTAGCGCGAGAGTGATGTCTATAAGTGGAAGGGACATAAATGTAATTTAGGTCGATTAGGGTTTTCATATCTCTTGTATATTGCTCACGCCGACAATGGCTACCTCCTCCGCTGCTGATGCAACTCCGGCGTTCAACGTCAATGATCCTCATGCAACACTCCTCACCGTCAACATGACAAACGTGACGAAGCTCACCTCCACAAACTATATGATCTGGAGTATTCAGATCCGTGCACTCCTTGAAGGTCATCGGTTGGAGTGTTTTCTCCAAACCGATTCACTGGTTCCCGATGCCACTATCGCTCTTAATGGCGTCTCAACCCCGAATCCAGCATTTGCGCCATTCAAACAGCAAGATCGTCTCCTCTTCTCGGCCATTTTAGGAGCAATATCGCCCCCATTACAACCGATGATTGCTAGGGTTTCATCAGTGCGAGAGGCGTGGCTTCTCCTTGCTCGCACATATGGTAAGGCATCCAGGGGGCACATCCTACAA
>CM071876.1:16581600-16593509 GCA_036759665.1 Gynandropsis gynandra | reverse complement strand
ACCGCTTTTGATCTATTTTGAATGCATCTTCCCGTTTTAGTTTATCTATTCTTTATCTGAGTGCTTCAATTTACTTGTGTTTGCGCTGGCCACGTAGATTTATGTGTTAGGGGTTAGGAGAAGGACCGAAAGGAGAATTCTAGTCCTATAAGATCAGGTTTAGAACAATCGCGGTTAGGCCACGAAAGTAGGGTAGCAACGGTTGAGGGTGAACGGGCGAATCACAGAGTCTATGGGTTTAGTTCAAGGTGTCAGCCACGAAAGTAGGGGGCAGCTTGTCTAGATCACGTGTCTATGCCTTGAGAGAGGGTAGATATCATGTTAGGATCGTCCGCCTTAGATAGCTTTAACTGGGATTGCATGAGAGATAGGTTGATCGTTGGTTAGATATCATGTTAGGATCGTCCGCCTTAGATAGTTCGGTTTTAGGTAGTGTTGCGTAGTCTCTGTGGGATCGACACCTAAAATACTACACACGACACCTAAAACCTATTAACTCTGATACGCATCAGAGAACCTCCATAAGCAGCGTTCAACTTATCTCGAACTTCATCACAAAGACCCTCAATGAAAGTGGCGATGAGGTATCTTTTATCCCTCACGTGGTGCGGGCATTCGCGTTGATATCCTTTAAATCGCAGCCACGCCTTTGGAAGACTCTCTTTATCCTCTTGTTCAAATGAATTAATCTTGTTTCTCCATAGCTGCGTCTTATGGGGTGTGAAAAATCGCATCATGAAGCGTTCTTCGAGCTGGCTCCAGGTATGAATGGAATCTGGGGGTAGCGTGTAGAGCCGCTCGAGCGTATGCTCCCTAACTGAGAACGGGAAGGCAAACAACATAATCGCTTCATCATTTATTTCGGGGTAAGCTTTCATGTTTGAACACAGCATCTTGAACTGAGTGAGATGCTGGTTTGGATCTTCCGTAGATCCTCCCCTAAATGGTGATTGACTCAACATCTGAATGAAGGCCGGCTGTAACTCATATCTGTTCTGATCTATCTCGGGCCTTCGAATACAGGAGAGAAGTTGCGTGTGTTTAGGCGCTGTATACGCCCCGTAGGTTTCCGGTGCTTCCTCTTGTGCCATCTCTTCTTAACTTGAAAAATTTGTTTCTCTCTCACTTGTCGTTTCCTCTATATTCTCGGGATCACTACGCCTCGCTTTTTGCTGTTTCTTTAACGCTCGTGTAGTCTTGTCGATATCGGGATCGAATAGAAGTTCTTTACCCCTCGAACTCCGAGACATGTACTGAATAATCTGCACGTGCGAAAGCAACAAACAATAGATCAGCTCGGAAGAGATGCAATGACTCAAAATAAAAAGAAAAATGCAAAAAAACAAAAACAAAAAAAAGACTCGGAAAGGACTGGATCTCGATTCAACGAACCCCTAATTCTAAAACTGGGACTAGTCCCCGGCAACGGCGCCAAAAACTTGATGGTTGGATTCAGGGTTTTATTTATTTCCAAGACCACTCTACTGCAAGTATATGGTTCGTGTAGTGCAAGGGTCAAACTCTGGGGACTAGTGCAGCGTTAGAATTAAGATTGTCATGAGAATAAGATCGATCAATAGATGAGTAATGACTAGAAAGTAAAGATAAGTAAGGATAACGAAGCTAGACTAGGCAATGAGGGGTATCATGGGTCTCGGAAATACCGTAACATTCAATGGATGTTTCTATGGATCATGAAATTCGGTTTGTATCAATCGATGGGGAACTAATATATAATCCTCTATCAAGGAAATCAACATCGCTCACCTCTCGATGTAGCACAGAACGTCTAGACGCGTTAAGAACAGTAGGGAACTCTACCCCTAATGTTAGAAATGACTCTCCCAAGCCTAAATCTCCTACCTAGGAAATGAACGTCACCCATATCCCTATGTAGTGCGGAACTTCTAGATGCATGACGAACGATGGGGAACTCAACCTCTATTGTCGGATGGGAATTCGACCTCTATAAACGGAAATGACTCTCCCAAGCCTAAATCCTCTATCTAGGAAATCAATGTCACTCATATCCCTATGTAGTGCGGAACTTCTAGATGCATTAAGAACAATGGGAATTCTATCTCGATTATTACCGTTCCTAAATAGATTAATCCACCGGTCTCATTAATCTAATTCATACGAAGGTTTATTCATGAGACTCAAACCTGACTCTCCCAAGCCTAGACGAATCTCTAATCTCCCTCAAACGTGCCTAATCTCAGTAGAGTAGATCTAGTCTTATTCAAGCATGAAATCAACAACGTATGAAGGCATTACGCACAAATATATAACCTATCGAACCATTCAATTGTACAAAACTGAAACCAAGCATTATATAATCAAAACATCCATTACAATGGCATCCCTAACCCATGACAACAGATCTATTTAGAATACATATAGAAGCAAACAAAAACGAAGTAAGTGTTCGCCTTCCCTATCATCCCGAGCGTTGGCTTCGGATGAATCCTTCGAATGCCCAAAGGCTTCAATCCGTGTTCTGTCCTCTTTCTTGTGTGTCTCTAGATGTCTCATCTGGTCTTTGCCTGATCCCCTTGCCCTAGATGGCTTGTTTTTCCGTTAATTGCCCGTTCAAATCTTCAAAAGAGGTAGTTCCGGATAAGGCGGCCCGCGCGGGCACAACCTGCACCCGCTCGTGCAGACTTGAGCCCGGACGTGCACCATATTAAGCCCTATTGGGTCCTCTTGCCCGTGCGTGTGAACTGCCAGCCCGAGTCGGGCATGGTTTCGGCGAATTTGTGGACTTAAGTGCAGCCCGATCGGGTGCAATACTCAGCCCGAGCGGGCTAGATCGCCCGACCATGTTGTTCATCAGCCCGAGTCGGGCTTGCTCTCGGGGAATTTTTGTTCTATTTGCACAACCTAAGCCCGAGCGAGCTCACTTCTTGCCCGAGCGTGCAGCCTTCAATTGTTGTTTCCGCTTCTTTCGCTCGATGCTTGAGTGTTCGATTTGCTTTCGTGGCTGTACGCATGAGGTATCTTGTCATTAAATCACGTTTTCGGGGTGGACTTGCCGTAATCACTCGTGTTTTCCTTCATGTCTTCATTTCCTAAAAAAACACGAAATGGTAGATGAAATCCTCGAATAAACTCAATAAGTCGGTGAAGTCCATGAAATCTAATCAAAACTAAACCTAAGAAACATGTAAATACTACGATGTTCGTGTACTTACACGTAAATACTACGACGTTCGTGTACTTGCACGATTGGGATTCAGCTTATACTTGGTCGTGCTTTGCTTGTTGGTTTGTGCTGGCCGTTCGTGTACGTCTTTGCCTTGCGTTTCCTCCGAAGCTCTAGAGGGTTGTCCGTGTCCGTGGTCATCATCTTGATTCATATCTCTAGCTGTAGGATCCAATGGGTCACTCGTTAAATCAACGAAACAAATGGAGTCTAACCTAGGTACTTTCTTGAGATTCTTATTTAACCCAAACTCCAATGTTGCTTCCCCTATCTTCATCGTAAATTTCCCCTCTCTCACGTCAATGAAGGCGCCAGCGGTATTGAGGAATGGTCTCCCCAAGATAATGGGTATTCTTTCATCTTCTTTCATGTCCAAAACCACAAAATCAACGGGAATGTAGTAGTCGCCTTCCTTAAGTGGTACATCCTCCACAATATGGATTGGAAGTTTTGATGATCAATCAGCCATTTGTAACACCATCTTTGTGGATTTAATCTCTCCCAAATCAAGTTTCTCGTACAATGACAGCAACATGATGCTAACACTAGCCCCTAAGTCGCATAGGGCATTGTGGATGGTCACGTTTCCGAGCTTGCAAGGAATGACGAAGGGACCTGCGTCGGGTAATTTCTGTGGCATCTCATGTTGAATAACGACGTATGTTGCACCGGTGACCATCACTATCTCCTCCTCTTACACGTTACGCTTTTTATTGAGGATTTGCTTGAGGAACTTAGCGTAAGACGGAATTTGCATGATAGCTTCGTGGAAAGGCATAGAGAGCTCCAACTTCTTCAACCTCGCTGCAAACTTTTCAAATTGTGAATCATCAGCTCGTTTCCTTTGGCGTGAGGGAAATGGAAGTGGAGGGCGTCTTGGTGGCGGTGCCACATACGGTTCTTCTTCATCCTCAACTTGTACTTCCTTGTGATGCTCTTGGTCGCTAGGCTTCTTCCTTGAACTCTAAATTCTAGGGTGTGATGTTCGCAAGTTCTATCCCGCTTCTCAACATGACGGCGTTGCAATGCTCACGAGGATTCAGCTCATGATTTCCCGGTAAAACTCCTTGTCGGTTAGGAGCATTTTCTGTAATTTTTGCCACTTGGGTGTCTATGATTTTTAAATGCTTCTGCATTTTTGCCATTTGCCTCTTCGTTTCTTCTTGATCTCGTCTTACAATAGTCAGCTCAGCATTTATATCTTTTTTTCCATGTAGAATCTGCGTGAGCATGGACGTGATCTCGTTGTTCCCCTCTTCTTATTGCGAAATAGGAGCTGGTACTCCTCTCGGTTGAAACCCTAGATAGCTTTGCGTTCTAGACTGAAAATTCTGGTGTTGTCGCTGGCTTTGAAACGGCTTTGGCTGGTAGTTTCCTTGCAACGGATTCGAAACATTATCGGCGTTCTTGTAGGACAAATTCGGATGATTCTTCCAGCCCGGATTGTAGGTGTCGGAATATGGATTATTGGCAACGTAGTTCACATCTGCAACATCCTTGAATCCGTGAGAATCGGGAGACGCTTGGTGCATATCTACCAATTGTAATTTCATGACAACAGATCTACTCAGAATACATAGAGAAGCAAACAAAAACGAAGTAAGTGTTCGTCTTCCCTATCATCCTAAGCGTTGGCTTCGGATGAATCCTTCGGATGCCCAAAGTCTTCAATTCATGTTCTCTCCTCTTTCTTGTGTGTCTCTAGATGTCTCCTCTGGTCTGTGCCTCGTCCTCTTGCCCTAGATGGCTTGTTTTTCCTTTAATTGCCCGTTCAAACCTTCAAAAGAGGTAGTTACAGATTAGGCGGCCCACGCGGGCACAACCTTCACCTGCTCGTGTAGACTTGAGCCCAGATGTGCACCATATTCAGCCCAATCGGGTCCTCTTGCCCGTGCGTGTGAACTGCCAGCTTGAGTCGGGCATGGTTTCGGCGAATTTGGGGACTTAAGTGCAGCCCGATCGGGTGCAATACTCAGCCCGAGCGGGCTAGGTCGCCCAACCATGTTGTTCATCAGCCCGAGTCGGGCTTGCTCCCCGGGATTTTTGGTTCAATTTGCACAACCTCAGCCCGAGCGGGCTCACTTCTTGCATGAGCGTGCAGCCTTCAATTGCTGTTTCCGTTTCTTTCGCTCGATGGTTGAGTGTCCGATTTGCTTCCGTGGCCGTGCATATGAGGTATCTTGTCATTAAATCACGTTTTCGGGGTGGAATTGCCGTAATCACTCGTGTTTTCCTTCATATCTTCATTTCCTATACAAAACACGAAATGGTAGATGAAATCCTCGAATAAACTCAATAAGTCGTTAAAGTCCACGAAATCTAATCAAAACTAAACCTAAGAAACATGTAAATACTACGACGGAAAACATGTTATCAAACCACTCTCTTAATTTTTATATATCTCTATTTGAAAAAGACGAAATTGTTTGAAAATATATATTTTGTTCATGGCTTGATGCTAAAGAATTCGTGTTTGGTGTACAAATATTGAAAATTCTAACGGATGCCCATTGGAATTGCCAACGAATACCCGTTGAAATCTGACACTCGATTTTTCCAATTGTTGTATTGAAATTTTAAATTTACCAACAGACATTCATTATAATTTTCAATAGGCATCCGTTAGAATGAGTAATGGTCATCTGTTAAAATTTTCAATACATTTATCATACGAGGTAATGCTTGGAGGACCGGTTAAATTTAGATGGATGCATTCATTCAAAAGGTTATTTTTATCTAAAGAAAAGGGTGAAACACAAAGCAATGGTTGAAGGATCTATTGTTAAACAATACGTACAACAGATATATCTGTTGCAGTTCGTCCATATGTTTTCAACGGATAGTGGTTGTTGAATAATCATTGGAAATTGTCATGAATGAGTGTTTTCGACAATCGATTACCAACGGTTTTGAATCCATTATAATTCGTTGAAATTATCTGATTTCAACGAAATAATGGCAATTTCCAACGGATTTATATAATGGTTAAAAGTTAATGACATCTTCAAAATTAAAACCTATTAAAACAAAGACAAAGAAATTATTAGTAGAACCCCTTCTTTTGGGAAAAAAAACGCTAGTATCTCACTCAAACGCATATATATATATATATATATATATAAACACATGGGTAACATTTTCATCATATTGTTCTTAAAATATGCATATAAAAATCGTAGATCCATCGTCAAAATATTTTGATTGAATCTAACTAAATCTAAAATTTAAATTAAAAATTAAACATTTTCCAAAATCATATATATAAATTAATGACTGATATTTTAATCAATATAATATAACACAACAAAATAATATAAGATAAGAATTAGTGCACCAAACATTTTGTTCAATTGCTGATAAATAACTCTAGTAATGAGTTCTAAAACGGAAAAAGTGATTTAGATTTATGATCATACATTTAAACTTGAACACTTAATCGGATTGTTTATAGGTCTAATAATGTCGTTATATCATTTGAACTTAAACACTTAATTTATTAAGTTTTATAAATATAAGTTAAAATAAAAATGTAAATACTAATCAATCTTGTAAAAATTAGCTAAACATTTTTCTGAAAATTAAGATATACTTTGTTTTATTCAATTTAAAATTTATAAAATTTTTAACATAAAAAATAGAAATTTGAAAATATAAACAATAAAACAAATAAAATAAATGACATATACATTAGCGGATGACAACCAGATTATATAAAAACATTGATATATATATATATATATATAAACATTTGGACCTCTTATTAAAAAACTTCATATGCCTTGCAAAACAAATTTGATTAAAGATATCAATGGTTAGGATTAAATAATATTGAATTAGGATTGATCCCCGCGGGAAATTGTGATGAATTCTATTAACAATTTTATAATATTTATAAAACAATTGTAGTATTAATAATTTATAATAGTGGAAGATTTTTTTAAAATATAATATTTATTGCTTTCGTGGTATATTTTTTGTTAATAAATATGTTTAATTATTCGTATCATAATTATTATAAAATATATTTATATATATATTATCAATTTTTATTATAAAATTTGTTATTTTATGGAAACACTAAATCGTATTTTAACTTTTTGATTTTTTAAGTGTTGTCTAAAAAAACACAAATTAATGATATCCTAAAGTTAATGTTTTTAAGACAAAAATATATATAATTTGGATTTTTAGGTTGAAAATAATAATTCATGTTTTATAGGCTAAAATAAAATAGTTAGATATTTTTTATACTATATTCCCCTAAAAAAACACAAACTTATGAAATAAATCATATCCATACACAAACACTAACTCTTGGTAAAATTCTTATATATTTACGATGTAGAATTATTTTTCAATAGAGTTTCAACCGGTTTCAAAATAAAATCCGAATTTCACCCGATTTCAACCCGAAATCCAAATTCAACAAAAACAACCCGAATTTAAACCTGTTTTTTGTCGAAAATTCGAATTCCACCCAATTTTAGAAAGAAATTCACTCCAATTTCAATTCTAGTAAGAAATCCAAATTCAAATAGATTTCAATCGGAAATTTGAATTCAAACCCGATTTTAAACTGATTTCAACTGAAAATCGCAATTTCACCTAATTCATCCCGAAATCTGAATTCAACCCAATTTCAACCGAAAATTCAAATTCCACGAATGTAGTAAGGATTTCAAAAACATTTCAACCTGAAATCCAAATTCAATCAGATTTTTGGTTGAGATCGAGGTGAAATTTGGTTAATTCAAATTTCAAGTTGAAATCGAATCGAATTTGGATTTTTTTAATGAAATGCTTACTAAAACTGGATGGAATACGTATATTGATTGAAATTAGGTTGAAATTGGATTTTGAGTTGAAATTGGGTTGAAATTCTTGTTCAAATTGGGTGAAATTTGGATTTTCGGTTGCATTTTGAAATTGAGTTGAATTCAGATCTCGAGTTGAAATTTTTTCAAATTTGGATTTTCTTAATTCAGATTCGGATTGAAACCGAGTTGAAATTGGATTTACCAAGATTTAGTGTTTTGTGTATGGATCTGATTAATTTGATAAATTTGTAGTTTTTTAGACAACACTTAAAAATTCAAAGAGTTAAAATATTATTTTGTGTTTGTGTTTGTGTATTGATATGATTAATTCAATAAGTTTGTGTTTTTTAGACAAAATTTAAAAATTCAAAATTTTTAAGTTCAAAGTAATAATTTGTGTTTTATATGCAAAAATTAAAAAGTTTAGTATTTTCTATACTATATTCCTAAAGTTAGTATTTTTAAGGAAAAAAAATAAATTTGGGTTTTTTTAGGTTGAAGATAATAATTCATGTTTTATAAGTTAAAATAAAATAAAATTTGTTATTTTATCATTTCATTACTTTTATGGAAACATAAATATATTTTATTATTGGTTTTTATTATTTTAGTTAATTTTAACATTTTCTAAAATTTTAAATTTTTTTAATATTTTAATTAATCTTATTTTATTACAATTTGTTACAGCTATGATACTTTAAATGACTTCCCAATTCTTTGAGGTTATTTATAATTTTAGTTTGAACAAATTTAAACTTACGGATATATATATATATATATATTATTTTAGATAACCTTATTTGTTTATTATAACAATTTATCGATTTTTAAAATTTTCTGTATGCAATTTCCATTCTAAAATTTCAATACATTTTCCATCATTTTGAAATTTCGAACTATTTTTAAAATTTCATCCCTATAATAATGAATTACCTTTCAAACTAAACCTAAACCTAAACCTAAACTAATATGTTTGTCGCTATATCTAAGGGTGTTGACAAGCTCAAACGAAAGGATTGCGATTGAAAAGAGAAAGGCGAGTTAGGGTTTGGTGAAAGTTCGAGAGGAATGAAGAATGAACCAGGTTGTGAAGACCCCAACCGTGAAGAAAGAAAGAAACATGCTGGAAAACTGCAGTACATCTGTTATATAGTGAAGTATCATATTAAATCTTTGGAGCTCACCTATCAGTGTCTGAGACTTCTAAAGCAGCATGGGATCTATTGAAATAGTGGTTTCAAGGAGATCCTAGAACGCTCATGATTAAACTACAAAGACCAAGGGTCAGTTACTACACTATGAAGCAAGGAGAAAGGGAGAGTATCAAAGACTTTGCAAACAAAGTCACAAAACTTGCAAATGAGATGAAAGCCTATGGGGATGAAGTTAAAGAGGATGCACTGGTTTTGAATGTTTTACGTTCACTATAAGAAACGTTTAACCCATTGATGTGCGTTTAATCAAGTAATAAATTACCTAGACTAACGCTTCCGCAAGGATACGGATCGTGTAGCAACTAGGGTCGAACACAAGGAATTGATGCAATTCTAAAGCTATTAGACCAATGAATAAGACGTGATGAATCAAATCGTAGGGGAATGCAAACTAATCTAAATGCAAACTAAACCTAAAGATGGGAATAACTCAGCGACAAATCACCATAGGTATCAAGAGTTGCACAACAATGTATCGAAGTTCTAACAAGATAATTGGTCTAAGGTACTATCATGAGTTCAGGGAATTCAAGCTCTCCTATAGGGAGTTCAGGGAAAAGTTTTAAGAACAACCATGACTGGCGTAGACTTGTCCGCTATCTAGCATGCATATACCAATGTATCCATTGTGCATCTTACATGCATAGACGCATTACGACCGCTATCCTAATCCCTAGATTTAACCGTTTGACCTGGCGTAGATTCTAAACCGGCTAAACCCTAAATCATGGCTAAGTTCCGAAGTCTAATGCCCTGGCGTTGGTTTATTAGATTTCTAAGATCATTCAATCAAGTGGCGTACAGGTAGAGAAAGCATTAAGTACAACCATGAGATCTGAAAACATGATAAATACCGATTTCATTCATTCAAGTGGCGTACAGGTAATGAAAGCATTAAGATCCACCATTCGTTAAGCACAAGACTTCTCTACATATTGGCAATACTCTCTAACCTATGGCAATAGATCTACTCGAACATGAACTAAGGAAACGAAACACAAAAGAAATCTAAATTCAACATAGATAGAGAAAGAGATGACTCCCTATGTCTTCATTAGATCCTCCATGCCTCGGATCCGTAGATCCGTCCTTCTCGACCCTTCAAAGTGTGTCTTCTATGGCACTGAATCGTCCTTGAGTCCCCCCCCTTTCAATTCTGCTCGATTCCCCTTTAAATAGATCTGATTTCCCTTGATTTGGCCGAACCAAAACTTAGGAAAGTTGTTGAGATCTAGGGACCCGATCGGGCACATAGTGTACCCGATCGTGCAGGCCATTTACCCGACCGTGTGCATCCATATTCGCCCGAGCGGGCACCTTTGCCCGATCGTGTTCTTCTTCAGCCCGAGTCGTGCAAAGTTACGGCATGTTTTGATGACCATCAACCCGAGCGGGCGCAATATTTCCACCCGATCGGGCACTCATACCCGATCATGTCCCTTTGGCACCCGAGTCGTGTAAGGCTACGGGGTTGTCAAGGCACAAATTACCCGAGCGGGCATCTTCCATTACCCGAGCGGGCATGTCCTAAAATGGCGTTTTCGCTCCTTTCGCTCGGTGTTTGCACGCTCACTTCAATCCACGGTCTTGTATAAGCTGAATCTTGTCATTTTGGGGTTAATTGCCGATTTCTCTCGTGTTTCTCGTAATGTCTTCGTTTCCTACACCAAACACGAAATGTAGATAAAATCTCCGAATAGTCTCGATAAATGAATGAAATCTAATAAATCTACCTAAAACTAGACCTAAGAATGTCATAAAAACTACTACGGATTGCGTGTTATCACCCATATATTGGGATCATTGAACAAACTAAAGACCTAACAAAATTGATAGTGGGGAGCTAGTAATTTCACTACAATCTCAGGTGTCAATGCATGATGACAGGCACAATGGTTGATCATCTCGTTTTCATACGTATTTCTTGCACGATTTAAGGGATGTTTATGATATATATGTGTTGCTTTACGTATGATTCCGTATCCAGTTTACTTTTTTCGTGTTTTCATATTCTTACAGGTTTTTACGCGTAATTGGTTCATTTCGGAGCTAAAGGACATGCATGGAGCTAAGGATCAAAATCGAGGATAATCTCGGGACAAATGGGACGAGATTTCGCATGAAGAGCCACCACTCGATCGGGCACAACTCACACCCGATCGGGCAAAGGCTACGGCAAAATTTGGTGCGCATTCAAGCATGACTCGAGCAAGGAAACGCCCAAGCAGATGCCTCACACCCGACCGGGCGCACATCATGCCCGATCGGGCCCCCCATGCAGATCGCGATCCGCGCGACCAGACCTAGCCGTACCCGAGCGGGTACATTAAGTGCCCGAGCGGGTCGCGACCCGAGCAGCAAGTTAAGTTAAGTTAACTTAAAATAAAAGGAAGTTCGTGGGGGGATTAAGACAATATTTAGACCGACTTAAAGGACATAAAAGGAGGTCAGAGGACGACATTGGAGATACTTTTGGATTCAGTTCGTGATTGAGGAGATTCTTGCGAGGAGGCAAGCAAGGAGCATTGGAGATCAACCCGACACTTCGGTTTTGCTTGGTTTTCATGTTCCTTAGACTTTCTGTTTCATTTATGTTTGTTTACAGACGCATGAGCGAGTAGTTTGTTTGTTCTAGGAGAAGGGATTAGCCCTTGGCTATCCCGGAACCACTTT
>CM071876.1:16565743-16580431 GCA_036759665.1 Gynandropsis gynandra | reverse complement strand
TTGTTTGAGGCGTGGGGTAGATTCAAGGATCTTCTACAGTTGTGTCCACACCATGGTCTTGAGCAGTGGTACGTTATCCAAACTTTCTATAACGGAATTTCAGATGAGCACCGAACGACGTTGGATAACGCTTCCAGAGGATCATTTATGGATCTAAGCGTCGAGGAGGCATTCGAGCTGATCGATAACCTCGCCATGAACCACACCATGTGGTCAACCCCGAGAGGTATGCCTAATAGCACTCATCGTTTATATGAGCCTAATCAGAATAGAGTTATGGGTAATGCAGCGAATGCCATGTACTGTGCGAATTACGGAGATACGGAGCATGTAGCGTATCAATGCACAATACTTTAGGATCTCGAACAGATGAATTATGCCCAGCAGCAAGGCAACCCTCAATTCGGGAATTCTTACAACCCGAATTGGAGGAATCATCCGAACTTGTCATACCGAACGACTCAACCGGTAAAGTATTCAGAGTTTCCGCAAAGGCAGCATACTTTTCAGCAAAACAACCAGCAATTCCAGCAAGCTCAGCAACTTCCACAAGCTCCTCAACCTCCTCAAGCCTTTTCATCAAACCTTGAGGTGGTATTGCTCGAATTTATGAAGAAGCAGGAGCAGCAACAATCGATTCAAACCAAATTCAACGCGGATGTGGGGACATCGATTAGTGAGCTTAAATCTCAGATGGAGTCTTTGAGCAATCATTTGAAGAGTTTAGAGAACTCCGTAGCACATCAAGCTGCCTCATCCTCTCGGAATTCCGGACAGCTCCCAGGTAAACCCGAGCTAAACCTGAGAGAGTATGTGAATGCTATTTCTGTGTGCAGCGGTGATGTGGTTGAGAATTAGCCCTCGAAAGAGCAAGGGAATGCTGCTGTTACGTGCATGAATAGAGGAAAAGGTAAGGTTGAGATTATGGAAGGATTCGAACCAGATTTAGATAAGCCATACGTTGCTCCTCCGTCGTACAAACATCCTATACCGTTTCCTCAACGATTGGTAAGCAGTAAGAACGAAGAGAGAGTGGGCAGATTTGTAGAGGGTCTCAAGAAGCTTGACATCAACATACCATACGTGGAAGCCCTCCAAAAGATGCGTAATCATGCTAAACTCATCAAAGAGGTACTGTCCAAAGAGAAGCACATCGAAGAGAATGAGACTGTAGCAGTCACCGAGGAATGCAACGCTATCCTTCAAAACAAGCTGCCACCGAACTTGAAGGATCCCGGAAGCTTCTCCATTCCATGCACAATAGGTAATCCCGATATTGAAAATGCTTTGTGTGATTTAGGAGCAAGCGTGAGTATCATGCCACACTCAGTTTTTAAGCAGATGGACTTCGGGAATCTTAAACCTACGAAGATGTCTCTACGCCTCGCGGATCGTACGGTAAGACATCCGGTGGGAATCGTTGAAAACATTCCCACCATGGTAGGTAAACTTTGCATTCCCACTGATTTTGTTGTACTTGAGATAAACGAAGATGCTAGAATACCTATTATTCTTGGTAGACCGTTTCTAGCTACTGCAGGTGCCCTGATAGACGTACAACAAGGAAAGCTGTCCCTACGTGTCGGAGATGAGACAATCGAATTCAACCTGTCCAGCCCCATGAACGAATCCTCATTCAAGGAGTCTTGCTTTACAGTTGATTCGCTGGACGAGTTAGAGAATGACACACATGATCAAGTAAGTGTTTCTGATCCGCTTGTACGGCTTTTGACACGAGTTTGCGACAATGCAGGATTTGCGGACGAAGGAGCTGAGATGTACACGAAATTCATGAGTGCTGTTGCAGCACTAGGAGACGCCCCATATGAGGAGATACCACATGAAATCCATGCTGGTTTCGCAGCGGAGAAGACATCCGAACTTGAGCCCGACCCTCCGCCGTCTTCTTCTCGGTATGAGTATGTTGAACGTGATAGAATATATCTTGTTGTTATGAATGCTAACTTGAGTGCAGATGAGATGAGAAAACAACCCACACGCGTGAAGAAGCGTAGGAGAGTCAGCTCTTCAATGTGTATGCACGGAAATTAAATGGAGGACAACCACGAACCTTCCACCGAAACTCAGAGGAGGCTGCACCCGCACTTGCACGAGGTAATGGAAAAAGATGTCATAAAACTTTTCAATGCAGGTATCATTAATCCAACCTCGGGCAGCAAACGAGTGAATCTCATGCATGATGTGCCAAAGAAAGAAGTAGAGACTAAGGGATGGTAGGACGAAAAGATCCTACCTCATGAGATCCAACTAGGTGATTTAGTTCTACTCTTCAATTCTCGTCCTAATATTTTCTCGAGCAACCTACTTGCTTGTTGGTCTGGTCCTTTTCAGGTACGAGAAGTCTTCACACATGGAGACGTGGAACTATGGAGCGAGATGGGTGACACATTCATAGCTAATGGACAGCGGCTAAAGCTCTACCAAGCCGCTCAACCGATCGAAAACGGAAACTCCATTTCCCTTTACGATCCACCCGTCACGCACACATGAGGAATGGAGACGTCAAAGCTAAAGGACGTTAAATAAGCACTTTCTGGGAGGCAACCCACCTGTTTGTTTTTATCTTTCTGTTTAAGACTCGGTTATTTGCTTTCGTTAAAAAAATATACCACCACAAACGTGCTTCACTTCCCTTACCCTCCATCGGAGCTTCACATCGAGGACGCCGTTCATTTCAAGTCTGGGAGAGCAGCTCACGTCTGTCAGGTGATTTCGTTTCATCTTCTTTCATCTTCCCTTTGACTTTGTAGTTTTTAGGTTATTTTGTGGTTTTCAGTTGTTTTTGAGTCAGAGTCGTCCTAGACACTTGTCCGGTGCCACGTTTTGAGATGAACCCTAAACCTAGGATGCTTAAGAAGTTGACCTTTTCCGTGAGATTTTGCATGTTTGAGCTAGGTTTTCCCTAAGCGTTAGAGCTTATTAGTCGGCTAAAAAACAATAGGTCAAAGTTCTTTGGGAATCCTAGTTCTGCTTGTGGGGGGTTTAGACGAGGTTGCTAGGCTAGTTTATCGTTTATTCTCTCTACCTAGACGGTCATAATTCGTGTAGACGATGCTTTACTTCTGTCCTATTGAGGATTATTGGATCATATAAAATCGAGCTTATTTTACAGATTAAAAGCGCACACTAACACTCTGCTATCGATAGAAATAATGCCTAAAAAGCATGATCAAAAATTGATACGAGTGCATCGACCTTGATACTCTTTCGATGGCTCGGGTCTAAGTGGTGGGTTGGCGATCATCTTTCTACGTCCTAAGGGCATGGCACAAAAAGCCGTCTACTAAGTAGAGGCTGGATCCCTTCAAATCCGACGTCCTAGAAGCCTAGTGTGTATGCAAAGAAAAAGAAAAAAAAAGAGAAAAAGAAAAAAAGAAAAGAAAAAAATAATAAAAAAAGGGAAACAAAAGAAAAAGAAGTCATAAAAAGAAAAAAAAAGAAAGAAGCTCGGAAAGAAAGAAACAAGTATCCTCGGTTGATCTAGGTTTAGCATTGTCTGAAGTCTTGTTTAGTGGAGAGAGTTACGGTGACTTGTCTAGTTTTCCTTTGATTTACTTTCTCGTGGGTAGCCTTGGTGAACCTAGGATTAAGACTGAAAACTTGATTAGGCCGAATTTGCTCTCGACGTGTTAAGTTGATCGGTTAGGTTCGCTTTAGCGGTGTTTCTAGGAGAAGGGGGAATTCTCGTGTGTTTACACCCCATGTGTTCCACGTTTACGTTTGCTTAGGGACAAGCAAACATTCAAGTCTAGGGGATTTGGATCATCTCGTTTTCATACGTATTTCTTGCACGATATAAGGGATGTTTATGATATATATGTGTTGCTTTACGTATGATTCCGTATCTGTTTTACTTGTTTTCGTGTTTTCATGTTCTTACAGGTTTTTACGCGTAATTGGTTCATTTTGGAGCTAAAGGACATGCACAGAGCTAAGGACCAACATCGAGGATCATCTCGGGACAAACGGAACGAGATTTAGCATGAAGAGCCACCACCCGATCGGGCACAACTCACACCCGATCGGGCAAAGGCTAAGGCAAAACTTGGTGCGCATTCACGCACGACTCGGGCAAGGAAATGCCTGAGCAGATGCCTCACACCCGATCGGGTGCACATCATGCCCGATCGAGCACCCCATGCAGATCGCGATCCGCGCGACCAGACCTAGCCGTACCCGAGCGGGTACATTGAGTGCCCGAGCGGGTCGCGACCTTCGGCAGCAACTTAAGTTAAGTTAATTTAACTTCAAATAATAGGAAGTTCGTGGGGGGATTAAGGCAACAATTAGACCGACTTAAGAGACATAAAAGAAGGCCAGAGGACGACATTAGGAAAGACTTTTGGATTCAGTTCGTGATTGAGGAGATTCTTGCGAGGAGGCAAGCAAGGAGCATTGGAGATCAACCCGACACTTCGGTTTCGCTTGGTTTTCATGTTCCTTAGACTTTTTATTTCGTTTATGTTTGTTTACAGACGCATGAGCAAGTAGTTTGTTTGTTCTAGGAGAAAGGATTAGCCCTTGGCTATCCCAGAACCACTTTCTATTTATCTTTGAATGCATTTTCCCGTTTTCGTTTATCTATTCTCTATCTGAGCGCTTAATTGACTTGTGTTTACAAAGGCCACGTAAATGCATGTGTTAGGGATTAGGAGAAGGACCGAAAGGAGAATTCTAGTCCTAGAAGATAAGGTTTAGAACAACCGAGGTTAGGCCACGAAAGTTGGGTAGCAACGGTTGAGGGTAGAGAAGGACCGAAAGGAGAATTCTAGTCCTAGAAGATCAGGTTTAGAACAACCGAGGTTAGGTCGCGAAAGTAGGGTAGGGTAGCAACGGTTGAGGGTAGAACGGATGAGTCATAGTTCTTATGGGTTTAGTTCAATGTGTCAACCACGAAAGTATGGGGCAACTTGACTAGATCACGTGTCTATGCCTTGAGAGAGGGTAGATATCATATTAGGGTCGTCTGCCTTAGATAGCTTAAATTGGGATTGCATGATAGATAGATTGATTGTTGGTTTCGGTAGTCTTGTGGTGAAACTGGATTCCTAGAACGTTTGTCCTATCGTTAAGAACCAATTCGTTTATTTACTTTCAATATTTCATTCTTCAACCATATTCGTTCGTTAGCAAGTTTGATTCATAGTTCGAGTTTAGATTGTGTTGCGTAGTCTCTGTGGGATCAACACCTAAAATACTACACACGTGCCGTGCACTTGCGGGTAGTTTAGGTTATTTTATTTAACTTTGAGAACGCATCAATGGTGGAACAGAGAGAGTTTTCCAAACAGAGCATAAGAGTCACAAGTTTGGGAAGAAGTGATCATCTCGTGTTCGCACACGTTTCTCGCATAATTATAGAGATGTTTATGATGATAGTTGCGAGGTTTACATGTTATTTTGTATCTGTTTTACTTGTTGTCGTGTGTTTATGTTTTTTTCAGGTTTTAATGCGTATTTGCTTCATTATAGAACTAAAGAACATACATGAGACAAAATACGAGTATCATAAATCACAACGGAGCAAACAAGACAAGAAATGGACAAAAAATGGGCAAGATGTGAACTTGGCCGGACATAGGCATGCACGCCTGGGCATGATGAACCGCATGACCGGTCGGTAATTGGATGGCTTTGCCCTGAGAGTGATGCGCGACCCGGGCATTCACAATGCGCAGTGGGGCACTCCTCTTGGAAGAGTGCATGGTCGGGCATAACGTCACACACGGTCGGGCTCACCATCATGCACGACCGGGTACACCATCAAGCCCGAGCGATCATTCATGTTGAAGAGCATGCACGACCGGGATGTACATGATGCACGATCGGGCACCCAACCCAAGAAGGCAAAAATAATACATGGAATGTCGCTCGAAGGAAAAGGAATCCGGTCTAGAAAAAAGGAAAAATGCATGTTCAACCAGGCTGCATACCACGCACGGTTTGAGTGGATTTTTGAACGAGAGGTAGTTGGACATTTGAATGATAGAATGTCAAGAACGGAGAACAGACATTATTCATCATTCTACAGAGCACTCTTACCAGAGGAGACACACAAGGAGACTAGAAGATCAAATCGGGACTACTTTCTTTTAATTTCTATGCTCCTTAGACTATCTATATCATTTATGTTGTTTGATTTTGAACTCATGACTTAGTAGTAATTTTGTTCTAGGAGAAAGGATTAGCCCATGGCTATCCCGAAACCTCTTTTGATTCATCTATGATTGCAATTCCCATTTTGTATATCTATTCTTTGTCTGAGTGTTGAATCATCTTGTATTTACGAAGACAAAGTAGATGCATGTGTTAGGGACCTAGGAATAAGACCAAAAGGAGAATTCTAATCCCGGATGATCAGGCTTAGAACAACCAAGATTAGGTCACGAAAGTAGACTGGTAATAGTTGAGGGTTAATCGGATGAATCATAGAACGTATGGGTTTAGTCTAAGGTATCAATCACGAAAGTAGGGGATAACTTCATTAGATCACCTTGCTATGCCTCGAGAGAGGGTAGGAATCATATTAGGATTGTCTGCCTTAGATAAACTGATTGGGAATGCATGATTAGATAGATTGATTGTTGAGTTTGGAAGCTTTATGGTGAAACCGTATTCTAGAACATTTGTTTCATTGTCAAGAACTCATTAGTTTATTGTTTTTTTTGTTATTTCATTTTAAAACCAATATTTCGTTCGTAGCAAGTTTAATTCTAGTTTGAGCTTAATTTGTTTTGCATAGTCCATGTGGGATCGACACCTAGAGTACTACACACGTATCGTGCACTTAGGAGTAGTTTAGGTTGATTTAGTTTAACTTGGAACGCATCAAGTTTTTCGCGTCATTGCCAAGGACTATTTGTCAACACGTCTTAGAATCGAACTTAGAGTCATTCTTGTTTTGTTTCTTTCCTTTTTGTTCTTTCTACCTAATTTCGTTTACTTGTCTTTTGTTGGTGTATGACCAGATTTCAAGGGACTTCGAGCCTACTTCAAATCGACCCCAAGATCGAGAGAATTTACAGACAGCTTAAAAAGGGCAAAGAAGAAGGGAAAGTGGAGTCGTCTGATTGACAAGAGATGGATAACCAAAACAATATGTTGAACGGTCAATGATAGCCTCAATTACACATCCGTAATATAGGAGAGTTAAAACAACAACCACAGGCTCCTCAACCACATTGGCTTCGCGATTACGTGGTAACGAACATGAACAACATCCAAACCGGCATAAGGGTGCCTGCTGTTGCTAGAGAGCAGTTTGAGATCAATCTTGTAATGATCAACATGCTTTATCAGAAGCAATTTATGGGTGGAAATCACAAAGATGCCCATCAGCACCTCCGAGATTTTTTTGAGCTTTCTGGGACGTTCAAGATACACGAAGTCTTGGAGGATGCGATTTTTTTTTTTTGCGTCTCTTTCCTTTCTCAATTTGGGACGTTCAAAAACATGGCTGCAATGTCTTCCCACTGGTTGATCACTACTTGGAACCAGCTCTGCACATTATTCCTATCATGGTTCTCCTCTCCCAGCAAGATGATTCAGATGAGGGGTGAAATCACGACGTTTAGATGCAGAGAGGGGGAAATGTTATTTGAAGCATTGGAAAGATTTAAAGACCTTTTGCAGATTTGTCCACACAAGGGCTTAGAGCAGTGGTACGTTATCCTAACCTTCTACAATGGGATTGTAGATGAGCACATAATAGTGTTGGATAACACTGCTAGAGAATCATTGGATCTAAGTGCAGAGGAGGCATATGAACTGATCGATAATCTTGCCATTGACCACACTATGTGGTCCACACCGAGGAGTATGTCGAACAAGACAAGAGGTCCACAAGTACTATGTGAATTGTGGAGATACGGAGCATGTAGCGTATCAATGCACTGTGCAAGAAGATGTTGAACAAATGAATGACGCCCAACAACAAGGAAACACGCAATTCGGGAACACCTACAACCCGAATCGGAGGAACCACCCGAACTTCTCATACCGAATGACTCAATCGGTTAAGAATTTGTGATTTCAACAAAAACCACAACAACCGTACCAAAAAGGTACCCAACAATTCCAAAAAGCTTAGCAAGCGCCTCAACATCCTCAAGCTCCTTCGTCGAGCCTTGAGGTGGTAATGCTTCAATTAATCAAGGAACAACGTTAACAACAATCAATTCAGGCTAAACTAAATGCAGATATGGGGGCTGCGATCAATGAGTTTAAAACACACGTGATGATGCTAGAGAACTCCATAGTGCAACAAGCTGCTTCATCCTCTCAGAAACCTGGATTGTACTTATAAAGCCCGATCTTAAACCGAGAGAGCACGTTAACACTATCACCTGGCGCAGCGGTAATGTGATTGAGAACTCGCCCCCTAAATAGCAAGAGAAAGTTATTGGAAAATCTGTGGATAAAGGAAAAGGCATTGCGAACATGGAAGAGGCTGAACCAGATTTAGAAAAACCATATGTTGCTCCACCGGCATACAAACCTTTTATAGCGTTTTCTCAACGGTTGGTGATCAGCAAAAACGAAGTAAGGTATGGACAGTTTGTAGAGACCCTCAAGAAGCTTCACATTAACATACCGTTCGTGGATGCTCTCCAACAAATGCCTACATACGCCAAATTCCTCAAAGAGCTTCTATGAAATAAAAGGTATATCGAAGAGTGTGAAACGATAGCACTCACTGAGGAACGCAACGCCATTCTTCAAAACAAGCTGCCCCGAAGCTGAAGGACCCCGGAAGCTTCTCCATTCCATGCACCATAAAGAAAAACTACATACACGAAGCCTTGTGCTATTTAGGAGCAAGCTTGAGCCTTATGCCACATTCTCTCTTCAAGCGAATGAACTTCGGAGATCTCAAACCTACCAAGATATCTCTACAACTCGCAGATCATTCAGTAAGATATCTTATGGGTATTGTTGAATATATTCCCACCATGGTAGGTAATCTTGTATACCGGCTGATTTTGTTGTACTTGACATAGAAGAAGAAGCTAGGGTGCCTATTATTCTTGGTAGCACTTTCGTAGCTACTGTAGGTGCCATGATAGACGTACAACATGGAAAGCTCTCTACGTGTCGGAGACAAGAAGATTGAGTTCAACTAGTCCAGCTCCATGAACGACCCTTCTTTCAAGGAGTCATGCTTTAGAGTAGATTTGCTGGACGACTTGGCGAATGACACGCTTGATCAAGTATATATTTCCGACCCTCTTGAGAGATGTTTAACATAAATGTGCAAGGATGCAAGACTCACCGACGGAGAAGCCAAGGTCTACACAGAATTCATAAGTGCTACAGAAGCACTAAGAGACGCCCCGCACGAGGGATACCGAGCTCAAACCTCTCCATTCTTCTTTTCGGTATGAATACCTTGGATATAATGATACATTCCCCATTATTGTGAATGCTAACTTGAGCGCAGATGAGACGCAAAAGCTACTCGATTTCTTAAGGAAGCATAGGAGAGTGATTGGATACACCATTGACGATATCAAGGGACTGAGCCCTTTACTATGCATGCACTGAATACTCATGGAGGACGGCCATAAACCATCCACCGAAGCTCAAAGGCGGCTAAACCCAAACTTAAAAGAGGTAATGAAAAAGGAGATACTAAAACTTTTGGATGCAGGTATCATATACCCTATCTCGGACATCGAATGGGTGAGCCCCGTGCATGTCAAACCAAATAAAGGTGGAATGACGGTAGTACGTAACGAGAACAACGAGCTGATTCCAACAAGAATGATCACGGGTTGGAGGATGCGTATAGATTCTCGCAAACTCAAAAAAGCTACAATGAAAGATCATTTATGCTTAGCTGCCTACTTCTGTTACTTGGACGGGTACTCCGGTTTCTTTCTGATTCCCATCCGTCCTCAAGATCAAGGGAAGACAACCTTCACGTGTCCTTCTGGGACATTCGCTAACGGTCGTATGCCTTTTGGCCTTTGCAACGCTCTGACTACTTTCCAGCATTGCATGACGCAGCTACAAGGAAAGATCATTTATGCTTAGCTGCCTACTTCTGTTACTTGGACAGGTACTCCAGTTTCTTTCAGATTCCCATCCACCCTCAAGATCAAGGGAAGACAACCTTCACATGTCCTTCTAGGACATTCGCTAACCGTCGTATTTCCTTTGCAACGCTCTGACTACTTTCCAGCGTTGCATGATGCCTTCTTAACCTTTCTAGAGTGTTGCAGCAATATGAGGAGGTTGATCTCGTTCTTAATTGGGAGAAGTGCAACTTCATGGTGAAAGAAGGGATTGTTATGATCTCATCGAGAGGCATAGAAGTAGTCAAAGGCTAAAATCGAGGTAATAAAAAAGCTCCCTCCACCGGTTTCATTTAAATAAATTCGTAATTTTTAAAGCACACTGGCTTCTATCGGAGGTGCGTCAAAGATTTTCCAAGATCACAAAACCGTTGACGGAGTTACTGGCTAAGGATACTAAATTCGAATTCTCCAAAGATTTCCACGATGCCTTCAACACGATCAAGGGAGCATTGGTTTCAACACATATCATTCAACCACCGGATTGGAGTCTACAATTCGAGATCATGTGTGACGCTACTGTTGATGCGGTTGGGGCTGTTTTAGTACAACATAGAGACAAGGTTTCTCAATTCATCTCCTACGCTAGCAAGACCCTAGACGATGCTCAAATCACTATGCCATAATCGAGAAAGAGCTCCTTGTCATTGTCTTCGCCTTTGACAAGTCAAATCATACATAGTTGGCTCAAAGGTAATCGTCGACATGTATCACGAAGCACTCAAGTACCTCATAGTGAAGAAAGACGCGAAAACACGCCTTATCCGATGGATCCTCCTCTTGAAAGAGTTTGATCTCGAGATTTGAGATAGGAAGGCGTCAAAAAACATCAATGCAGATCACCTCCCTCGCATCATTGTGGAGGACGAGAGACCTATCGACAATTTCTTGAGAGACAACATCATATGCACACTTACTTCAGGTAACCCCGCTCCTTGGTATTCTAATTTTGTCAATTTTATTATGAGCGGTATACTACGCCTTTAGTTGTTTTTTCATGCGTGCAGGAAATTCTTCGCGGAGGAGGTAGAGAGCAGTCATTTCAATTGTCATGGATCAGATTACGGAGGCCATTTCGGTAAGTCCAAAATCGCTTCAAAGGTGCTGCAACCAGGTTTTATTGGCCGGCCCTCTTCAAAGATGTGCACAGGTAGGTTTCCTCTTGTAATAGATGTCAACAAACGAGAAATATAGGTAAGAGGAACGAGATGCCACACAACTACATCCTTGAGGTAGAATTGTTTGATGTTTGGGTGTAGATTTCATGGGAGCTTTTCCTTTCGTCATGTGGTAACCAATATATCTTGGTAGGTGTAGATTTTGTGTCTAAATGGGTTGAAGCCATAGCTGCATCAACTAATGACTCTAGGGTAGTTATGAAATTCTCAAGAAAATCATCTTCCCTTGTTTTTGTTTTCTAGAGAAGTCATTAGGGATGGAGGCTCACATTTTATTGCTAGACAATTTGAGGCCCACCTTAAGAAGTATGACGTGAAGCATAGGGTAGCTACACCGTACCATCCACAAACTAGCGGACATGTTGAGGTTTCAAATAGGGAGATAAAGAGTATACTAGAGAAAACTGTGTCTAGGTCCCTTAAAGATTGGTCGATCAAATTAGATGATGTGTTATGGGCCTATAGGACTGCATTTAAGACTCTCATTGGCATGACTCCTTTTCAGCTTGTTTATGGCAAGTCTTGCTACCTCCTCGTCGAGCTAAAACACCGCCTATTGGGAGACAAAGCTCCTTAACTTTGATCTTAAGACTGCAGGTGAGAAATGACTTTTGCAGCTAAACGAGCTAGACGAGCTTCACCTTGATACATATAGAACTCTAAAATCTACAAGGAACGTTCTAAGACATGGTACCACAAGAACATTCTCCCTCATGACTTTTAGCCAAGTGATTTGGTTATACTTCTTTACTCTCGACGTAAGCTTTTCCCGAGCAAACAATTATCTCATTGGTCTGGTCCTTTTCAAGTACGAGAGGTATTCCAGCATGGATCAATGGAACTTTGGAGCAAGATGAGTGCAACGTTTAAAGCTAATGGACGGCGATTAAAGATCTACCAAGCTGCTCAACCGATCAAAAGTGGAAACTCCATTTCCCTATTCGTTCCACCCATCACGAATGCATGATGCATTGAGACTTCAAGGTTAAACACGTTAAATAAGCGCTTTCTGGGAGGCAACCCAGCATTTTGTTTTCTCTTTTTCATAGTTGTTTAGTTTAAGACTTGGTTTATCTAAAACTGGAAAAAAACTACAAACAAGGCTTCACTATTCTTACCCTCCATCGGAGCTTCACGTCAACGATACCGTTCAATTCAAGTCTGGGGGAGCAGCTCACGTTTTTCAGTTGACTTCGTTTCATTTTCTTTTACTTTTCTCTTTGAAGCTTAAGAAGCTGGCCTTTTCTATGATATCTTGCATGTTTGAGCTTAGGTTTTTCCTATGCGTTGGAGCTTATTAGTCGGTTGAAAAGCGAATATGTCGTAATTCTTTGGGAATCCTAGTGTTGCTTGTGGGAGGTTTAGACGAGACTGTTAGGCTAGTTGCTTGTTCATTCCCTCTATCTAGAGGATTATACTTTATGTAGACGATACTTTACTTCATTTTTACGAGGATAATTAGATCATATGAAATGAGCTTGTTTTGCAGAATAAGAGCTCACACTAACACTCCACTTTCAATAGGAATAATACCTAAAAGCATGATCTAAAATCGATATGAGTGCATCGACCTTGATACGTTTTTTATGGTTCGGGTCTAAGTGGTGGGTTGGGCCTTTCCATGTCCTAAGGGCAAGGCACAATAAAAACGCCATCTACTCCGCTGCACTCTTGAACAGAATGCAAGAGTATAAGGTTATCGGTAGTCTGGGTCTAAGTAGAGGTTGGATGCCTTCAAATTCGATGTCCTAGTGATAACACATAATCCGTTGTAGTATTTACGTGATTCTTAGGTCTAGTTTTGAGTAGATTACTTAGATTTCACACATTTATCGAGTTTATTCAAAGACTTTATCTACATTTCGTGTTTTGTATAGGAAACGAAGACATGAGGAGAAACACCAGAGATTATGGCAATTTAACCCCCAAGACCTGCACGCTCGGGCATGGAGGTGTGCCCGCTCGGGCACAAGTTGAGGAATTAAGGCATAAGACCCCCGTAGCTTTGCACGATCGGGCATAAAAGGTGTGCACGCTCGGGCATTGAGGCAAAAGACCCCCGTAGCTTTGCACGACTTGGGCGCTCAAGGAACACGATCGGGAAGGTGTGCCCGCTCGGGTGAAAAGGGAGTGCCCGCTCGGGCTAATTGTTGCCAAAATTTGCCGCAAGTTTTCCCCACTCGGGCTGAAGAGCCACACGCTCGGGCATGGGTGCCCGTTCGGGCTGGATGAGTGTACACGATCGGGCATAAGGCCTGCACGAGCGGGTAGAAATTGTGCCCGCTCGGGTCCCCATTTTTCTCAACCAACTCCTAAGTTTTAGAACGGCCAATTAATGAGAAAGGAGATTTGGAAAAAGGGGATTTGAACCAGATTCAAAAGGGGAGTGCCCGCTCGGGCTAATTGTTGCCAAAATTCACCGTAAGTTTTCCCCATTCGGGCTGAAGAGCCACACGCTCCGGCATGGGTGCCGCTCGGGCTAGATAAGGGTACACGATCGGGCATAAGGCCTGCACGAGCGGGTAGAGGCTGTGCCCGCTTGGGTCCCCATTTTTCTCAACCAACTCCTAAGTTTTAGAACAGCCAATTAATGAGAAAGGAGATCTGGAAAAAGGGGATTTGAACCAGATTCGAAAGAAGATCATTCAGAGACATTAGGGTAGATTGAAAAAGGAAGAAAGGATGGAACAAAGGATCGGGAGCAAGGAGGATCTATTGAAGACATCGGTTTATGAATAGGGAGGAATCTCATTCTCTATCTATGTCGAATTTAGTATTCTCTTGTGTTTCTTTTGCTGCCAGTATGTAACGAAGTCTCGTTCTTAATCAATGGTGGATCTTAATGCTTTCATTCTTGTACGCCACTTGAAATGAATGAATTCGGTATTTGATCTTTTTTCAGATTTATTGGTTGTGTTTAATGCTTTCATTCCTGTACACAACTCGAATGGATGATATTAGAACTCTAATGAATCTACGCCAGTGGATTAGACTATGGAACCTAGCCATGATTTAGGGTTTAATCGGTTTAGAATCTACGCCAGGTCGATCGATTGAATCTAGGGATTAGGATAGCGGTCTTAATGCGTCTATGTATGTGAGATGCGCAATAGATATATTGGTATACGCATGCTAGATAGTGGACAAGTCTACGACAGTCAGTTCCTATAGGAGAGCTTGAAGTCCCTGAACTCATGATAGTATCTAAGACCAATTATCTCGTTAGAACTTCGTTACATCGTTGTGCAACTCTCGATACCTATGGTGCTTAGTCATAAGTTTATCCCGTCGATTAGTTTAGTTTAGTTCATTCCCAACTCCATCATTATTCAATTTACATGTCTTATCCATTAGTCTAATAGCTTAAAAGTCGCATCAATTCCTTGTGTTCGACCCTAGTTGCTACACGATCC
>CM071876.1:16519436-16555128 GCA_036759665.1 Gynandropsis gynandra | reverse complement strand
AGTATCTAAGACCAATTATCTTGTTAGAACTTCGTTACATCGTTGTGCAACTCTCGATACCTATGGTGCTTATTCATAAGTTTATCTAGTCAATTAGTTTAGCTTAGTTCATTCCCAATCCTACCATTATTCAATTTGCACGTCTTATCCATTAGTTTAATAACTTTAGAGTTGCATCAATTCCTTGTGTTCGACCCCAGTTACTATACGATCCGTATTCTTGCGGAAGCGTTAGTCTAGGTATTATTACATGAGTTTAACGCACATCACCTAGAAACCTAGTGTGTCCACATAACATAAAAAAGATGTAGAAAAATAGAATAAAGAAATAAAGAAGCTCTTAAATGAAACAAGTATCCTCTTTTGTTCTATGTTTAGCATTTGTCTGAAGTCTCGTTTGCTGGAGAGAGTTGCGGTTTCTTACTTAGTTTGTCTTTTATTTGCTTTCCTTAGGTAGCCATGGTTAACTTAGGATGAAGACGGAAAAATTACTAGGCCAAATTTGCTCCTAATTTGCTAGTTGATCGATTAGGTGGGCTTTAGCGGTGTTTCTAGGGGAAAGAGCAGTTATCGATTTTGTGTCTCCCACGTGTCCACGTTTACGTTTGCTTGAGGTCAAGCAAACATTCATGTTTGGGGGATTTTAGTCGTCTCATTTTTGTACACGTTTCTCGCATGATTTAAGAGATGTTTATGATGATAGTTGCGTTGTTTATGTGTGATTTTGTATCTGTTTTATTTGTTTTCGTGTTTTCGTGTTTTCATGTTCTTACTGGTTTTAATGTGTATTTGGTTTGTTTCTCAACTAAAGAACATACATGGTACAAAATACGAGCATCGGAGATCACAATGGAGCAAACCGGACAAGAAATGGGCAAGATGTGAACTTGGCTGAGCATAGGCATGCATGGTCCGACATGATGAACCGCACGACCGGATTGTAATTGGATGGATTGTGAGAGTGATGCACGACCCAGACATTCACAATGCATGGTCAGGAACTCCTTTTGGAAGAGTGCATGGTCAGGCATAACATCACGCACGGTCGGGCTCAACATAAATAAACATCCCCGAGTGTTTCGCACCGCCCAAGCTCTCACACTGCACGACCGAGCAATTGGTGTAAAGAAGAGCACGGTCGGGCTCACCATCATGCACGACTGGGCACATCATCAAGCCCGAGCGATCATTCATGTTGAAAGCATGCACGATTGGGCTGCACATGATGCATGGTCGGGCACCCAACCCTAGAAGGAAAACAAAATACATGGAACGCCGCTTGAAAGAAAAGGAAACCGATCTAGAATAAGGGAAAAGATGCATGCCCGACCGGGCTGCATACCGTGCACGGTCGGGCATGACTTAGAAAAGTTTACTGCTTTCGTTTTAAGTGTATTTTGGCATGGGGAGTTGTTGGACTTTTGAGTGGCAGAACGTCAAGAACAGAAAATAGACATTATTCATCCTTCTACAGAGCACTCTTGGCATAGGAGACACATAAGGAGACTGGAGGATCGAATCGGGACTACTTTCAATTGGTTTATATGCTCCTTAGACTATTTATTTCATTTATACTTTTTGATTTTGAACTCATGATTGAGTAGTAGTTATGTTTTAGTAGAAGGGATTAGTCCATGGCAATCACAAAACCTCTTTTGATTTATCTATGATTGCAATTCCCGTTTTGTTTATCTATTCTTTCTCTGAGTGTTGAATCGTCTTGTATTTACCAAGGGCAAGTAGATGCATGTGTTAGAGACTTAGGAGAAGGACCGAAAGGAGAATTCTAGGTCACTAAAGTAGAGTAGTAACGATTAAGGGTTAATTGGATAGAACGTATGGGTTTAGTCTAAGGTATCAGTCACGAAAGTAGGGGATAACTTGATTAGATCATGTTTCTTTGGCTCGAGAGAGGGTATGAATCATATTAGGATGGTCCGCCTTAGATAACTTGATTGGGAATGCATGATTCGATAGATTGATTGTTGGTTTCGGAAGCGTTGTAGTGAAACAGTATTCTAGAGCGTTTGTTTAATTTTCAAGAACTCATTAGTTTATTTCTTTTCATTATTTTATCTTAAAACAAATATTTTGTTTGTAGCAAGTTTGATTCTAGTTTTAGTTTAGTTTTTGTTGCATAGTGTCTGTGGAATCGAAACCTAGAGTCCTACACACGTGCCGTTCACTTGCGAGTAGTTTAGGTTAATTTAGTTTAACTTGGAAAGTAAGAAAACTACAAGAAACTCTTCATGAAGACATACCATTAATCTAAAGGAAAGAAATGGTGTTGTATACGCAAAAAGGACAACCATTTTGAGACTCAATGTTACTTCAAAAATAAGCAGGATAAAGAGAAGGTTCAAATCAGTATAAAGGAAAGAAGAATGTTTTACGTGCGGGAAGACAAGATATTTCTCAAAGGAATGTAGATTTAAAAGACCTACAACTAATCAAGCTCCAATGATCAGAGAAAAGGAAGAAGACAACAGTATGTTCAATCCTGCCCACATAACACAATAGGTCTTTGGCAGTGGATTGTGGTTGATAGACGGTAGTGCAACCAACCAAATGACACACGAAGAAAGGCATTTCAAAACCATGGATAGTGACTTTAAAGTGCCTATTAAGGTCGAAAATGGGACAGTTCTGATGACAACTAAGAAAGGAAACATTGAGGTCTCAGCCAATAAAGGAAGGAAGACTATAAGGGACGTACTTGTACTTCCAATTTTAGATAAAAACCTTTTAATTATTCCTCAAATGGTGAGGAATGGTCATGAAGTCATGTTTACACAACAATTATGTGTTATCAAAGACATGAAGGGTTCTAAAGTTGTTGAGGTCCGAATGATTAACAAGGCTTTCCCACTTAAGTGGGATGACACAAAAAAAGAAATGAGAATGGAAGAAGAAGATAAAAACTTATTTGATCTGTGGCATAAGAGATTGGGCTAGGCTGGAGTCCACAGCCTGCAAGAGATTATAAGTAAGGAGATGGTGAGAGGTCTAAATTTAAGGTGACTAGAGAAGTTTGTGGATCGTGTGTGAAAGGCAAACAACATAGACAAAATTTTCTTAAACATACTGACAACAAGACAAAGGAGATCTTAGAGTTGGTTCACACCGATATTTGAGTACATATGCAAACTAATTCCGTAGATGGCAGTGTATACCTTCTTACATTCACAGACGACCACTCACACATGTTATGGGTATATTTCTTAAGGCTGAAGTCTCGTACTTAGGGTATATTTTGGAAATTTCTAAGCCTAGTTGAGACTCAAACCAACAGCAAATTAAAAAGACTAAGATCAGATAGAGGGGGTGACTTTAACTCACAGGAGTTTACTCACCAGTTAGAAGAGAAGAGGATTCAGAGAGAGCCCATTGTGGATTTCTGACCACAACAAAATAGTAAAGCTGAAAGGAGAAATAAAAGCTTGTTAAACATGGCGAGGAGTATGTTAAAAGATAAACAATTGGTAAACAAATCCTGGCAGAAAGAGTATTTACAGCTGCTTACCTGCAGAATAGAATGCCTACTAAGGCATTGAAGGATAGGACACCCCTTGAAATCTAGAGTGGCCATAAACTATCTCTGGCTCACTTGAAGATCTTTGGTTGCATCTGCCATGTATTAATTCTTACACAAAATAGGAGGAAATTAGATGACAGATCAGAGAAAGGGATGTTCATGGGTTATAGTAGTTTGAGTAAAGGTTATAGGGTGCTCAAGCTCGACAGTCAGATGATAAAGGTTGCAAGAGATATAATATTTGAAGAAAGGAAAAGTTGGGACTGGAATTCTCAAACTGAGACTACACACCAGTTTGAAAATCCAAGTTCTAATCCCTCTACCAGCTACATTCCTAGACCTACAACTTTCGCTATACACACTCAAGGGACTGCAGAATCACAAGTGACTCCTAGACAATCAGACCAGAGAGAGAACTTACCTCAATACATGCATGTGCCATTCAGACTCAGTGATACATAGTTGAGATTTTTCAGGGACCAGAGGGAGTAGTGACAACAGCTCTTCCAGACCTGTGCATAGGATGAGAAGAGTTAGTGACCTATACAGAATTGATGAGGAACAAGAAAAAGAAGAGATAGAACATCAAGAGGCATGTTACTTATCTTTTAAAGAGCCTTCAAGCTTTGAGGAGGCAGACAGAATCTAAGGGTAAAGGGAAATCATGGATGTAGAAATGAACATGATCAACAAGAATCAGACCTGAATTCTTGTAGACATACCTGAAAATCAAAAAATCATTAGTGTTAAATGGCTCTATAAGGTGAAAACAGATGAAGAGGGTAAATTATTGAAGTCGAAGGCTAGACTTGTGGCCAGAGGATTTACCCAAACTTACAGCATGGATTATGGTGAGACCTTTGCACTAGTATCTTGGCATGACATTATAAGAACCTTGATCTCAGTTATTGCACAAATGAATTGGAACCTATACCAAATGGATGTTAAGTCAGCCTTCTTGATTATGAATTGATAGAGGATGTGTATGTTGAACAACATCCAGGATATGAAGATGAAAGAGAAGAACAAAAAAGTGTACAAGGTAGATAAAGCACTCTATGGCCGAAAACAGGTTCCTAGAGCATGGTACAACAAAATAGATGCATTTTGTTATTGATGAGGGATGCAAGAGGAATAACTGCGGTGCAGCTATGTATGTCAAATTACAAAAGGATGCAGTGTTGTTATTGTGTTTATATGTGGATGACACTATCATCACTGGGAGCAATGACATAATGGTGGATCAGATTAAACTCAAGTTAAGTGAAACCTATGAGATGAGTAATCTGGGAAGTCTAAGTTTTTTCTTAGGTTTCGAGTTGACTTATCTAGAGGGAGGTATATTCATGAGTCAATGCAAATATGCAATGACTATCCTAAGAAAGTATGTGATGCAACATTCAAAGGGTCAAGCTACTTACCTGAGTATGGTTGGAGGCCTAGTCTATCTTGCTTCCACCAGACCAGATATATCCTTTTTTATGTTCTACCTATCAAGGTTCAACTCCAAACAAACAGAAAAAAGTATACAAAAGGTCAAACGAATTCTGAAATATATAAATAGAAAAAGAACTATTGACTGATGTTCAAGCATACAGGAAAAGTAGAATTGACTGGTTACTCAGACCCAGACCTAGTTGGGTGTTCTACTGACTCAAGGAGCACCTCAAGGTTTCGTTTCACAGTAGACAGTGTAATATTTTCATGGGAGAGACAGAATCAAGCAACTATAGCACAATCGATGGTTAAAACCAAATACACAACACTATGCGGTGCAACTAGTCACTCATTGTGGTTAAAAAGGCTATTCAGAGAGCTAGGGTTCGACATGAAGGGAGGTATTCCTATTTATTATGATAATATGACGGGTATTGAAATCGGAAAAAACACCGTTCAACATAGGAGAACCAAGCAGATACAGATTAAATACAACGTGGTCAGAGAAGCAGAAGCACAAGGAGCGATTGAGTTACGCTTCATACCTGGGGAGTACCAGCTCGCCGACATTATGACGAACTTGGGAACAAGGAGGTTTGAATATTTGAGGCTAGCAATCGAGTTAGATCGAGAAGAGAAGGGAGAGTTAGGGTTCAGTAAAGGTTCAAGACGAATGAAGAATTAATCAGGCTGTGAAGACCCCAGCCGTGAAGAAAGAAAGAAGCGGACTGATGCGTTATCAAAGTTAAATAAATAACCTAAACTACCTGCAAGTGCACGGCACGTGTGTAGTACTTCAGGTCTCGATCCCATAGAGACTACGCAACACAACCTAAACTCTAACTGTGAATCAAACTTGCTAACAAACGAAATGTGGTTTGAAGAATGAAATACTAAAAGTAAATAAACAAATTAGTTCTTAACGATGAGACAAACGTTCTAGGAATCCAGTTTCACCACAAGACTACCAAAACCAATGATCAATCTATCTATCATGCAATCCCAGTTAAGTTATCTAAGGCAGACGATCCTAATATGATATCTACCGTCTCTCGAGACATAGACACGTTGTCTAGTCAAGTTGCCCCCTACTTTCGTGGCTGACACATTGAACTAAACCCATAAGATCTGTGATTCATCCGTTTTACCCTCAACTGCTGCTACCCTACTTTCGTGGCCTAACCTCGGTTGTTCTAGACCTGATCTTCTAGGATTAGAATTCTCCTTTCGGTCCTTCTCCTAATCCCTAACACATGCATCTACGTGGCCTTTGTTAACACAAGTCAATTAAGCACTAAGATAAAGAATAGATATTATTTCATCTATTTGTATACGTAGACTCTAAAAGAAATGAAATAATAGAATGTCATTTGATAGAAAATGTCATGATACATCAGAAATACTCAAATAAGAATCATCCAAATGATTGGTCTCTAGATCATATCCCAACAATGACCCAATCGGTGAAGTATTCGGGATTCCAACTAAAGCAGCAGCTATACCAGCAACCGCAACCATTCCAGAAAGTCCAGCAAGCTCCTCAACCTAATCAAACTTCTTCATCAAGCCTTGAGGCAGTGATGCTTGAACTTATCAAGGAGCAAAGGCAACATCAAGACAACACCAAGGAGCAGCAATCACTTCAAGCTAAATTCAACGAGGAAGTGGGGGCTCTGATCAATGAGCTTTAATCTCAAATGGAATCCTTGTGCAAGCATGTGAAGATCCTTGACAATTCAATTGCATAGCAAGCTGCCTCATCATCTTGGAATCCTGGAATGCTACCCGAAAAGCCCGATCCAAACCCGAGAGAGTACGTAAACACCACCACTTTGTGCAGCGAGGATACGATTGAGAACCTGCCCTCCAAATCACAAAAGAACGTTGCTGGATATTCAGTGGACAAAGGAGAAGGCAGAATCATGATCATGGAAGGGTATAAGCCTGATTTAGAGAAGCCATGTGTTGCTCTGCCTGCATACGTACTCCTATACCATTTCCTAGACGCTTGAAGAGGCGTACCGAAGAGAGAGAGAGATGGTAGCACTCACCGAAGAATGCAGCACCATTCTTCAAAACAATCTGCCCCCGTAGTTGAAAACGATAGGCAACATTGATATCGACAAAGCTTTGTGTGTTGGGAGCAAGCCTGAGCCTAATGCCACATTCGGTCTATAAGTGGGTGAACGTCGGAAATATCAAGCCTACCAAGATGTGTCTACGACTAGCGGATCATTCTGCAAGGTATCTAGTGGGAATTATTGAAAACATTCCCACCATGTTAGGCAATCTTTGCATTCTCGCTAATTTTGTTGTACTCTATATTGAAGAAGATGCTAGGGTGCCTATAATTCTTGGTAGACCATTCTTAGCTACTGTAGGTGCAATGATAGATGTACAACAAGGGAAGCTCTCTCTACGTGTCGGTGACAAGAAGATTGAAATCAAATTGTCCAGATCCACGAAGTCATATTTAGAGCTGATGTGCTGGATGAGTCGGCGAATGACACGTCTGATCGAGTAAGTATTTTTGATCCTCTTGAGAGATGCCTAACGCAAGTTTTCAATGTTGCAAGACTTACCGATGGAGAAGCCAAGCTATACACGAAATTCATGAGTTCCATTGAGGCACTGCAAGACACCCCACATGAGAAGATGCCACACAAAACGCTCACTGAGTTTGCGGTAAAGAAGGAGGTTGTGCTTCAGTTCGAACATCTTTCTTCTTCTCTTTGGTATGAGACGCGAAACACGCCCATTTTTCTCAAGAAGTGTAGGAGAGTGAGCCCTTCATTGTGTATGCACAGAATGCTTGAGGAGGACAGCCATGAACCCTCTATCGACGATCAAAGAAGGTTGCAAGAGAAAGGAGCGATGACGGTAATGCGCAAAGAGAAAGATGATAGCGCTGAAGGATGGCACGATACAAAGACCCTGCCTAATGACTTTAGGCCGGGTGATTTTGTTCTACTTTTTTACTCTCGTTTTAATTCTTTTCCGGGCAAACTACGTTCTCGTTAGTCCGATCCTTTTCAGGTCCGAGAAGTCTTCACACATGGAGAGGTAGAACTATGGAGCGATTCGAGTGGAACATTCAAAGCAAATGGGCAGCGCTTAAAGCTATATCAAGCCGCTCAACCGATCGAAAGCGGAAACTCTATCTCTCTACTCGATCCACCCGTCGCAAGTACATTAAGCATGGAGACGTCAAGCTCAACAACGTTAAACAAATGCTTTCTGGAGGCAACCTAGCATTTTTTATGTTTTATTTCGTATTTCAGACTTGGTTAATTTGAAAATTTTTAAAAAACTTATAAAAAGGAAGAAGACCTACAACTTTGACTTCGCCGTTCCTATCCTCCATCGGAGCTTCACATCGAGGACTCCGTTCAATTCAAGTCTGGGGTAGTAGCTCACGTTTTTCAGGTGATTTTGTTTCATTTTCTCTTTTATTTCATAGTTCTTAGGTTCGTTTTAGATTGTTTTGTTTTCATGAGTTAGAGTCATCCCATGCACTTGTCCGGTGCCACATTTGAGATGAACCTTGAATCTAGGATGCTGAAAAAGTTGGCCTTTTTCATGATATCTTGCAGTTAGATCTTATTAGCCGGTTTAGGAACGAGTAGGTCGTAACTCTTTGGGAATCCTAGGGTTATTTATATGAAGTTTAGACGAGTTTGCTAGGTTAGTTTCTTGTTCATTCTGTCTAATTCAAATGGTTATGCTTCATATAGACAATGCTTTACTTATTTTTCACAAGGATGATTTGATCGTATGAATTGAGCTTGTCTTATAGGATTAGAGCGCACACTAACACCCTGCTATCAATAAAAATAATGCCTAAAAGCATGATCTAATTGATATGAGTGCATCGACCTTGATAATATTTTGATGGTTCGGGTCTAAGTGGTGGGTTGGCGATTATCTTTCTACGTCCTAAGAGCAAGGCACATAAAAACCCCATCTACTCCATTGCATTCTTGAACAAGATGCAAGAGTATATCGTCATCAGTACCTTGGGTCTAAGTAGAAGTTGAATCCCTTCTCATCCGACGTCCTAGAAGCCTAGTATGTTTGTAATGTCAATAAAAAAAGAGTGAAAGAAAAAAATAAAGGAACAAATAAGCTCGAGAATAAAACAAGTATCCTCTTGGATTCTATGTTTAGCATTTGTTTGAAATCTCGTTTGGTAGAGAGAGTGGGGGTTTCTCGCTTAGCTCGTCTTTGATTTGCTTTCCTATAGGTAGCCATGGTGTACCTAAGATGAAGACTGAAAGTTATTAGGCCATAATTTGCTTTAACTTGGTTGATGATAGATTAGTTTTGCTTTAGCGGTGTTTTTAGGGACAGGGGAATTCTCGACGTTTATATCTCCCATGTGATCCGTGTTTACGTTTGCTTAGGGCAAGCAAATATTCAAGTTTGGGGGATTTTTATCATCTTGTTTTCGTACAAGATTCTTGCATGATTTTAGAGACGTTTATGATGATAGTTGCGATGTTTACGTGTGATTTTGTATTCGTTTTACTTGTTTATGTGTTTTCCTGTTCTTATAGGTTTTAATGCGTATTCGATTCGTTTTGGAGCTAAAGAACATGCACGGGACAAAATATGACCATAGAGGATCACAACGGATCAAGCGGAATGAAAAATGGACTAGTCATGGCCGAGCACACAACTTAGCATGATCGAGCATGCATCAAAGGACACAGCCTGGTCAAGCATGATCAAGTGCACGACCGAACACTCATCCTTACCATGTGCACGGCCGGGAATGGTGGAGTTGTGCATGACTCGGGCACACTTCATGCACGGTCGGGAAACTCTCTTGGTGAAGACAGCACGGTCGAGCGTCTTAGCCAGCACGGTCGGGCACTTACGTTGTTTTCACCCCCGAGACTACTTCACCAGCCGGACATTTCAAGTACATGGTCTGGTATCCTCCTCTGGAAGCAGCACGGTCGAGCATTGAGGAGAGCATGATCGGGCAGTAAGCTAAACGTTTGGTCGATTTATGTGGAATGAAGCATGCCCGATCGGGCATGACATGGAGCAAAGTCGTGCATGACTTAGTACAACGACCTATGGGCGATTTTGGTGGAAATGAGTCGGCTAAAGGCTTAAATTTGAAAGAATAAAATGTCAAGGCATGGGGCAGTAAAAAATCTTCCATAATCCATTCTTCATCACACATAGCATCCATCCAAGAGCCCTCTTGACGGGAGATACACAAGGAGTCAAGAATTGATTCTGGATCACACTCGTTTGATATTTCTATGCTCCTTAATCTACTTATTTTATTTATGTTGTTTAGACTCATGACCGAGTAGTAGATTTGTTCTAGGAGAAGGGATTAGCCCATGGCTATCCCGGAACCCCCTTTGGATTTATTTATGAATGCATTTCCTCATTTTGTTTATCTATTATTTTTCTGAGCACTTATTGACTGTGTTTATGATGGCCACGTAGATGCGTTTGTTAGGGATTAGGAGAAGGACTGGTAGGAGCATTCTAGTCCCAGAATATCAGGCTTAGAACAACCAAGACTAGGTCACGAAAGTAGGGTAGTAACGGTTGAGGGTTAATCGGATGACTCATAGATCGTATTGGGGTTTAGTTGGGGTTTCAGCCATGAAAGGAGGAGATAACTCAATCGAATCACGTTTCTATGCCTTGAGAGAGGGTAGAATCAACATTAGGATCGTCTGCCTTAGATATCTTGATTGGGAATACGCGATTAGATAGATCGAAGATAGCTTTCGAAAGCTATACGGTGAAACCGTATCCTAAAACACTTGTCTCACTTATTTAGAACTCGTTAGTCCACTGCATTATCATATTTGTATTTCACAACCATCAATCTATCGCAGCAAGCATTGATTGTAGTTCGATTATTACGCTGTGTTGCATTAGTCCCTATGGGATTGACACCTAAATTACTACACACGTGCCGTGCCCTTGCGGGTAGTTTTAGGTTACCTAGTTTAACTTGGCACGGATCAGTAATATATAAAAATGGGTTTTTGTATATGTATGTGTAAATGCATGAATCGATGACTTGCATACAACCATTACTTCTAAGGTCTAACCGCCGAGAAAAAGAGGCATGTGTAGATAGGATGACCAAAACACTGCAGCACTTGTCGGTGGCTTAATCAAGCGACTTGGAATGGAACACTATGAAATTATCCCGATGTATACACGTTGCAACACATGCGTGGGCAAGAGATCTGACGGTGCAGGTGTGCAATTTGTGTGAAGAGGGAAGAGAGAACCGACAGCTTCCATTGAGATGCATGTCATGCTCGACCATCGTTGGTCAATAAAATGCCACGACAACCCCAAGGGTACTTATTCACTGAGGTTTTCCTTTGTATTATTAAGAAGTGTCACGATGTTGGTAGTTTAAAAAAATACAGACATTTATAACATTTATAAAAATATAATTTTAATATATAGATTTGATGTTTTTTTTTTAATTTTTGGAAACTTTTAATAATTCATTCTTTATGTCATAAAGAAATTGATGTTTTATGAGTCGTTTTATGTTTTTATTTGGACACTTTAGTATATGGAAATTAATTAACCTCATCTAAAAACTTTGTAAAACCTAATATCATATACCAAATGTATAATCTCATTTAGGTTGAGCAAAATATTCGAAGTATTCATATCCGATTCGTATTTGAACCAAAAATTCGAATATTCACTAATTCAAATACAATTAAAAGTATATTCAATAAATACAAATACAAATAGTAGATTCAATTTTTCGAACTATTCGTATCCATAAGTCTTAAATAGATAATTTATTTAATATCTAGATACATATATAACAAAATGATTTCAATGATCAAATTGTAAATAGACCATTATTAATCTTATGTTAACATTTATTGTAAAAATAAGTACACAAATATGCAATATATTTATGATTGGTGGACTAAAATATCAAATACATTAAAATAACTAATATTGTAGAAGCTTTAATTTGCACTCAAGATTGGATTCTAATCCTAATGGGTTGGATAAATTATAGATATATTGCAAGATATCGAAAAAAACAAAACTCACTAAATATATAACTTTTATGCGAATTTTATTTTAATGTATTAATTTGATAATATGATAATTTGTTTCATTGTTTTAGGTGAACTGGCGAATTAGTAGAGTTATCGACGAAACTAAATTTAAATAACTGAGTGGAGATGAATGTGAAATTTGGTGTTTTGTTTTATTTACATTAAAAAATTAAGTTCACATACGGATACGGATATAGATATCCGCCGGATAGTCATATTTACAAATATGAGTATGGGATTCCTATGGGATTCCATTGCCCACAAGGCTATTATCAACAAAGATGTCGTATTTGCAAAGAAAATGTAAAAAATGATAGTAGTTCTTTGGAAAGTGTTAACACGTAGTGTGGTTTAGTTTTAGACTAAGCATTACGATCATTTATGCGTAGTTTACATAACACCAGTTATAAAATCAACACGAATTTCCTCTATCTAGTCCTTTTGATTATTTTCAGGTTATAAGGCGAAAAGATATAATCGAGCTTAAGGATGTAGATTATTGGAGTCAGCTGCACATACTTGGAGGTACAAACCACTCTAAGCAAATTCAGGCTAAGGAACCGCATGGAGGTACGATGGGAAATAAGAAGGTTGCCGCCAATAAAAGTAAATGAACAATTAAAAACAAGGGGAGGATGAAAAGATACACATGAAAGCTCAAGAGAAGTTGGAGAAGCAATAAAACAACATCTGAACATCGGTGAGGAGATAGGAAAGTCCGAGGCATCATATTCCTAACTCTTTATCATGTCTATTGGTTTTTTCTCTTGTTCTACAACATAATCCATGAGTAAATAAGCCTATAGCTATAGGTTAGGGGCATTGGTTTTGTAAGGGATGCTTATGTTTATGTATAAACGGTTAGATATTTTAAAATTTCTTATATTTCGGTTCTACGATCAATGCTATAAATGTTTTATACTTGTGTTGGCCGCTCGGTAACTTAGGATTTCAAGTTTAATTGGGGGTTAGAATATGAATACGGAAATATTAAATGTTGATTGATTTTGATTAATGAGAATCTGATCGGTCGGTTAATCGACTCAGGAATTAAGATTGCATGCTTAATGCTACCGTAATTTTGTGTTATATGCTACTGGGAGGTAGGATTGCATGTCATTGCGGTTAGGGAGTTTAGGTGCCAAGAGAATCATTTTCTATGTACGAGCATGAATTTTCTGTTATCAAGATAGTTTGATTGATTTATGATCGTTTGTTTATTGCACCCTTGCAATTCCGCCAACCCGAAGCCCATAGTGTTCTTTGTTATCAAGTCTTTCGCGTGTCCTAGTCGCTCTCATAATTCTTTTTAGCATTCTCGTAATTTACCCCACATCACATCACTTTCATTCGTCTTAGTTTAGTTATATTCTTAGCTTAGGTTGCATTAGTCCCTAGAGTTCGACCTTGATATTACAGCGATCCTTATTCTTGTGGTGAGTGAATATTACGCATTTTGTTTTTCTTGATAGTTCACACATCAAGTTTTGGTGCCATTGCTGGAGACTAATTACGACCTAGATTAAGAATTTGCTAGATTAAGATTTAGTCCTTTCTAAAGTCTTAGTTGTGTTTCTGCATTTTCTTTTCCCTTTATCGAGTCTTCTCTATCTATTGATTTGTACCTTGTCTTTGGTTGTTTGTCTATTCATGTACAAGTACAATTAGGAGCTCCAACACCAGAAACAGAGAAAGTGACGCTACTGAACCCAAAATGAATATTGTCGAAGAAATCTACGGAGCTTACACAGATCCAAAGTATACCTAGTTGCTATCATGCATGGCCCGTCTGATGGCAAACCAAGTTGAGATACAACCCGCTTTCATCCATATGCTCAGCACATCGAGACATCCACCCCATGGAGATAGCACTGTCAGAATGCACCGCGAGCCTATTTTAGTCACTCAAAGACATCGAGACACGCATGCAACTCATGGAGGAGTTAACAACACTTTAGATGAGCACTGACCCGCACGGGCTACAACCGAGTTGCATGAGCCGGACGGTTTAGATCGCGCCCCGCTACGGCGGATTTCTTGGAACTGCAAAGCCCAAGCGGGATACTCAAAGAATCCATGTGGAGTCATTGATCCTCAAGCACCCGACATGTGTATATAGACGCCCCTCCCCCCCACCTTGGGCAAAACTCTCGGGGATAATTGACACTTTATGAAGTACGTGCGGTGTGGAGTAAGGGCCTGCACGAGCTGCCTACCTTAACTCAAGCCTCACCAGGCTAGGTGGAATTCCGTCACGGGAATCATTTTCAGAGTTAGAGGTTTCGTGCGGGCATGGTGTAAATCATGAGCGCTAAATTGCTTCACATTTACGCATCACCTCCTACACCCTCGATCGCCCCCTTACACACTTATCCCGACTGGAGAACCAAAAAATCACCCAAGCTATACCGAGCCCGACTCATATACCATGGAGCCGTAGACTTGGACAAGGGAAATGGAGAATTGTTCATGGAAAATGCTCAGAGGTTAAAGCCATACTATGCTGATCACGTTGAGGACATAAGAGGCATACTTCCTCTTTCTGATCCTACACACGTCTAAAGCGTAAGGGTCAAGCTAAAGACTGTAAACAAGCACTTCTCGGGAAGCAATTCGAGCTTTGTATCCTTTCTCTTTTCCTTTGTATTTCTTTTCTATCTCTATTTGATTTCCAGCACTTAATTCTTGTCCTTTTTTGCATGTATGTGTACTCTACCAGCTACAATGATGTACCGTTTTCTTTCAATTTTGGGTTTTGTAATTGTTATTACAGGTTCTTGACATTGATATTACCCATAAGAGAGTAGACGCATATAAAATCCAGTTGTACCGTCAACTCAGGAAAGTAGAATACACCTGGAGTACACGTTCTCAATTTCCTTATCCTCTCCCGATTTTTGGCATGCAAGTTCCTCTCACAGATTTTGAACACCGGGATTGTGTTCTGTTTAAGTGTGTGGTATACTCTTTGAGGGATATGAATGTGATTAGGATTAGACATTGATTTCTTCTTTTTGTTTTAGAATTTTACGCGATTTTTAGGATTTCTACTGGATATGTAGTATGCGACAATGAGCTTTAGCCATTTTTTGTGCAACTTTGTCGAATCGCGAACAAAAGCCTAGGTTTGCTGAAAATGCCTTTTAGATATTGGATAATCTAGTAGTTGTGCATGAATCAATGGCTTATAGTTGTATTCCACCCGTAAGTTTTAGTTCCAAGTGTATGTATCTCCGTATATATTGTTGAGTCTTTGCTAAGTCAGACACCTTTAAGTTGTGCAGGTTCCACACGCTTACAGTCTATTGTCAATCAATAGAATCAGCTTCTAGATATTTTTCCTTACATTGACATGAGTGCATTGATCTCGATGGTTCGGGTCTAAGTAGTGGGTTGAGACGTTTTTCTACGTCCTAAGGGTTAGAGGCTATGTGTGATCTCAATGGTTCAAGTCTAAACAATTCTTCAATAATGCAATATCCTCACTCATCTAAGGTTACAAGACGTTATGAGTGTGTGAAATGGAAACCTAGGTCTAAGTAGAAAGTTGTCCTCTCCGACTCCGACATCCTTGAAACTGCGCGTGGACTTTGAAAAAAAAGAGAAAATCTTTAGGAAAAGTCTCTCACGTATGCATGGGTAAATTGGTATGGATATTGTTTTTATAGTTTTTAAGGGGTAGTGAAATGAACTTTGGTGATGTGTTGGATTGCACGACACGTGACTTTCGATCGATAGAAGTCTGAACTAAGTTTGCTTAGGTTTATGTTCGTGTGACGCGTTGTGGTGCATGATGGCTGATTTTTCAAACTACTTGTGCTAGAATGAGGTTGTTGTTTGACTCTTCTTGTGCGTAGCTCTAGTTTTGTTTGAGGACAAGCAAAGGTTCAAGTCTAGGGGGTTTCATAACACATAGTGTGGTTTAGTTTTAAGTTAAACATTTAGATCATTTAGCATAGTTTACATAACACCATTTACAAAATCGACACGAATGTCTTCTATCTAGTCCTTTTGATGATTTTCAGGTTATAAAGTGAGAAGCCATAATCAAGCTTAAGGATGTAGATTATTGGAGTCAACTGCATATACTTGGAACTCTAAACCACTCGAAGCAGATTCAGGCCAAGGAACCGCATGGAACATCCGAACATCGAGCGAAAGGAGCAAAACAAGAGGTTAACTCAGCCAACTTGGGCTCGAAAAAGTCCCCTGTTCGGGTTGTATTCGGCAGAAGAACTTGTTCGCCACAAGATGACTTTCATCCCGACCGTGCCCAATGAAATGGCATGAACCCACGCGTGTTGTTCCCTTAGCCCACGCGAGTTGCACCTTACAGAAGAAGCAACACATCTTGGACTTTCACCAAGCCCGCTCGGGTTGCATGTGGATGAGGAGCATGTTTGGGATGGCCACTTAACTTTCGTGGATCTGTGACAGGACAATAATCGTAAAAAAGAGTTGAATCTCTTAGCAGCTGGAGAAGATTCATACAAGGTACCAAACGAGCTACTTGCTAATGAAAAGAAAGAGGAATCCACCGAACGAGACTTCCACGCAACACTAGCTAAACGCGGTTCAAATCAGTACATGAACGATCCCGAAATGCCGCGAAGCTACACCATCATGATCAAACTTAGGGAAGACATGATTGATCGTGCAAGGAACCTCACTAATCGGCGTGCTACGCCTTATCGAACACACTATGCACACGAGACGCTACGAACGCGACGACGTCGAGGACGTCCATCTAATGGGTAGCATTTGGTCAGGCTCGAGACCTTAAACAAGCGCTTATCGGGAGGGAACCCGACTTTTCCACTTTTCCACTTTTGCATTTCTCATTTCATTGTCGGACTATTCTTTTTCTTTTCATGTTGATGTACTTGGTGGGATTTTCAACGTTGATATCATCCTTGAGGAGGAGACGCATACAACATCCGGATGCAAACACGGGATTGCAAGATACACAAGGTGCACACGTTCTAACCTTTATTCTTCCCGTTGTTTGGTATGCGATATTCTCTTAGGTTTTGAACACCGGGACGGTGTTTCATTTAAGTCTGGGGGGAGTACTCGTCGAGTATTGACATGTGATTAGGATTAGATGATTAGGATTAGATGTAAATTTTTGTTTTTAGGATTAACGGATGGATACCTAGCATGAATTGTCGAGCTTTAGTCATTATTGTGCGACTTTGTCGAATCGTGAACTATAGTCAAGGTGTGTTTAGAAGTCTTCTTGATTTCCGATTAGTTGAAGTAACTGTGCTTAAAACCATGACTTATAGTTACATTCACCTCCTAGGTTTCAGTACCAAGTATCATATCTCCGTATATACCGATTAATCGATGCTTGTTTGATAGGTTTTTAGCGTTCATTAGACTCCACACGCTTATACTCCGCTGTCAATTTTTTCGCCTTGGATAAGTCTTAACTATTTTAGGTTTTCATTGACATGAGTACATCGAGATCGATGGTTCGGGTCTAAGTGGTGGGTTGAGGCGCTATTCTACGTCCTAAGGGTTTGAGTTATGCGTATTCTTCATAAAAAAAAGAGAAGTAAAAGAATCAGAAAATAAGCTTTAATCACGCATCTCTTCACTCCTCTAAGGCCGCGCAACCTTATGAGTGTGCCATAGGCAGCCTGGGTCTAAGTAGAAAGCCACCCTCTTCGACTTCGACGTCCTAGGAACCAAGCGTGGAATCATAGAAAAGAAAAAAAAAGAATAAAAAAAAAAGAAAAAAAAAGAATAAGAACGAGAATATGAGCTTAATGATATCGCAAGTTTAGGAGAGTTGGTATGGAGATTGCTTGGACGTTGTTAGGAGTACGGATTAGACTTAGGTCATTGGTAGGATTGCATGGTTCGAGACTTTCGGATTGATAGAAGTCTGAACTTGGTACGCTTAGGCTTGCGTTCATGTGACGCATTGTTTTGCATGATGGAAAATCCTTTGATGTATTTGTGTTAGTATCCATTGTTGTTTAGCTCTTCTAGTACTCGACTCTAGGTTCGCTCGAGGACGAGCAAAAGGTTAAGTCTGGGGGAGTTTGATAACACGTAATCCGTAGTAGTTTTTATGTCATTCTTAGGTCTAGTTTTAGGTAGATTTATTAGATTTCATTCATTTATCGAGACTATTCGAGGATTTTATCTACATTTCGTGTTTGGTGTAGGAAACGAAGACATTACGAGAAACACGAGAGAAATCGGCAATTAACCCCAAAATGACAAGATTCAGCTTATACAAGACCGTGGATTGAAGTGAGCGTGCAAACACCGAGCGAAAGGAGCGAAAACATCAACTTAGGTCATGCACGATCGGGCATCAGAAGTGTGCCCGCTACACGGTCGGGCATGGTGCCCGCTCGGGCCTCAAATTTGTGCACACGGTCGGGTAAAGGGCTTGCACGAGCGGGTACAAGCTGTGCCCGCTCGGGTCCTTGGATCTCAACTAACTTTCCTAAGATCTAGAGCGGCCAAATCAAGGGAAATTAGATCTATTTAAAGGGGAATCAAACCAAATTGAAGGGGGGACGATTCAGGGACATTAGAGCAGAGAATTGGAGACATCAAGAAGGACAGAACAATGGATCCGATCACGGAGGACGGAACGAGGGATCCGAGGCATGGAGGATCTATTGAAGACATCGGTTGATGAATAGGGAGTCATCTCTTTCTCTATCTATGTTGAATTTAGTTTTCTCTTGTGTTTCGTTTTCTGAGTTCATGTTCCAGTAGATCTATTGCCATAGGGTAGAGAGTATTGCCAAGATGTAATGGAGTTTCGTGCTTAATGAATGGTGGATCTTAATGCTTTCATACTTGTACGCCACTCGATATGAATGATTTCGGTATTTTTATCATGTTTTCAGATTTCATGGTTGATTTTAATGCTTTCATTACTTGTACACCACTTGAATGAATGATGTTAGGAGCCTAATAAACCAACGCTAGGGCATTAGACTTCGGAACTTAGCCATGATTTAGGGTTTAGCCGGTTTAGAATCTACGCCAGGTCAATCGGTTGAATCTAGGGATTAGGATAGCGGTCGTAATGCGTCTATGCATGTAAGATGCGCAATGGATACATTGGTATATGCATGCTAGATAGTGGACAAGTCTACGCCAGTCAGTTCCTATAGGAGAGCTTGAATTCCCTGAACTCATGATAGTATCTAAGACCAATTATCTCGTTAGAACTTCGATACATCGTTGTGCAACTCTTGATACCTATGGTGATTTGTCGCTGAGTTATCCATATCATTAGTTTAGTTTGCATTTGCATTTGCATTCCATCTACCATTAGATTCATCACGTCTTATTCATTAGTCTAATAGCTTATAAGTCGCATCAATTCCTTGTGTTCGACCCTAGTTGCTACACGATCCGTATTCTTGCGGAAGCGTTAGTCTAGATAATTTATTACTTGAGTCTAGCCACATCAAGGGGACGACAAAAGGACACAGAGGAAAGCTAAGGAGTAGTTGGAAGCAAAAAAAAACATCGGAATGTCGGTGACGAATAGGGAAATCTGATGCATTGTATTTCTTACTCTTTATAATGTCTATTGTTGTTTTCTCTTGTTTTACAGTAGAATCCATGAGTGAGCAAGCCTTTAGCTCTGGATTAGGGACACCAGTTTTGTAAGTGATGCTTATTTTATGCATTAGCGCTTAAATCTTTCAAATTTTATTGTGTTTCAGTTCTACGATCAATGCTATGAATGTTCTATACTTGTGCTGGCTGCTCGGTAACTTAGGACTTCATGTTTTTAACTGGGAGGTTAGTTGATGAATTCAGAAATTTTAATTGTTGATTGAGTTTCATTAATGAGAATCTGACCGGTTTGTTAATCGACTCAGGAACTAATATTGTGTGCTTAATGCTACCGTAATTTTTTTGTTAAACACTTTTAGGAGGTAGGATTGCATGTTATTGTGGTTAGAGAGTTTTGGTGTCGAGAGAACCATTCTCTACTTACTAGCATGAATTTCATGTTATCAAGATAGTTTGATTATGATCTTTTGTTGGTTGCACCCTTGCAATTCCGGTAACCCAAAGTCTGTAGTGTTCTTAATTGTCAAGTCTTTCGCGTGTCCTTATCTCTGTCATAATTCTTTTTAGCATTCTTGGAATTTACTCCACATCACATCACTTTCATCTATTTTATTTTAGTTTTATTCTTAGCTTTGGTTGCATTAGTCCCTTGAGTTCGACCTTGGTATTACACCGATCCGTATTCTTGCGGTAAGTGAATATTATGTATTTTATTTGATTTATAGTTCGTACATCAGAAAGACCAGAGATTATGAAAGTTGATATTGAAAATCGAAGAGAACAACAAATTCCATGTTGTTCTGAAGATATTTAAGAATCTCGGCCAATTGAGATTCCGGAAAAAATAGCTCCGACGTTCTGACCGAGAGAGAAGAAAACCAGTATGGCATAAAGACTTTCTTGTGGAGGGAAATTTTGCTTATTGTGTTCTATTTGGAGATAAAAACCACTCACGGTTCGTGAGACAGCTCAAGAAAAAGACGCATCCCAATGGATGACAACAATGGAAAAAGAGATAGAAGCACTTCACAAAAGTAAGACGTGGGATCGTGTTCCTTACAACAAGTAAGGAATGCCATTAGAAATAAATGGATCTTCAAAATAAAACGAGATTGCAATGATCAAATTGAAAAGTATCGTGCAAGGCTGCTGGTAAAAGGATTCTCTCAGAAAGGACCGATTTCAATGAAATCTTCTCACCTATTGTTCAACTCACAATAGTTAGAGTTGTCCTGGCAATGTGTGCTACATTGGATATTCACCTTGAGCAGTTAGACATTAAAATTGTATACATTACACATTACCTACACTTCAAATATATTTATATATGTATATAAATAATTCTATTGTGTATGCTATATAATATACACATTTATATAACATTTGTTGGATTTATATTAAATATATACATATATACAAATCAATTTTATTTTAAGTTTTTAACAATATTCGTATTCTCGTATTTACAATCCTCTAAATATATCATTTTCTTTTTTTGTATTTAAATGTCACCAATCTTATTAGGTTAAAATAAAAAATACAATTAATATGCTATTAGACTTTAATCCTACCTTTCTCTGAAAAAAAAATCAACTTCAACTTTACCATTTTACCATTATAATGTTAATATGCTCATATTACTTTTGTAACTCGTGCAACCCATGTGACCCTTGCGACCCATGTGATCCATGCGACCTTACAACCCAAACAACCATGCGACCCTTGTGACCCATGCGATCCATGCAACCCAGGCAACCCATGCGACCTTTGAAAATCGTTCAAAATCGCTCGAAATTGCTCGAAATCCTTGCTCTCAACTTTGAAATCGCCTCTCGCTCCTTGTTCTCAACTTTGAAATAGGTTTTTTTTTCGAAAAATGTTAAACCATATGTGTTTTCACAAACAAAAAAAAAAATAAAGGCAGATCTGTCTTTTATCCAGTTTGTTTTCATTAGGGTTTTTACGCTATACGTGAAGCAAGGAAGCCCTAAGAAGGTATCTTTGTTATTTTCCCATCTCATCACTACTATTTGAACCAAAATTAAAGCTAAATAGAAAACCCAAATAGTCCTAATGGTTTCTCGAAGCTTCACATTTCCCTTTGAAGGGAAGTCTAAGAAGGAGGAAGAGAAGTGATCAAATCTCTTCATGGAGATTTTTCTTGATGACCGTTCATCACTATGCGAGATCACATTGATGACTCTTCTCATGAAAACCCTCGTTTCTTTTTTTATTCTTATGCTTTTCTTTCTTCTAGTTCGCAGTTCGTTCTTGATATGCTCGAAAATGTATATTCGACCCATCTTGCTCTATATCCCGACCTAACCTGACCTAAGAAATTTGGGGTAGGCGCCTCTCTGTTGAACAATTTATCATCAAAATGGAACAATTTTCTATTCGAAGAAGACGATGCTTCTAGATGGGTGCGCCTATCATCAAAACCACGAACATTGTACACAACGTGTATCTAAGTACTACCACGAACGTTGTACATAGTGTGTGGTACAACATTTGTGGTAGTATTTAGCACACATGTTATACAATACATGTGTGTACAACATATAGAATTTGATGAACTAGAGATTAGAAAAGGGAGATTAATGAGAGAAAAGGAGAATTGTATTCTCTTGATCTTGTTTATTGTACATGGAATAGACATTGTTATATACAGAAAAATGAAGCAAATAAGTAAAGAACGAAAAAGGAAACTATACAAATCAAGGAAAAAGAAAAAATTGAAGATCGTGTAGAATAGACAAGGGGATGATATGATGATCTTGTAGAATAGACAAGGGAATGATATGAAGATCTTATAGAATAGGCAAGGAAATGATCTGGTGTCCCGATTTGAATCTCTCCTCAGTGAAACAACAAGATTGGGGCAGCAAGAGAAGTGGAGAAATAATGGACCGAGCCCTTAGGTAGGGTTTTAGGTCGAAAATAACTCCTTGTTGGACTCTTTGGCCCAATTCTTCTAACACAACATTCGTGCTAAGTACTACAACGAACGTTGTATCACAGACATTGTGTACAACGAACGTTGTATCACAGACATTGTGTACAACGAGCGTACTAAGTATTACCAGGAATATTGTACACAACGTGGGTGATAATTTTTTGTGGTAATACTTAAGACACATGTTGTACACAACGTGTGTTAATAACATTCGTGGTAGTAGTTAGTACAAACAGTGTACACAAGGTATGTGGTAGCACACACATTGTGTACAATGGTTATTGATATATTTTGTGATATTTCATTTTGTTGTGTAGGATGGATGTTAAAGGAGTTAATCAGTGGTTAGTAATTTATTATGGTTATGGGGGTTTTATGAGAAGATCCAAAATGAAAAATCCACAAGGTGGGTTTTAGAAAATGATACAGTAATGTTCAATCAAAGTTGTGAAATGTGGAATACAATTATGTTATTGATCGCATTAGTAGAAAGATTGATATGGATAAATCAAAGAATAAGATAAGATTGAGTTATGTTTCGATAGGTGTAGGACCTAAGTGATCACCATACATCTTAGATGATGAATATGATATTGACTATTTATTGGAAGTTGACAATGATGGATGCAGAAATGTTTTACATGTTGAGATCGCCGATAGAATCCAAGAAATAGAACATGTTCAAAATGAACAATATGTTGAAACCGGAGCTAGAGCTGAAGTTGAAAATGAACAATGTGTTGAAACTAGATATGGAGAACTTGATGAATATAGAAATGAATTTTAAAATGCACTACAAAAGAAATGGAATTTCTAATGGTCATATCCATTGGAAACGGAAAAATGTCCGTTGGAAATGACCGTTTCTAATGGATTTTTGACCGTTGAAAAATGATCGTTGAAAAAAACAGTTTTTGTTACCATTTGCAACGATGTGTCAACAGATAATATCCGTTCAGAATTATCAAGGGATTTTAGTTGATCTATCCATTGCAAATTGCAACGGATACCCATTATAAAAGTATTCAACGGGAACCCATTGGAAAGTTCCAACGGTCATCCATTGCAACTGTCCAACGGAAATTCGTTGGCAAGGTTGGCAGGAATTAGCAATGGATGTCCGTTAGATATGAATTGGCATGAATTCTTTAATTTTGCAACGGAAGTTCATTGATAATATTGGCAGACAATAGAAATAGATGACCGTTGGATATGAATTGATGGGAATTCTATTACGATGCCCGTTGAAAAACGTGTTCTTTTATCAATGAGCATCCGTCGATATCAGAACGAATTTAATTAAAAAAATAAAATGATAAAATAAGAAAGGTTTTCATATATACGAAATTTTAAAATGTATTTGCTACATAATATCTAAACCAGCATCGCCGTCATCACCCATGTCCTCGCCAATGATCGGTTCTTGTCTCGACGTTGTTGCCACCATCGATGGTGGTGACTGATATATTCGACCGGTCATCATCTCAATGATACTCTCCATATGATGCATATACGCTCATGTTTGTCGGAGAGTAGCCTCAAGTTTCTCGATATGTTTCTTTTGTGTATAAGTGTCTTGGACGTTGGAGGTACGGTCATGGAGTCCTCGATGATATCTTTTTGTAGAGCAGCTAAACCATAAAGACAGTGCCCCTTATACAACCTAAGAGACTGCAATATAAAACAAATTAAAGTTAAGATATATCGATTTGAAATATTTATATATTTAAAGAGTTATTATAAGAATAATGATATTATATATATATATATATATATATCTACTTAAATTTTATCCTTTTGTAAAGGATTAAGATTGTCGGGAGTTGAATCGTTGGCTTGTGATTGTTGTGTGATCTTCTCTATCACAGCCTTTATTGTCCATTCTGCCCACGGGTCATTACGTTTTGGTTCGTCGACCTCTTCTCTAACGACAGACTTCTTCTTGGCATGAGTCTCAACGACCAGCTCAAGAAAAGTCGGTTCTTCTTCCCATTCTCTGCATTTGTAATATTATAATAATATCATTAGTTAAAAATTTAGACATGTGATGTGTCCTTCTTCCTCCATCTATATGCGCTACAACATTAAATTTACAATTAATCAAGTTATTATTAAATTCGATAATAATATTAATTTAAATCTTCTATTAAATAAAATTAAGATGAATGTACACCACCATTGGTGGCGTATAACTTCGGGCGTCACTTTCCAGGAATAATATAGTCGATCTTGTGAAGAACTTTGGGTGATATTGTTTTTTGTGTGTGTAAGAACACCATCCACATCAAACGTACACATGCAAACAAAATCATTAGAAAGTTGTGATAATTAATTCAAACATAAATATTTCTAAGTAAATAATATCTTACCATAACGTCTCATCATAATGTATGGGATCAATAATAGGAATAGTGGGATGCTCGTCAATTATCGATCAAAGCATCAATATTCACCATATTATTTTCTTCATCAAATATCGGTGGTGTCGGTATAGGTGAATGGGGTCGATATGGTGGCAGAGGTGGTAGTGATGGAGCTCTTGCGGAACCCACCAACAATCAACCATGACCGATAAATCGTCAAGTTCTTATTTTATATAAGTGTTTAGGATTTTTTTTAGAGAATTTGATGTTTTGGTTTTGTGATTGTGTTGCAAATTGAATTGTTTAACGGGTTAAACACACAACATTCCGACGGGTATCCATTTGAAATTATGTCACCTCAACAGACGCAATTAATTGCCATATTGTTGGTCTTCCAACAGACATCCTTTGGAAATTTTTCCATTGTAAAATTGTGTTCCCTAGGCAACGAATGACATAAATGGTTGTACGTCTCCTTTGTAATGGGCATCCATTGGTATTTCCAATGAATTCCTGTTGGAAGTCATCGTACCAATTGAACGAGGGTACTAGCCGGAGCATAATCCTTATGATCATTTCTAACGGATACCTGTTACAAAGTCCAACAGGCATCCGTTGGACATCACAAGTCGCTTTAACGGCAATCTGTTCGCAGTGTAAATGTTGGCAATGGGCATCCCTTGCAAATTGTCAACGAATGACCCTTTCAATTTGAAAAACCTTGAAATTTTTCTTATTGTCGGACAGTATTAAACGATTCAATGGGTTTCTGTTGCATTTGCCAACGGAAGCCCATTGAAAGAGAATATATGATGTAAAAAACATATTACAAAATATTAATATTACAATTAAACAATTCCAATTTCTTCTTCAATTGATTCTTTGATTGACGAGTCTTCCTTCAATTGTGCATGGAATTCATCGCCATGTTCATCTTCTGCATCTTCTGGTTCAAAGTCTTCATAATCGCAGATGTATTCTCCATCTTTGTCATTTCTTGCGAGAATATTTTCCCAATTGTCTGTATCAATTAACCGTATTGGCTTAGAGTAATCGGTTTGCAATGAATATTCCTTTTCTTCTGTTCTTATAATTCCTCGTGGTTTAGTCTTAACTATATCCCACTACTCATCTTTTCGACATTACAATGTTGTTGGATTGTACACGTAACATACTTGATTTGTTTGATCTATTATGATGAATGGATCATACTTTCCATGTTGTCATGCTGGATTGATGTCGATTCATTCGCATCGATTTTTTCGTGTACCACATCATATGGTTGGATCGAACCACTGACATTTAAAAAGCATTATCTTCAATTCAATGAGCTAAAGATATTCCACCTGTAGGATTTGGTAACCCCCAGTAAACATAATTGGTCAACACAATACACTTCTTTCAAGACTATTAGCCAAATCTTTTAACCACGTAGGATGCCCTCTCATTGGAATCTTTGATCTATATAATATAAAAATAAATGATTATTATTATTATTATAAAATAAATTATTTTATGTATTTATACGAAAATACGTGTACTTGCGTAATCTCTCAACCTTGAGGCATAATGTTGAACTTTAATTTTTGTGAGTTCATCTTCGTTTAGATGAGGATATGTACCCATTGCTTCTTCATCTAATATCATGTATTTAATGTATGTTAACATATATATATATATATATATAAATTTAAATCAAAGGATCGATTGTAATATCAATATTCTTCGGATTCGATCATGTACGTCCAATTGGTATAAATATCTCCCTAATATCACAAAATTGAGGATTATATTCATATAGATAGTATGTTTGATCATTTTCTGATCGTCTCAGTTTCATCGGATTATGTGACTCGAAATAAAATGTGCTGAAATATGTGATTTCTTCCAACAAGTATTGTTTCACGGTAGATCCTTCAACCACTGCTTTTTTATTTGCCTTTTTCTTTCGATGACAGAAAAACCTTTCGAATAGATACATCCATCTGAATTGAGTTAGGGCCCCGAGTATTGCCTTATCCGGTAAATATATTGGTAAATGTTCCATTACATTGAAGAATGAAGACTGAAAAACTCTTTCCAAAGAGCATAATACTTCCGAGATAATTTTTTTAATAACTCCAAGTCATCTCTTTTTAAATTTCTCGAACATATATCTCTGAAAAATATGCTAATTTCGTATAATACATAGTAAACATTTCATGGTAATAGCTTAACAAATGCAATTGGAATGAGTGTTTTGGATAAAAATGTGACAATCATGACTTTTCAACTCAATCAGCCTCAAACTCACAATATCCTCACATCGAGCAATGTTCGATGCATATCCATCTAGAACTTTAACGTCTTCTTTTAACCACCCCAATAATGTTGTTTTCGTCAGTCTAAACAATCTCAATATTCAGATAGGTGCCCTTCCATGGCATAACTCCAACTCAGATCTTCAACATATTGTCTTCAAATATTTTTTGATTGTATGTTATCCTTCGTTTCTCCATCACATTCAAAACAGTGTTGATGATGTCATCGAAAATATTTTTTTCAATATGTATAACATCCAAATTACGATGCAAACAGTGGTTTCCAAAAAATGCTACATTTATTAGTTATGCCATGTGGTTTTCGATGCCCACGATCTCCACCGCATTGTACCAATTTTGTAAATATCCCATCGTGTTTAATGGTTTGTAAAGGATTTGGGTTATTGTCCGCATGTATGGTCACTCCTCCTTTTATACCATGTTCTTTTGAAAATATTTTTTTTATCTTTTCTAAATGTTTGTCCACGAGAAAGAAATTTTCTATGACAATCAAACCAACATGGTTTCTTCCATCGTACTAATCAAAATGAATCTATATCTTCCATATAATAAGGACATGCCAATCTCCCGTGCGTGCTCCATCCAGATAAAATTTCATAGGTAGTGAAGTAGCTAATTGTACTTAACAAGACCGGTTTTAATGTAAAATTTTGTTTCGTAGTTGTGAGGCCCATATGGCCCATTATTCAATATTATTTATTACCTAGAATAATGGTTCCGCAAGAATACGGATCGTATAGTACCAGGGTCAAACATGAGAAATCGATGCAACTCTAAAGCTAGTAAATTAATGAATAGGACGTGTAAAATCAATAAGTGATTGGAATGCGAATAAAGATAAACTAACTATATAACAGATTAAACTTATTGAATTAAACACCACAGGTTTCAAGAGACGCACGATGATGCAACGGAGTTCAAACAAGATCATGGTCTTAGATATTATCACGAATTAAGGGAATTCAAGCTCAAATATAATATCTGACTTGCGTAGACTTGTCCACTACCTAGCGTGCATACCACCAATCTTCTGATTGCGTAATCTCACCCACTAGACGCATTAAGAGGAATCGAGTTTCTTTTCGAAAAGCAATGAAAAAAGCTATTGAATGAACTGAGCTGCTATCCTAATCCCTAGATTCAATCGATCGATCTGGTGTAGAATCTAAACCGATTAAATCCTAAATCATGGCTAAGTTCCAAAGTCTAATCCCCTGGCGTAGATTCATTAAACTTCTATAATCAGTCACTCAAGTGGCGTACAAGAACAAAAGAATAAGACGTATTCTAAAAAAACTAAAACGAAATAAATAAAAGGACATGGGACTCGAGTTGCCTCCCGAGAAGAGCTTGTTTAACATCACGAGCCTGATCAAAACGTGCTACTCTTTAGGTGGAAGTCCTCGACTTCGTTGTGTGTGTAGCGTCTCGCGTGCATAGTGTGCTCGATTGGGTATAGCACGAAGATCAGTTGAGTTCCTTGCACGATCATTCATGTCTTCCCTAAAATTGGTCATGATGTTCTCTAAGTTAGGGGCTAGATCATGCTGTCCAAAAATTCTGGTCGAGCTGTCCATAAGTCCGGTTGTGCACTCCATGAAACCGGTTAGGCGTTCGTCGCTTGTTCCCTTCAGCGTCTCCATAAATTTTTGGTGCGTGAGCCTTTGTGGTGAACGCTTCGTCTTCACCTTGGGTGCCTTGTCAATGCTCCAATTGTGTGTTAGACGTTTGGTTTAGCTTCTCGGTGTCTCGGGGTTGTTTATGTACTGATTTGCATCGCATTTAGCTCGGGTTGTGCGGAAGTCTCGGTCGGGGGGTTCCTTCTTCTTTTTGTTATCAAGCGGCTCGTTTGGTACCTTGTATAATCCTTCTCCAGAGACTATGAGATTCATATCTAGGGAATCCGTATTCGCAAATTCCTCACAAACTTCCTTGGCTAAATTCTCAAAGACGTCGTCGGGGAACACGAAATCGATAATGAATGACTGCTTAAGTGTGTCAATTAAGTTGAACTCTACTTCCACCTCGGGTTTCTTCTTATGCTCATCAATGTCCATAGCCGTATCCGCTGCTGTATACATTCTTCCCTTTTTTCAAATATTGGGGGAGTTGGCTGATCCACCAATTTCATGCATTGACGTTGTGGGAACAGCAATGGAGGTGGCCTCGGATCTGGTTTTACGTACTTTGGCTCCTCTTTCTCCTCGAGTTTGTTTTTATGCTCTTCAACGTTACTCCCCTTTTCCATTGTTGTAGTAGACGTTTCATCCTTTCCAAATGTTGAAGGATTGGGTTGATCTACCATCTTCTTCAGTTGACGTTGTGGAAACGGTAAAGAAGTCCGCCTCGGGGCTAGTTTTACATATTTTGGCTCCTCTTCCTCCTCGATCTTCTACTTAAGCTTGTTGACAGCCATTTCCGCTACTGTGATAGATGCTTCACCCTTTTCAGACATTGAAGTAGGCTGATCCACCATCTAACAATTCCTTAGGCAAATTTCGTTGACATGCTCACGAGCATTTGTTTCTGAACTTCGCGATACAACTCTGTGCGGTTTGGAGGAATTTGCAGCGAATTTTGCAATTTGATTGTCTAGGATCTTTAGGTGTGTTTGGAGTTCCATAGCCTCCCTTATATCTCCATAACCCGCTCTTAAATCTTGTAGTTCACTTATTCATACCCACAAACTTCTTGTTCCCATGATTGCTCCGAGTAATGCGGACGGTGTGAGTTAGACAACATATGATAAATTTCGGAAAGTTGATCTTTTACTTCAGCTATACCGGCATACAAAGAATGGACCTCGTTCATGTTACCTCGCAAAATAAAGAACACAAAATTCGATTAAGCTCCGAGAGGTAAAAAAAATTGACCCTAAAAATAAGGAAACGAAAACAGAAAAATGCGAAAAACAAATAAAGACTCCGGAAAGGACTATATCCTAATTCAAAAGTATCCAAACTCTAAAGCCGTAATCAACTTCCCGACGACGGTGCCAAAAACATGATGTTGTTAATCTCAAGTAATAATTACCTAGACTAACGCTTCCGCAAGAATACAAATCGTATAATACTAGGGTCAAACACTAGGAATCGATGCAAATCTAAAGCTAGTAAGCTAATGAATAGGACGTGTAAAATCAATAATTGATTGGAATGCGAATAAAGATAAACTAACTAACTAACTAACTAACCAACATATTAAACTTATTGAATTAAACACCACAAGTTTCGAGAGATGCCTGACGATACAACGAAGTTCTAACAAGATCATGGTCTTAGATATTATCACTACTTTAGGGAATTCAAGCTCTAATATAGGAGCTGACTGGCGTAGACTTGTCCACTACCTAGCGTGCGTACTACCAATTGATTGCGTAATCTCACCCCGTAGACACATTAAGACTGCTATACTAATCCCTAGATTCAGTTGATCGACCTGGCGTAGATTCTAAACCGATTAAATCCTAAATCATGGCTAAGTTCCAAAGTCTAATCCACTGGCATAGATTCATTAGACTTCTATAATCATTTATTCGAGTGGCGTACAAGAACGAAAGCATTAACAACAACCAATCAATCTGAAAACGATCAAATACCAAAATCATTCTTTCAAGTGGCGTACAAGAACGAAAGCATTAAGAACCACCAAGCATTAAGAACAAGACTTTGTTACATATCGGCAAAGCTCTCTAACCTATGGCTATGGACCTACTCGGACATGAACTTAGAATACGAAATGCAAAAGATACCATATTCAACATGGATAAAGAACAAGATTCCTCCCTATTCTATTACCGACGTCCTCAATAGCTCCTCCACAATCCGGCTTCGTCGCTCCGTCCTTGTCCTTGTACGCGTTCTACTCTCTCTCTACTCTCTCTATGTGTGCTCTGTTTTTCTCTCTTCGTTTTTGTACGTCTTGTGCTGCTGAAGCCCTCTCCTTTTTACCCAATTCCTCTTTTTTCCTTTCCTCTATTCATTCCTCTTTGGCCGTCCCCTTCCTTTCTTCTCTAGTGGCTGAAATTTCCTATTTCTTGCAGCAACTGCAGTTTTCCTTTTCCGAGTTTTTCCATCTCTTGTGTTTCCATTCTTGTGTAATTGTCAACGTTTTTCCTCTTTATTTTCCAGCCATGTATCTCCACTTCCTCTTCTCTAACCATATTGCTTTTTGGTTTAAGCAGCCAGCACGTTCCTTTTCTTGTTTTGCTAAATTTCCTTTTTGGCTAGTTTCCATTTTCTCGGTTTCTATTTTATTCAGCAGCTTGTATTTCCTTTTCCACTTGTGCAGCAACGATTTCCTTTTCTTTTTTCCTCCTTTTCCACTTTTCTTTGCTTCATGCTTTCTTGTTCTTGCATTTCCATTAATTGTTCCAGCAGCCATTTTCATTTTCTATCTTTGATGGTTGCAGTTTCCAATTCTCGTTTAGGCGGCAATCTTTTCATTTTTGTGTAGGCGGTTGGAAGTTTACATTTTGTTCTAGCAACTTGCTTCTATTTTATGTAAACCATGTTTCCTTTTCATGCTCCAACCGTGCTCTTCTTACTTTTGTTCTAGCAACCGAAATTTTCCATGTTTGTTCCAACCAACGAAAGTTTCCATTTTTGTAAGCGGCCATTGTTTCCATTTCTCTTCTCTAGTTTATGATTCTTTGGATGCTGACCGTGCATAGCTTATAGGAGAGTGCTTTTGCTTAGTTTTGATTCATTTACTTGTGTTTGTATCCTGATATTTCCATTCACTACAAAACACGAGAAAACGAGGAAAGAGGACTAAGTGATGCTTTATGCTTAGTAAAATCCAAATGAATGATGAAACTAACTATGAAAATAGACGAAAATACTGTAACAAAATAGACGTTATCAAACTCGCCTAGACTTGAACCTTTGCTCGTCCTCGAGCAAGACTAGAACAAAGCACGAGAAGAGTTAGACAACAACCCGAAACTAGTACAATCAACTCGAAAAGTCAACCACCCCATGCAACAACGCGTCACACGAACATAGATCTAAGCGCACCAAATTTAGACCTCTATCTACCGAAAGCCACTAACCATGCAATCCTACACATATCCTAAGTTAGTTTCACTAACCCCTAGACAACATCCAAACTATCTTCATACCTATTCCAATGCGCAAAAAGTTCGATACTATTCTTTAAAACAATTATTTTTCTTTTTTGGTTCTCTTTTTCTTCTTTACGGTTTCCACACTATTTTTTTCAAAATTTGCACTCGGTTTCTAGGTCGTCGGATTTGAAGAGGACAGCCTTCTACTTAGACCAAGGTTGCCAATTGGCACACTCATAAGGTCTTGTAACCTTAGCGGAGTGAAGAGGTAGCGTCATTGCTTTTTTTTCTTTTGATTAACTATTGTGAATATGCATCGACTCTAACCCTTAGGACGTAGAAAAACCGCCTCAACCAACCACATAGACCTGAACAATCAAAATTGATGCACTCATATCAATGTACGGCTGAAAAAGTTAAAGAACTTGGTCTATTGACAGCGGAGTGTAAGGCGTGGAAATATAATGATCGAAACAAAATAAAGAATGAAAGGTATGCTCGGAGATATAAGTGCTTGGGATTGAAGCCTAAGGGGAGGAGTACAACTATAGGCTATGGATTCATGCACGACCACTAACTAATCGATATCTAAAGGTATGTTTCAGCAAACCTAGACTTTTTTTCCCGATTCGACAAAGTTGCACAGAGGTGACTAAAGTTCAAAATTTTTCGTACAAGATATTCGTCCATCTAATCCTAACAAAACTAACATAAAAGCCAAACTAAACGAAGAACTTAACATCTAAATCCTAATCACAATCATGACAATTGAAGAGTAACCCCCTAGACTTGAACGGAACACCGTTCCAGTGTTCAAAACCTATGAGAATGACTAGCATGCAAAAACTCGGGGAAAAATAAGATAGATAGAAACGTGTGCATCTGATGCGTGTTTGTTGTCCTGAGTTGATGCAGTTGGCGTATGCGTCTTTCCTTATGTTGTGGATGATTTCGAAGTGGAAAACTTGTAACAAAAGTCACACAATCCGATGGAGATAGTACGATACATCAGGGTTGTTGGTAAGGAGCATGCTTGTGAAAAGAATAAGATTCGAATTCTAAAAGAAAACTAAATCGAAATAACTAAAAGGATATGTGACTCGGGTTGACTCCCGAGAAGCGCTTTTTTAAGGTCACGAGCCTGACCAAAATGTGCTACTCATTAGGTGGACATCCTCGACGTCGTCGTGTTAGTAGCGTCTCGCGTGCATAGTGTGCTCGATTGGGTATAGCACGCTGATCAGTTGAGTTCTTTGGTCATGATGTTCTCTAAGTTGGGGACTAGATCGTGCTGTCCAAAAATTCTGGTCGAGTGTCCATAAGTCCGGTTGTGCACTCCATGAAACCGGTTAGGCGTTTGTCGCTTGTTTCCTTTATCTTCTCCAGAAATGTTTTGGTGTGTGAACTGAGGATCGTAAACTCAAGCAATAATATTTCCTAGCCCACTCTACCGCAAGTATACGGTTCGTGTAGTACCAGGGTCAAACTCTAGGGTTTAATGCAGCCTGTTCTAAGAATATCATCTAAGACGGTGTGAAATAGATTATGATGTGATGTAAATATCTAAAAACACTAAACTAAATGATGACATCGATGGAACGATACGGAAGACTTGACAATTAAGAACACTACGTGTTTCGGGATACCGGGAATCGCAAGGATGTAATAACAAAAGATCATAATCCTATTGAATTATCTTGACAACGGGGAATTCATGCTCTAAAGTGAGGAGTGATTCTGCCGAGCCTAAACCTCCTAACCATAATTACGTGCAATCCTACCTTCCAGCAGCGATTAACTCGTGACTACGGTAGCGTTAAGTGTGCAATCCTAATTACTAAGCCGATTAACCGACTGGTCAGATTCTTATTAATCAAGCTTAACCTACAATCAACAGTTCCGGATTCATATTTTAACCTTCCAGCAAAACACGAATTCCTAAGTTACTGAGCGGGCAGCACTAGTATGAGCGTGTACGATGTTGATTATAGAACTGAATATCAAGAAAAATATGATAGATCTAAGCATTAACGCATAACTTGTACATCCATTACAAAACTGATATCCCTAGCCCATAGTTGGGAATCTACTCACTCATGGAATTTACTGTCAATGGAGATCACCTAACCCTAAACATGATAAAACCTAGGAAATTCGATGCCTCGATCTTCCCTATTGTGTTACCAAAGTCCGGATTGATGCTTCTCTCCTTATCCAACGTCTCCCGAGCCTTTCCTGATGATTTCCAAGCCTTTCCATGCCCTTGTCGTCGCCCTCTCCCCTCTGGAACTGATCTCCTCTCCTATTTTTCTCATTCAAACTCTAAAAGTAAGTTGTTGTGAGAAAGGCGGCCCGCTCGGGTACACATTTTACCTAGTCGTGCAGAAGGAAGCCCGATCGTGTACATCATCCAGCCCGATCGGGCATCATTACCCGACCGCGTGGTCTACTAGCCCGAGTCGTGTAAACTCTCGGGGATTTTCATCTCTAATTGAAGCCCGAGCGGGTACCTTGTTGAAGCCCGAGCTAGCATTGTCACCCGATCATTTGTCTTCGTGCCCGGGTCGTGTAGATTGTTGTAATTATCCCCGTAGCTTTTACCCGAGCGGGTAGCCTCAGTGCTCGAGCGGGCACTCTTTATTTCATGCCTTTGCTCTTTTCCGCTCGAAGCTCGGGTGTTCCATTAAGTTCCGTGGCTTGAATTTGGCTTCGAATGATTAGTATCTTCAATATGTGTGGTTTGATTTAGGGATTTGTATTTTAACGCTCGTTTAGGCCTTATCGCCTTAAAACCTGAAAACCAACAAAAAGGGCGTATATAAAGAACATTCGTATTGGATATTGCAACTCGTGCTATGATATCTGATAACACTGAAAGTGTATCAATAGAGTCATTTTCGCTCATATTCTTTGTATACATGTACTTATCCGATATGATTTCGAGCTTCACACACCCGTTTTGTTGGTTTTCAGGTTTCTAGGCGACAAGGCCGAAATGAGCTCAAAATGAAGGATTCCTGATCAAAACCACATCATTTGAAGACATATCTACTCAGAGCCGAGATCGAGCTCCAGAACCCAAAGGAACACCTGAGCAACGAGCGGAAAAGAGAGATTTCAAGGACACAAGGGTGCCCGGTCGGGCACTATTACTCCACCCGCTCGGGTAAAACCTACGGGGTTTTATCCACACATTTAGCACGGCCCGGGCACATGAGCAATGAGATCAGGTGATGTCCACCCGATCGGGCGATAGAAGAACACCCGCTCGAGCAATTAGCCATCCAATCTGCCCCGAGAGTTTACGCGACTCGGGCCCTCTCAACCACGCGATCGGGTGATGTCCACCCGATCGGGCACCATGAAC
>CM071876.1:16477009-16500819 GCA_036759665.1 Gynandropsis gynandra | reverse complement strand
TCTTTTCTTTTCTTCTTTTTCTTTGCATACACACTAGGCTTCTAGGACGTCGGATTTGAAGGGATCCAGCCTCTACTTAGACCCAGACTACCGATGACGGTATACTCATGCATCTCGTGTGAGAGTGCAGCGGAGTAGGCGGTTCACAAGGGAAACAAGGTTCTAAGGTAACAATTACACAGGGTTCACAAGGGAAACAAGGGTCACAGAGGGTAATAATGGTTATGTTTTGTTTTTCAGAATATTCTAAGTATTCTTCGTGCTGAACACGAAGAGGAAGCTTTACTTTCTGGTCTGGAGGATTACGAGGGATGCGACGATCCCGATGTTCAGATATGGATGAAACATCTTCGTAGAAATCCGAAGGGTATTTGTTGGGAGGATATCCGTGAGCAAGAACTGCTGATACGAAAAGCAGCTCTTGGTGATCAAAGAAGGGGAAGGGAAATGGGACTAAGAGGAAGAAGAGCGTGAGTGAAAAAACAATAGATGTTGAAGATGACGAAGACGAAGCAAGGGTAGGTGTTGCTGAAGCTGAAACTGAAGCTGAAAGAGAAGGTGATGATGAAGCTGAAGGAAAATGTAATGATGACGCTGCAGTTGAAGGAGAAGAAGCTGCAGTCTCTCTAACACTGGAGCAAAAAATTAATAGAGGAAATAAAGAAGTCGAGGAAAAGAATCATCAACACCATAAGAGACATTCTAAGGGATTTCGGGTTTCATTTGCCTAATCCCAAATCAAAGGCGGCAAATCCAAAAGGTGTTAAAAAGGCAAAATTAAAATCTTCCGAGAAAGATGCAGGCACCACAAACCAATCCTCCGGCACTGTTAGAGATGATGATTTTGAATTCCTTTAACATCCATATCCAGTGTCAAGACAAGAGCCAAGCGAAGAGCCGGTTGAGTTAGAGGCTGAAAATAACTCTGGAGATGGCTTAGAAGAGGATTTGGCAAACATTTCAAGATTAGTTGAAAATCTCATTTCTGGAAAGGTTACTGCAGTCGTTGCAGTAAATAAAGTTCCACCAAGTAAGTAATATTTAGTGACAAAGTTCATTTGAGTCAATTTCCATCGAGAGTTGGCATGGGTCGCAAGAGTCGCATGGGTAGCAAGAGACGCATAAGTCGCACAGTCGTATAAGTCGCACGGTCATATAAGTCGAAGGGTCGCATAAGTCGATGGGTCTCTAGAGTCGCATGGGTCGTATCAAGTAACGAACGATTGTCTAATGAATGAAGTAATTATACAGATGCTCCGGTGGATACTGTCGATGAAGTCGCCGACGAAGAAGACCCGGCTAAGGACATTCGTACGGAGTATACTCTAGTGGGTCCTGTGGAAGACGTCCCCGATGAAAAAGGTTCCTGCCGAGGATACTGATAACACGCAATCCGTTATAGTTTTTATATCATTCTTAGGTCTCGTTTAGAATAGATTATTCATATTTCATTCATTTATTGAGTATATTCGGAGACTTTATCCACATTTCGTGTTTTGCGTAGGAAATGAAGACACGAGAAGAAACACGAGTGATTTTGGCAATCTAACCCCGGAAACGTAGGTTCAACTTGTGCGAGGCAACGGATGAAAGTGAGCACTCAAACACCGAGCGAAAGGAGCGGAAATAACACCTCAAGTCATGCCCGCTCGGGTGGATTGGGAGTGCCCGGTCGGGTTGATTGCTACCAAATATCCCCGTAGCTTTACACGACTCGGGCACTCAAGGGACACGACCTGGGAGGTGTGCCCGCTCGGGTCCATTTGGTGTGCCCGCTCGGGCTCATTCATGTCAAGAAAACCCCGTAGGTCTACACGACTCGGGCTGATGAAGCACACGGTCGGGCATGGTGCCCGCTCGGGCTCAAAGGTGTGCAACCCGGTCGGGTAGAGGTCTTGCACGAGCGGGTAAGGGACATGCCCGCTCGGGTCCTTGATTCTCAACAAACTTTCCTAAGATCTAGAACGGCCAAATTAAAAGATAAATCAGATCTAAAAGAGGGAATTGGAACCAGAAGAGATTAGAGCAGATAGAGAGACATTAGAGCAAGGGGAAGGAGGAAGAAAAGACGGATCTACGGATCGGGAGCGAGGAGAATCTACCGAAGACATCGGTTTATGAATAGGGAGTTATCTCTTTCCATATCTATGTCGAATCTAGACTTCTCTTGTGTTTCCTTTTCTGTATCTATGTCTGAGTAGATCCTTTGCCATGGGTTAGAGTGATTTGCCATGTTGTAACGAAGTCTATGCTTAATGAATGGTGGTACTTAATGCTTTCATTACCTGTACGCCACTTGAATGAATGAATTTGGTATCTATCATGTTTTTAGATTTCATGGTTGTTCTTAATGCTTTCTCTACCTGTACGCCACTTGATTGAATGATCTTAGAAGCCTAATAAACCAACGCCAGGGCATTAGGTTTCGGAACTTAGCCATGACTTAGGGTTAGCCGGTTTAGAATCTACGCCAGGTCAATCGGTTTAATCTAGGGATTAGGATAGCGGCCATAATGCGTCTATGCATGTAAGATACGCAATGGATACATTGGTATATGCATGCTAGATAGTGGACAAGTCTACGCCAGTCAGTTCCTATAGGAGAGCTTGAATTCCCTGAATTCATGATAGTACCTAGACCAATTATCCTTTTGAAACTTCGTTACTTCATTAGGCAAATTCTCGACACCCATGGTGCTTAGCCATAAGTTTATTCTCTTCGACTTAGTTAGTTTAGCTTAACCACAATTCCAACTTTAGTCATCTCACACGTCTATTCAATTAGTTTAGTAGCTCATTAGTCGCATTAACTCCTTGTGTTCGACCCTAGTTACTACACGATCCGTATTCTTGCGGAAGCGTTAGTCTAGGTTTTTATTACTTGATATAACGCACATCAAGTTTTTGGCGCCGTTGCCGGGGAGTTAATTACGGCTTAGGAGTTAGGAAACTTTTAGTTTAGACATTAGTTAGATAGAAGTCTTATTTGTTTTTTGCTTTTTCGTGTTTATTTTGTTTGTCTATTGTGTTTAGAGTCAAGTTCTATTGCTTCTCGGATCTCACGTGCTCTTGTGTTTATCTTCTTTTTCTTGTGCAGCTTAATTGTGCATGAGAAATACCGGAAGCGCGGATCTAGTTTTCGACCCCGACATTGATAAGACACTCAGAAAACTAAGGAAGGAAACGAGAGCTAGTGCGAGCAATCCAGTTGATAACACGCAAGTACACTTGAACTTCCAACCCGAGGAAGTAGTTGAACAACCATTTGAAGAAGAGCTAATGGCCGAACGTCGAGATATGAACGTTCAAAACGCGCAACAAGTGCAACCGGCACTTACCTATGGATCATACACGGTCCCTAGGCACACGCAGCTCTTGTCATGTATTGCGAGGAGAAACGCCCGCGTAGAGCTTCAACCGGCATTCATCCAAATGCTTGGTAACGCGGCGTTTAGAGGGAGACCCGCCGAGGACCCAAACCAGCATCTTACTGATTTTAAGATGTTATGCCGAACTATAAGGGCTGGAGATGGGGTATCGGAGGAGGATGTCATGCTAGCCGCTTTCCCATTCTCGGTAAAGGACAAAGCGCATGATTGGTTATATTCGCAACCGGCGAATTCTATCGCGTCATGGGGACAGCTAGAGGAGAAGTTCATGACAAGGTTCTTCCCGCAAAGTAAAGCTCAGCTAGCCAAGAACAACATCAACACATTCGTGCAAGGGGCAGCCGAGAGCTTATATGAAGCATGGGAGCGATTCAAGGGCTATCAACGCCTTTGCCCACATCACGGCATGGATCAAAGCTACCTCATACACAATTTTCTCCAAGGACTTATGGACAATACGAGGATCTTGATCGTAGCCGCTGCTGGAGGTTCTTTGAGCAACCTCACTTTCCCACAAATCGAGGATTTGATAGATCGAATGGCTGATGAGGGAAATCACACCGCCGGAGAGTATAATCGCAACACTCCAGCAAGAGTAGCCAAGGTGGATAATTCGCAATCCATACATTCCGAATTAGCCGAGATGAGAGCCGAAATGAATGGTAAAATCAATGGTCTTTATGAGCTGATGTCCGGAGCAAATCAACAGCAATATTATGAGCAACCGGACGAGCAAGGAATTCAAGGGTACGAAGGGGTGAGCTATGTGAGCAACGCCCAACCTTTGGGTAACACCTATACTCCCGAGTGGAGAAATCACCCCAATCTCTCGTACAAGAATTCCGACGGTGCATTCAATGCACAACGAGCATCGGGTAACTTCCAGCCGCGTTTGATGCAACGCAATCAAAATTTCCAGCCGAGGACGCAGCCCCAAAATCAGAATTTCCAATCACGTGCGCCTGCTCCTCCGCAACAAGAAGTTAGCCCCGATATTGCGTCAATGCTAGCTCAATTCATACAAGGACAAAAGGACCAAGCCAATGATATTAGAGCGTTGAGAACGAATCAGGAAGAGATGAGAGCAGAAAATCAAGAGAGGAAGAATGAGTTTAATGAGTTGAAAACGCATCTAAAGATATTGGATACTCAAGTTTCGCAGCTCGCTGCGAAATCCTCTCAACCGCAAGGGATTCTACCGGCACGCCCGGAAGCGAATCCTCGAGCGCAAATCAATGCCATCCATTTGAGAAGCGGTAAGACACTTGATTCCCCTACTCTTCCAAGGTTTGAACAGGTAGAACCATCAATGGCAGTAGAAAAGGAGAGCGACCACGTCAAGGAGCACAAGGAGGAAGAGGAGCCCAAATACGTTAAACCCGAACCGAGGCCTCCTCCTTTGCCATTTCCTCAACGTCAACGCAAAAAGAACGATGATGCGCAATTTGCAAAGTTTGCGGAGATGTTGAAGAAGATGCACATTACGATTCCATTCCACGAAGCGTTGAAGAAGATGCCTTCATACGCTAAGTTCCTCAAAGACGTACTTGCGAACAAGCGGGATGTGGAAACGGAAACCGTCATGGTCACCAACTCAATGCTACAGCCAAGTCTACCCAAAAAGATGCCGGATCCAGGTATTTTCGTAATCCCTTGTAAAATTGGAGATTATGAGATTAACCATGCGCTAATCGACGTCGGAGCAAGCGTAAGCGTGCTACCATTGTCATTGTATGAGAAGTTGGATCTTAAGGGTAGGATGGATCTTCGACCGACGAGAATGGCACTCACCATGGCTGATCGGAGTGTTAGAATCCCCGAAGGAATACTTGAAGACGTCCCATTGCAAGTAGGAAAATTCTTTGTCCCGGTTGATTTTGTTGTACTAGACATGGAGGAGGACAAGAAAATTCCTATCATTCTAGGTAGACCTTTCCTCAATACGGCTAAGACTATTATACATTGTGCCGAGGGTAGACTCACTTTAAAGTTTGGAGATGAGGAAGTGGAGTTCAATTTGAACGACACACTTAGGCAACCTTGTATGGTAGACTCGGTGTTTTATATTGATGTATTAGAGAGATTAGCCGAGGAAGTGTTAGAGGAGTTTGGGAATATGGATTCCCTTGAGATGGCTCTTCTAGCAGCTGGAGAGGGACTTTACAAAGATCCCCATGAGGTAAAGCATTATACGAAGCTGCTAGATGAGAGAGATGAAAAAGAAATCCCGAGAACCGAGTTAGATGAACTTAGAGCAGAATTCTGCGCGGCCCGAGCACAGCAGGTCGCAGCCTTAGAGAACGATGGATTTTCGGGTAGTTCTCAACAAGAGGACTTCTCAACTCATGGCCACATGAGTACGGACCAGTTGGAAGGGGTTTCGAGTCAAGAAGATGTTGCAAGCCAGTGCACAACCCTCCGACAATTCCAGACAGAATTCAGCGCACCTCACGCGGCCTTCATTGATAGTTCAACCACTCCCGACGAGCTTAATGATCAAATCAAGCATCCGAATCATGACTGGAGTGTTGACAAGGCACCGAAGGTGGAGTTGAAGCCCTTACCACAAGGGCTGAGGTATGAGTTTCTCGGACTTGATTCCACGTATCCGGTTATAGTAAATGACAACCTAGATGATTCCCAAAGAGAACGATTGCTAGAGGCTCTTAGGAGATATAGGGGAGCTATAGGTTATACGATAGCGGATATTAAGGGACTTAGTCCTGGGCTTTGCATGCATAGAATTCACCTTGAAGATGACACTAAGACCTCGATTGAGCACCAACGTAGGTTAAACCCTAATATGATGGAAGTGGTAAAGAAGGAGGTACTTAAGTTGTTAGATGCGGGAATTATTTATCCAATTTCGGATAGTGCTTGGGTGAGTCCAGTTCATGTAGTGCCAAAGAAGGGAGGTATCACGGTCATTCCGAATGCAAACAACGAGTTGATTCCCACGAGAGCAGTCACGGGATGGCGGGTGTGCATTGACTACCGCAAGTTGAATGCAAACACACGGAAAGATCACTTCCCTCTTCCTTTTATCGATCAAATGCTTGAACGTCTAGCTCTTCACTCCTACTTTTGTTTTCTTGATGGTTATTCAGGGTTTTTCCAGATTCCAATCCATCCCGACGATCAAGAGAAGACGACGTTCACTTGCCCATTCGGTACATTCGCTTATCGGAAGATGCCATTCGGTTTGTGTAATGCACCCGCTACTTTTCAGCGGTGCATGACTTCTATCTTTTCCGATGTGAATGGAGATATTATGGAAGTGTTTATGGACGATTTTTCCGTTCATGGACCTTCCTTTGATGCGTGTCTAACTCATTTGTGCAAAGTGCTAGATAGGTGCTTGGAGGCGAACCTCGTTTTGAATTGGGAGAAATGCCACTTTATGGTTCGCGAGGGCATTGTATTGGGACACAAGATATCAGCGAAGGGCATTGAGGTAGATAAGGCTAAGATCGAAGTCATTGAGAAACTACCACCACCAACGAACGTCAAGGGTATTCGTAGCTTTTTAGGTCATGCGGGGTTTTATAGGCGTTTCATTAAGGATTTTTCGAAAATTTCAAAACCCCTCACGGATCTATTAGGTAAGGACGTGCCTTTTGAGTTCACAGCGAGTTGTCATGATGCTTTTGAGAGGTTGAAGAAAGCTTTAGTTTCCCCACCTATCATTCAACCACCGGATTGGGAACTTCCTTTCGAGATTATGTGCGATGCGAGTGACTATGCGGTAGGAGCAGTTTTAGGTCAGCGTAAGGATAGAATGTTGCATGCTATATACTACGCTAGTAGGACTTTGGACAGTGCCCAATGCAACTATTCTACGACGGAGAAAGAGCTCCTTGCGATAGTCTACGCGTTTGAGAAGTTCCGGTCATATTTAGTGGGTTCGAAGGTAATTGTTTATACGGATCACGCTGCATTGCGTTACCTACTCACTAAGAAGGATGCGAAGCCTAGGTTGATTAGATGGATCTTACTTCTCCAAGAGTTTGATCTAGAGATTAGGGATAGGAAAGGAGCCGAGAATGGAGTGGCTGATCATCTTTCACGTCTTGCGATCCCCGAGTGCATTCCCATCGATGACTACCTCCGAGATGATTTGGTAATGTCCTTGACTTGTACTTCAATTCCTTGGTATGCTGACTTTGTTAATTATCTAGCTTGTCGAGTACTACCGGAGGGGCTGAACTACAATGCGAGAAAGAAATTTCTCCATGACGTCAAGGCATATTATTGGGATGAACCCTATCTCTTCAAGAGGGGGATAGACGGGATTTTTAGACGCTGCATCTCCGAGGAAGAAGCTCCACACATACTCTCACGTTGTCATTCTTCGAGCTACGGAGGACACTTTGCCGCAGCAAAGACGGCTGCGAAGGTGTTGCAAGCGGGATTCTTTTGGCCTACTGTTTTTAAGGACGCCCACGATTACGTCAAATCGTGCGACAATTGCCAAAGGACAGGTAATATTTCTAGACGCAATGAAATGCCACAGCAATACATTCTAGAAGTCGAGCCATTTGACGTGTGGGGGATAGATTTCATGGGCCCTTTCCCATCCTCGTGCGGACATTCCTATATCCTAGTTGCGGTAGACTACGTCACGAAGTGGGTGGAAGCTTTGGCATGCTCCACGAACGACTCCAAACCAGTGACTAAGATGTTTAAACGTGTCATATTTCCACGTTTTGGAGTTCCGAGAGTTGTGATCAGCGACGGAGGTAAGCATTTTGTGAATCGCACCATAGATGGGTTGTTGAGAAAGTACGGTGTTAGACATAGGGTAGCAACGCCTTATCATCCTCAAACCAGCGGCCAAGTTGAGGTTTCTAATAGAGAAATCAAGTCGATTTTGGAGAAAACGGTCTCAAGGTCTAGGAGGGATTGGGCATTGAAACTCGATGATGCTTTGTGGGCTTACCGTACCGCTTTCAAGACGCCAATCGGAATGACTCCGTTTCAGCTTGTGTACGGTAAGGCATGTCATCTACCGGTTGAGTTAGAATACCGAGCTTATTGGGCGATCAAGGCATTGAACTACGACTATAAATGTGCCGCTGAGAAGAGGATGTTACAGCTTCATCACCTTGAGGAAATGCGCCTCGATTCGTACGAAAACGCGAAAATTTACAAGGAACGTACGAAGCGGTGGCACGATCGGCACATACTCCAGCGGACCTTTGAGGTAGGTGATCGTGTACTTGTTTTCAACTCACGTCTAAAGCTTTTTCCAGGAAAGCTTAAGTCACGCTGGTCCGGGCCATTCACTATTAAGAGCATCTCACCACATGGAGCAATCGAGCTAATAGGAGCAAACGGTGCATTTAAAGTGAACGCCCAACGCATAAAGCTCTACAACGCAGACAACACGGATCTTGATCACGCTAAGTTCGCTCTTTCGGAGCCAACTCATGAGTAGAGCATTTCGGTCAAGCTCAAGACCTTAAACAAGCGCTTGTCGGGAGGCAACCCGATTGTTTCGTTTTTCATTTCGTTTTCTTTCGGACTATCTCTTTTTCTCTTCATATTGATATACTTGGTGGGATTGTATTTCTCTTTTTGGATTGTGTGAATCTTTTTCGCAGGTTCTTCAATGTCCATATCATCCTTGAAGAGGAACTACAAACACGGGATTGGAAGTTCCACAAGGTGCACACGTTCCAACCCTTATTTCCCGTTGTTTTGTTTACGATATCTTCTTAGGTTTTGAACACCGGGACGGTGTTTCATTCAAGTCTGGGGGGGTACTCGTCGAGTATTGTCATATGATTAGGATTAGATGATTAGGATTAGGATTAGATGTAGATTTTTGTTTTTAGGATAAACGGATGGATACCTAGCATAAATTTTCAAGTTTTAGTCGTTATTGTGCGACCTTGTCGAATCATGAACTATAGTCTAGGTGTGTTTAGAAGACTTTTAGATTCCGATTAGTTGGGTAATTGTGCAAGAAGCCATGACTTATAGTTACATTCACCTCCTAGATTTCGGTACCAAGTATCATATCTCCGTGTATACCGACTAATCGATGCTTGTTGATAGATCTTTAGCGTTCATAAGATTCCACACGCTTATACTCCGCTGTCAACGATTCTCTCCTTGGATAAGTTTTAATCATTTTAGATTTTCATTGACATGAGTACATCGAGATCGATGGTTCGGGTCTAAGTGGTGGGTTGAGGCGCTACTCTACGTCCTAAGGGTTAGATTGATGCGTATACGTCATAATAAAGAAAAATGAAAAAAAAAACAATAAAAAAAGAATGAGGCATCTCTTCACTCCGCTAAGGTTAAGAACCTTATGAGTGTGCCATAGGCAGCCTGGGTCTAAGTAGAAAGCCAACCTCTTCGACTTCGACGTCCTAGGAACTAAGCGTGGAACCATAGAAAAGAAGAAAGAAAAAAAGAATATAAAAAAAAGAGAGGAATAAGAACGAGAATGTAAATTCAATGATATCTCAAGCTTAGGAGAGTTGGTATGGAGAGCGCTTGGACGTTGTTTAGGAGCATGGACTAGCTAGGGTCATTGGTAGAATTGCATAGTTTAAGACTTTCGGTTGATAGAAGTCTGAACTTGGTACGCTTAGGCTTGCATTCATGTGACGCGTTGTTTTGCGTAATGGCTAATTCTTTGATAAGTTTATGTTAGTATCCATTGTTGTTTAATTCTTCTATGACTCGACTTTAGGTTTGCTCGAGGACGAGCAAAAGGTTAAGTCCGGGGGAGTTTGATGACACGCAATCCGTTATAGTTTTTATATCCTTCTTAGGTCTCGTTTAGAGTAGATTATTCATATTTCATTCATTTATTGAGTATATTCGGAGACTTTATCCACATTTCGTGTTTTGTAGGAAATGAAGACACGAGAAGAAACACGAGTGATTTTAGCAATCTAACCCCGGAAACGTAGGTTCAACTTGTGCGAGGCAACGGATGAAAGTGAGCACTCAAACACCGAGCGAAAGGAGCGGAAATAACACCTCAAGTCATGCCCGCTCGGGTGGATTGGGAGTGCCCGGTCGGGTTGATTGCTACCAAATATCCCCGTAGCTTCACACGATTCGTTCCCTCAAGGAACACGACCTGGGAGGTGCGTAATGGCTAATTCTTTGATAAGTTTATGTTAGTATCCATTGTTGTTTAATTCTTCTATGACTCGACTTTAGGTTTGCTCGAGGACGAGCAAAAGGTTAAGTCCGGGGGAGTTTGATAACACGCAATCCGTTATAGTTTTTATATCATTCTTAGGTCTCGTTTAGGGTAGATTATTCATATTTCATTCATTTATTGAGTATATTCGGAGACTTTATCCACATTTCGTGTTTTGCGTAGGAAATGAAGACACGAGAAGAAACACGAGTGATTTTGGCAATCTAACCCCGGAAACGTAGGTTCAACTTGTGCGAGGCGACGGATGGAAGTGAGCACTCAAACACCGAGCGAAAGGAGCGGAAATAACACCTCAAGTCATGCCCGCTCGGGTGGATTGGGAGTGCCCGGTCGGGTTGATTGCTACCAAATATCCCCGTAGCTTTACACGACTCGGGCACTCAAGGAACACGACCTGGGAGGTGTGCCCGCTCGGGTCCATTTGGTGTGCCCGCTCGGGCTCATTCATGTCATGAAAACCCCGAAGGTTTGCACGACTCGGGCTGATGAAGCACACGGTCGGGCATGGTGCCCGCTCGGGCTCAAAGGTGTGCAACCCGGTCGGGTAGAGGTCTTGCACGAGCGGGTAAGGGACATGCCCGCTCGGGTCCTTGATTCTCAACAAACTTTCCTAAGATCTAGAACGGCCAAATTAAAAGATAAATGAGATCTGAAAGAGGGGATTGGAACCAGAAGAGATCAGAGCAGATAGAGAGACATTAGAGGAAGAAGAAGAAGGAAGAAAAGACGGATCTATGGATCGGGAGCGAGGAGAATCTACCGAAGACATCGGTTTATGAATAGGGAGTTATCTCTTTCCATATCTATGTCGAATCTAGACTTCTCTTGTGTTTCCTTTTCTGTATCTATGTCTGAGTAGATCCTTTGCCATGGGTTAGAGTGATTTGCCATGTTGTAACGAAGTCTATGCTTAATGAATGGTGGTACTTAATGCTTTCATTACCTGTACGCCAGTTGAATGAATGAATTTGGTATCTATCATGTTTTTTAGATTTCATGGTTGTTTTTAATGCTTTCTCTACCTGTACGCCACTTGATTGAATGATCTTAGAAGCCTAATAAACCAACGCCAGGGCATTAGGTTTCGGAACTTAGCCATGACTTAGGGTTAGCCGGTTTAGAATCTACGCCAGGTCAATCGGTTTAACCTAGGGATTAGGATAGCGGCCATAATGCGTCTATGCATGTAAGATACGCAATGGATACATTGGTATATGCATGCTAGATAGTGGACAAGTCTACGCCAGTCAGTTCCTATAGGAGAGCTTGAATTCCCTAAATCCATGATAGTACCTAGACCAATTATCCTTTTGAAACTTCGTTACATCATTAGGTAAATTCTCGACACCCATGGTACTTAGCCATAAGTTTATTCTCTTCGACTTAGTTTAGCTTAGCTTAACCACAATTCCAATTTTAGTTATTTCACACGTCTATTCAAGTAGTTTAGTAGCTCATTAGTCGCATTAACTCCTTGTGTTCGACCCTAGTTACTACACGATCCGTATTCTTGCGGAAGCGTTAGTCTAGGTTTTTATTACTTGATATAACGCACATCAGATACCACAGTGGGTCCTCTCGAAGAGGTCGCTGCTAAGGAGGTTCCTTCCGAAGATACTACAACGGATCCTGTCGAAGAGGTCCACTATTAGGGTAAGGAGGTTCCTTCCGAGGATACTCCAGTCGATCCTGTCAAAGAGGTTGCGCTAAGGAGGTTACTTCCGAGGATACTTTAGTGGATTCTATCGAAGAGGTCCACTCTAAGGATAAGGAGGTTCCTTCCGAGGATACTCCAACAGATCCTATCGAAGAGGTCTCCGCTAAGGAGGTTCCTTCTGAGGATTCTTCAGTGGATCTTGTCGAAGAGGTCCACTTTAAGGATAAGGAGGTTCCTTCCGAGGATACTCCAGCGGATCCTGTCGAAGAAGTCGCCGCTAAGGAGGTTCCTTCTGAGGAGACTTCAGTGGATCCTGTCGAAGAGGTCCATTCTAAGGATAAGGAGGTTCCTTCCGAGGATACTCCAGCGGATCCTGTCGAAGAAGGGGGAACTCCAAAACTTAGTGTCATTGATACCGAAGTACCACCAAGTAAGTACGGTCTTTTGAGTCACAAAGGTTGCATTGGTCGTATGGGTCGAATGGGTCACAAAAGGTCGCATAGGTTGCATTGGTTACAAAAGGCGTGCGTCTCATGCAGATGGGCCACCTTTGCTGGAGTGTTGTGGTTGTATTCTCCTGTAGCTTTACTTCCTTTGTCGGCCATCCGATCAATCAAGTCCTCGATTTGTGGAAACGTGAGGTTACTTAAGGAACCTCCAGCATCGACTATTATAAATATCTGATAACACGTAATCCGTTGTAGTTTTTATATCATTCTTAGGTCTAGTTTAGAGTAGATTATTGAGATTTCATTCATTTATCGTGTTTATTCGAGGACTTCATCTACATTTCGTGTTTTGTGTAGGAAACAAAGACATGAGGAGAAACACGAGAGATTACGGCAATCTAACCCCGAAAACGTAGTTGAAGAACAAAGTTCAACTTGTGCAAGGCCACGAATGGAAGTGTGCACTCAAACACCGAGCGGAAGGAGCGGAAGCAACACCTCAAGTCATGCACGCTCGGGTGGATTTGGAGTGCCCGGTCGGGCTGATTGCTACCAAACATCCCCGTAGCTTTGCACGACTCGGGCACTCAAGGAACACGACCAGGGAGGTGTGCCCGCTCGGGTGCATTTGGTGTGCCCGCTCGGGCTCATTCATGTCAAGAAAACCCCGTAGGTTTGCACGACTCGGGCTGATGATCTACACGATCGGGCATGGTGCCCGCTCGGGCTCAATTGTGTGTGCACGGTCGGGCAAGTGACCTGCACGAGCGGGTAGAGGACAATGCCCGATCGGGTCCTTCATTCTCAATAAACTCCTAAAATTTAGAACGGCCAAATAAAGAGGATTTTAGATCTGAAAGAGGGAGCTTCGAACTAGATTGGCAGAGGAGAACAGATAGAGACATTAGGGCAAGAGGAAGAAGGAAGAAAAGATGGATCTACGGATCGGGAGCAAGGAGAATCTACCGAAGACATCGGTTTATGAATAGGGAGTCATCTCTTTCTATATCTATGTCGAATTTAGACTTTTCTTGTGTTTCCTTTTCTGTATTTATGTCTGAGTAGATCCTTTGCCATGGGTTAGAGAGATTTGCTACGTTGTAATGAAGTCTTACGCTTAATGAATGGTGGAACTTAATGCTTTCATTACTTGTACGCCACTCGAATGAATGAAATTGGTACTTTATCATGTTTTCAGATTTCATGGTTGTTCTTAATGCTTTCTTTACTTGTACGCCACTTGATTGAATGATGTTAGGAGCCTAATAAACCAATGCCAGGGCATTAGACTTCGGAACTTAGTCATGATTTAGGGTTTAGCCGGTTTAGAATCTATGCCAGGTCAATCGGTTGAATCTAGGGATTAGGATAGCGGTCGTAATGCGTCTATGCATGTAAGATGTGCAATGGATACATTGGTATATGCATGCTAGATAGTGGACAAGTCTACGCCAGTCAGTTCCTATAGGAGAGCTTGAATTCCCTGAATTCATGATAGTACCTTAGACCAATTATCCTTTTAGAACTTCGTTACTTCATTATGCAAACTCTCGATACCCGTGGTGCTTAGCTATAATTTGATCTCATCGATTTAGTCTAGTCTAGTTCAATAACAATCCCAACTTTAGTCACCTCACACGTCTATTCAATTAGTTTAATAGCTTATAAGTCGCATCAATTCCTTGTGTTCGACCCTAGTTACTACACGAACCGTATTCTTGCGGAAGCGTTAGTCTAGGTTTTATAACTTGATATAACGCACATCAATATCCTCGTATTGTTCATTGATAATCTCGTTTTCGTACACGATTCTCGCATGAATTTAGAGATGCTTACGATGATAGTTACGGTTTTTACGTGTGATTTTATATCCGTTTTACTTGCTTTCGTGCTTTCATGTTCTTATAGGTTTTAATGCGTATTTGGTTCATTTGGGAGCTAAAAAACATACACGGGACAAAATACGAGCATTGAAGATCACAACGGAACAAACACGATGAGAAACGGACAAGGCATGACAGACATATGTTACCTATGGTGCATGGAATGGATCAAGCACATTCAAGATACATGGAGTTTCGGAGGATGCGATTTTGCTATGTCTCTTCCTTTTCTCAATTGGGGGACGAGTGAAGACTTGGCAGCAATCTCTTTCCACTGGTTCGATTACTACTTGGGACCAGCTTTATACATCATTCATATAATGGTTATTTCTTCTGAGTAACACCATTTAAATGAGGGGAGAAATCACGATGTTTAGATGCTGAGAGGGGGAGACGCTGTTTGAAGCATGAGGAAGATTCAAGGATCTTTTGCAGATGTGTCCACGTCATGGTATAGAGCAATGGTATGTGATCCAAACGTTCTACAATGGGATCGCAAATGAGTATAGAACGAAATTGGATAACGCTGCAAGAGGATCATTCATGGACCTAAGCGTAGACGAGGCATACGAGCTGATTGACAATCTTGCTATGAACATCACCATGTGGTCCACACCGAGGAATATGCCGAACAAGACACTAGGTCTTTACGAGGTGAATCAAAGTAGAGTGATGGGCAATGCAGCGGATGCTATGTATTGTATGAATTTCGGAGATACGGAGCATGTGCGTATCGATGTATGGTGCAAGAAGATGTGGAACAAATGAATTACATCCAACAGCAAGGAAACACGCAATTCAAGAACACCTACAATCGGAATTTCTCATATCGAACAACTCATCCGGTGAAGTATTTAGAATTTCAACAAAAGCAGCAATTGTACCAGCAACCATAATAATTCTAGCAAACTCATCAAGCTCCTCAACCTCCTCAAGCTCATTCGTCAAGTCTTGAGGCGGTGATGCACGAATTCATCAAGGAGCAAAGGCAGCAAAAATCACTTCAAACCAAATTCAATGCGGACATGGAGACAGCGGTTAATGAGCTCTAAACTCAGATCGAATCCTTGACGAAGCATGTGAACATCCTAGAGAACTCCATAGCTCAACAAGCTGCCTCATCCTCTCGGAATCCCGGACAACCTCGCAGAAAACCATATCTAAACTCGAGAGAGTAAGTAAATGCTATTAGTTTGTGCAGCGAGGATATGATTGAGAACCTGCCCTCCATAGAGAAAGAAAAAGCTGCTGGAAAATCAATGGACAAAGGAAAGGGCAGCATCGCGGTCATGGAAGGCGTTGAGCCAGATTTGGAAAAGCCGTATGTTGCTCCACCGGCGTACGTACCTCCTATACCATTTCTAGGACGCTTGATAAGTGACAAGAATCAAGAGAGAGTAAGAAGATTCTTTCATGGCCTCAAGAAGCTCAACATCAGTATGTCATTCATGGAAGCCTTCCAAAAGATGTCTAATCGCGTAAATTTCCTCAAGGAGGTTCTTTCCAAAGAGAGGCCCATGGAAGAGAGCGAGACCATAGCATTCACCAGAAATGCAACACCATTCTTCAAAACAAGTTACCCCCGAAAATGAAGGACCTTGGAAGTTTATCCATTCCATGCACCATAGGTAACATCGACATTGACAGAGCTTTGTGCAGTTTGGGAGCAAGCGTGAGCCTCATGCCATATTCAGTCTACAAACGAATGAACTTCGGAAATCTCAAACCTACCAAGATGTCTCTAAAACTCGCAGATCGTTCGGTAATACATTTGGTGGGAATTGTTGAAAATATTTCTACCTAGGTAGGTAGTATTTGCATCCCCGTTGATTTTGTTGTACTTGACATAGAAGAAGATGCTAGGGTACCCATTATTCTTGGTAGACCTTTCTTAGCTACTGCAGGTGCCATGATAGACGTACAACAAGGAAAGATCTCTCTACGTGTTGAAGATGAGAAGATTGAATTCAACTTGTCCAGCTACATGAATGACCCTTCCTTCAAGGAGTCATGCTTTAGTGTTGATTTGCTGGACGAGTCAGCGAATGACACGCTCGATCGGGTAAGTATTTCCGACCCTCTCGAGAGATGTTTGAAGAAAATTTGCAGGAACGTAAGACTCACGGACGAAGAAGCCAAGCTCTACACGAAATTCATGAGTGCCATTGAGGAATTACAAGATGCCCCACACGAGGACACGCCGTGCGAAACACGTACTGATTTTGCGGTGGAGAAAGTGTCTAGACTTGAGCTCAAACATTTTCCTTCTTCTCTTTGGCACGACACACGAAGGCCACACATTCGTCTAAAGAAGCACAGGAGAGTGAGCCCTTCATTATGTATGCATGGGATGCTTAAGGATGACAGCCACGAACCCTCCATCGAAGCTCAAAGGAGGCTGCACCCGAGTTTGAAAGAGGTAATGGAAAAAGAGACCATAAAATGTTTTGATGCAGATATCCTTTACCCAACCTCGGGTAGAGAATAGGAGAACCCCATGCATGGTGGGCCAAAGAAAGGAGCAATGACAATAGCACACAATGCAAACGATGACCATGCTAAAGGATGGCACAATACGAAGATCCTACCTCATGACTTTCAGCAAGGTGACTTGGTTCTACTTTTTAACGCTAATCTTCAGCTTTTCTCGGGCAAACTACGGTCCAATTGCTCTGGTCCTTTTCAGGTACGAGAGGTGCTCACGCATGGAGCAGTAGAACTATGGAGTGAGACGAGCAAAACGTTGAAAGCCAATGGACAGCGCCTAAAGCTCTATCAAGCCGCTCAGCCGATCGAAAACAGAAACTCAATTTCTCTATTCGATCCACCCATCACGAACACATGAGGCATGGAGACGTCAAGCTTAACGACGTTAAACAAGTGCTTTCTAAGAGGCAACCCAACATTTTGTTTTCTTTTGTTTTGTAGTTTTGGACTTGGTTTATTTTAAACACATAAAAAAAGAATGACCTACAACCATGACTTCACCTTCCTTATCTTTCATTGGAGCTTCACGTCGAGGATGCTGTTCAATTCAAGTCATGGGGGAGTAGTTCAAGTTTGTCAGGTGATTTCGTTTCATTTCTTTTGTTTTTCTTTTTGATTTCGTAGTTTTTAGCTTAGTTTTTTAGTTTGTTTTTGTTTTCATGAGTCAGAGTCTTCCCAGGCACTTGTCCAATGCCATGTTTTGAGATGAACCTTGAATCTAGTATACTTAAGAAGTTTTCCTTTTTCAAGATATCTTGCATATTAGAGCTTATTAGTCGGTTGAATTTCGAATAGGTCATAAGTCTTTGAGAATCCTAGTGTTACTTGTGGGAGGTTTAGACGAGGTCGCTAGGCTAGTTTCTTGTTCATTCTCTCTATCCAAATGATTATACTTCATGTAGACGATGCTTTATTTCATATTAATGAGGATAATTTGATCATATGAAACGAGTTTGTTTTACAGAATAAGAGCGCACACTAACACTCCGCTATCGATAGGAATAATGCCTTAAACCATGATCTAAAATTGATATGAGTACATCGACCTTCATACTTTTTCGATGGTTGGGGTCTAAGTGTTGGGTTGGCGATCATCTTTCTACGTTCTAAAGGCTAGGTGCATAAAAACGACATTTACTATGCTGCACTTTTGAACGAGATGCAAGAGTATACCATCATCAGTAGCCTGGGTCTAAGTAAAGGCTGGATACCTTCAAATCCCACACCCTAGAAGCCTATTGTGTCCGCATATCAATAAAAAGAAAGAAGAAAATGGAATAAAGGAATAAAGAAGCTTGTAATTGAAAAACCTATCATTTTTTATTCTGTGTTTAGCATTTGTTTGAAGTATCATTTGGTGGAGAGAATTGTGGTTTCTCACTTAGCTCGTCTTTGATTTGCTTTTCTGTAGGTAGCCATGGTGAACCTAGGATGACGGCTGAAAGTTATTAGGCCAAATACTCTTAACTTGCTTGTTGATCGGTTAGGTTCGCATAAGCGGTGTTTCCAGGAGAAATAGGAATTCTCAATTTTTGTATCTCCCACGTATTCCACGTTTACGTTTGCTTAGGGACAAGCAAACATTCAAGTCTGGGGGATTTTAATCATCTCATTTTGTACACTATTCACGCATGATTTTAAAGATGTTTATGATGATAGTTGCAATGTTTATGTGTGATTTTGTATCCGTTTTACTTGTTTTCGTGTTTTCATGTTCTTATAGGTTTTAATGCGTATTTGGTTTGTTTCGGAGTTAAAGAACATACACGAGACAAAATACGAGCATTGAAGATCACAAGGGAACAAACGGGATGAGAAATAGACAAGGCATGACCGAGCATATGTTGCAGCACGACCGAGCTTCCAAGATAAACACAGCCCGGCCGAGCACACAACTCAGATAACCGAGCATATAACAAGGGAGATAACACGACCTGCATGAGCAAGAGCACGACCGAGCATGCATTTGTTGGACACCAGCCGGCCGAGCATAACCATGTGCATGACCGAGCACAACATAATGCATGACCGGGATCTTTTGCAGCAATTACCCCGAGACTTCTGCACGGGCCAAACAAAGGTGGAGCACGACCGGGCACTCAAGGAAGCCATTCTAAAATCAAGGGAATGATTTGGTAAAACGTCCTACGTTCGTTTTGAGTGGAACTAAGATGGAAACAACTCAAAATTTTAAAACAATAAGACGTCAAGAGCACGGAAGGAATTCACTCATCATTCATCCATTCTTTATCATTCATTCATCATTCATCATCCATCATAGGAGAGCCCTCTAGATGGGAGACACATAAGGAGATGGAAACTGATTCTGGATTATGCCTCGTTTGATATTTCTATGCTCCTTACTCTATCTATTTCAAAGTGGTGTCTGGGTAGTTGATTTGTTCTAGGAGAAAGGGATTAGCCCATGGCTATTCCGCAACCTTTTTTATTGATTCATGAATGCATTTCTCATTTTGCTAATCAATTCTTTGTCTGAGCGTTGAATGTCTTGTATTTACAAAGGACAAGTTGATGGATGTGTTAGGGATTAGGAGAAGGACCGAAAGAAGAATTCTAGTCTTAGAACAACTGAGACTAGGTCACTAAAGTAGAGTAGTAACGGTTGAGGGTTAATCGGATGAATAATAGATCGTATGAGTTAGTTTGGGTATCAGCCACGAAAGTAGGGGATAACTCATTCAAATCACGTTCCTATGCCTTGAGACAGAGTAGGAATTACTTTAGGATCGTCCGTCTTAGATATCTTAATAGGGATTGCATGATTTGATAGATCGATAGTTGGTTTCAGAAGCTATGCGGTGAAACCGTATCCTAGAACATTTGTCTCATTGTTAGGAACTCATTAGTTTACTATATATTTATTATTGCATATCACAAAATTTATTTCATCGTGGTAAAATTTGATTCTAGTTTGATCTTAGTTTGATGTGGTCAATCTCAAAAAATAAAATATCTAGACTAACACTTCTATAAGAATACGGATCGTGTAGTACCACGGTCGAACACTACGGAACCGATGCAACAATAAAGTTATTAAACTAGTGAATAGGATGAGTAACAAATCTTTTAAGTGAATAGAATTAAAAGTAAATACTAAACTAACTAATGAGATAAACTCAATAGACTAGACATCATAGGTTTTGAGAGATGCACAATAATACAATGAAGTGCTAACAAAGATCATTGGTCTTAGATATTATCACGAATTCAGGGAATTCAAGCTCTATTGCAGGAACTAACTAGCGTAGACTTTTCCACTACCTAGCATACGTATTACCAATCTTCCGACTGCGTAATCTCACCTACTAGATTCATTAAGACCACTATCCTAATCCCAAGGTTCGATCGAACCGACCTGGCATAGAATCTAAATCAATTAAGACCCTAAATCATGGCTAAGTTCCAAAGTCTAATCCCCTGGCATAGATTCATTAGACTTCTACACTCATTCATTTAGGTTGCGTACAAAAACGATAGCATTAAGAACAACCAAACATTCTGAAAACAATCAAATATCATAATCATTTATTCAAGTTGTGTACATGAATAAAAGCATTAAGAACCACTAAGCATTAAGCACAAGACTTCATTACATATTGGTAAAACTCTCTAATATGTGGGTATGGATCTACTCGAACATGGACTTAGAAAAAAAAACACAAAAGAAGTCTATCTCAAACATAGATACAAAATGAGATTCCTCCCTATTCTAATATTGTAGTTTTCAATAGCTCCTCCCCGTTCCGAGTTCGTCGCCTCGTATCTATTCTGTTCTTACGTTCTACTCTATTTTCTCTCACTCGTGCGCTGCCCTCTGTTGTGTGTTCTGTCCACCTCTTTATGGTCCTCCCTAAGGTTTTCTACAACTCTTACTTAATTTGGGCCTTCCATTTTGAATTTTTTCTTTTGTTTGAGAGCTTCTAGGAAGTTTGTTACGTACACGACCCGAAAAGTCCTAGATTCGGTAACCACCCTGAGACATGTAGATTTTGCGGCCCGATATGTTTGTTATCGTGTTGCCTATTCTTGCTCGAGCCAGGTTTCCATTTCATGTTTCAACCTTGCTCTCCCAAGTGTTATTCCAACAGCCGAAAATTTCCATTTCGGTTCAGCTATGTTTCCATTTTTGTGTGGCCGAAGGAGGCTTGAGTATTGAGTGTATACAACTGATCTTGAAGCAGTTTTGCCAACATTTCCCAACATTTGCTCATGTTCATAACCCGATATCTCATTTCCTGCAAAACACGAGAAAACACTAAAAGAAGACTAAATTGTACTAACATTGGGTAAAGTCAAAATAAATGATAAAACTAACTATGAAAATAGATGAAAAATACCAGAACAATTTAAACGTTATCTCCATAAATACTTGGGATCAGCTGTGCCCAACCTTCCTCTCCAAATGTTTCCCACCGAGCAACAGATTTCAGTATGTGGGAAGATCAGTGACGCCTGGGACAAATTTATGGAATTGTTGCGTTTATGTCCTCATCACAGCTTGGAGCAGTGGTTCATTATGCAAACGTTCTACAATGGGATTAATGATGAGCATAGAACTACCCTAGACTTGTCTGCTGGAGGATCTTTCATGGACAAGAGTGTGGATAAGGCATTAACTTTGATTGATGGTATACGCATGAACCATGTGATGTAGACTTGATGATGTGATTCAAAGTTAAACAATTATTAACCTAAACTACTCGTAAGTGCACGACACGTGTGTAGTACTCTAGATGTCGATCCCACAGGGACTACATAACACAACCTAAACCCAAACTATAAATCAAACTTGCAAACGATCAAAATAAAATACTAAAAACAATAAACTACCGAGTTCTTAACAGTGAGACAAACGTTCTAGGAATCTGGTTTCACCACAAGACTACCGAAACAACCAATCAACCTATCTAATCATGCAATCCCAATTAAGTTATCTAAGGCAGATGATCCTAATATGATGTCTACCCTCTCTCAAGGCATAGACACGTGATCTAATCAAGTTATTCCCTACTTTCCTGGCTGACACCTTAAGCTAAACCCATAAGTTCTATGATTCATCCATTTTACCCTCAACCATTGCTACCCTACTTCATGGCTTAACCTCGATTGTTCTAAACCTGATTATCAGGAATTAGAATTCTCCTTTCAGTCCTTCTCCTAAGTTCCTAAAACATGCATCTACGTGGCCTTCGTAAACACAAGTCAATCAAGCACTCAGACAAAGAATAGATAAACAGAAACGGGAAATTGCATTCAAAGATAAATCATAGTGGTTTCGGGATAGCCATGGGCTAATCCCTTCTCTTAGAACAAAACAACTACTCGCTCATGCGTTCAATAGCAAACAACATAATCAAAGTAGAAAGTCTAAACAAAATAAAAACCAAACGAAACCGAAGTCCTGAATTGATCTGCAATGCCCCTTGAATGTCTCCTCTCCAAGAACTCACGAACAACTCCTCTCTCTACTCTCTTTCTGCAACTCTCTCTCTCTCTCTCTCTCTCTCTCTAACGTGTGTGTTGTGATAATTTGAAATCTAAATAATGATTCAAATGAGCCAAAACGGCTAGATACAAAGTTAGACCTAATTACAGTGATGATAGATCTAATTTAAAAATGACTTATATACCCCTATACATGTATATCCTTTACACGCCCCCTCAAGATGGAGCACCCTCGGTGAGTCCAATCTTGGAACACAAGAGCTCGAACGGTAGTCTCTGGAGAGGCTTCGTGAGAATGTCTTCAAGCTGATCCGCAGCTCGTACATGAGTGACCCGAAGAGTGTTCGACTCGACCAGGCCGCGGACGAAGAGATAGTCAAGAGCCAAGTGTTTCATTCGGGAGTGAAAGACTGGCTTAGCACTGAGGTATGTTGCTCCAATGTTGTCGCAGTAGATGGTGGGCGGTGATGATGGCGTGATTCCAAGTTCCGATAGTAAAGCAATGACCCAGAGAACCTCCGCGGTGGTAGACGCAATAGATCGGTATTCAGCCTCGGTAGACGAACGGGAGAGTCCGGTTTGCTTCTTAGACGACCAGGAAATATGATGCGCACCAAGGAAGAGTAGATACGCTCCGGTGGACTTGAGATCAAGAGAGTCTCCAGCCCAGTCTGCATCGGTAAAGGCATGTAAGGAGAGGGTGTTCTGGGCGGATAAGAAGATACCTCGATCCTTCGTGCCATCAAGATAACGTAGGACTCTTTTGACGACTTGCCAATGAACATCCGTGGGAGCATGCATGAATTGGGACAGCTTGTTGACAACGAAGCTGACATCCGGTCGTGTGAGGGATAGATACTGTAGTCCCCCAACAATGGACCGGTATTCCGTTGGATGGGAGAGGGAAGTCCCCGTGTCAAGTGTCATACGAGATGTTGACGGCATGGATGTAGGGACCGGCTTTGCTTCATGCATGAGACAGCGGTTGAGAAGATCATGAATGTACTTTCGTTGAGTCAAAAGTAGTCCATGAGATGTCCGCGTTGCTTCTACGTCGAGAAAGTATGATAAGTCACCCAAGTCTTTGATGGAGAAGCGGGCGGCTAGGGCATCAATGAACTGCTGTACTCTCGATGCGGAATTGCCTTTAACAACAATATCATCAACATAAACCAACACATACAATTGTAGCGCGGTTGTGTTAAGAATGAACAAGGAGGTGTCCGCCAAAGAGTTGGTAAAACCGCGAGCGAGGAGAAATGTGCGAAGTTCCGAATACCATGCTCGAGG
>CM071876.1:16366842-16426423 GCA_036759665.1 Gynandropsis gynandra | reverse complement strand
TAAACCTCCTAACCATAAGTACGTGCAATCCTACCTTCCAGCAGCGATTAACTCGTGACTACGGCAGCGTTACGCGCGCAATCCTAAATCCTAAGTCGATTAACCGACCGGTCAGATTCTCATTAATCAAACTTAACCTACAATTCAACAATTCTGGATTCATACTTTAACCTTCCAGCAAAATACGAATTCCTAAGTTACTGAGCGGGCAGCACTAGTATAAGCGTTTATGATGTTGATTATAGAACCGAATATCAAGACAAATACGATAGATCTAAGCATTAACGCATAACTTGTACATCCGTTACAAATCCGATATCCCTAACCCATAGTTGGGAATCTACTCACTCATGGAGTTTTCTGTGAATGGAAATAACACAACCCTAAACATGATAAAACCTAGGAAATCCGATGCCTCGATCTTCCCTATCGTGTTACCGATGTATGGATTGATGTTTCTCTCCTTCTCCAGCATCTCCCGAGCCTTTCCTGATGATTTCCAAGCCTTCCCTTGCCCTAGCCATCGCCCCCTCGTGTCTGCAACTGCTCTTCTCTATTATTTTGCTCGTTCAAACTCTAAATCTAGGTTGTTGCGAGAAAGGCGGCCCGCTCGGGTACACGTTTTAAGCCCGATCGTGTTCATTCTCCAGCCCGATCGGGCAACGCTTCCCGATCGCGTGGTCTAACAGCCCGAGTCGTGTAAACTCTCGGGGATTTTTAGGATTAATTGCCGCCCGAGCGGGTACCATGCTGTCGCCCGAGCGGGTACCATGCTGTCGCCCGATCATGTTGTCCTCGTGCCCGGGTCGTGTAGATTGTTGTAATTAACCCCGTAGCTTTTGCCCGAGCGGGTAGCCCTTAGTGCCCGAGCGGGCACTCTTCTTTTCATGCCTTAGCTCTTTTCCGCTCGATGCTCGGGTGTTCCATTGGGTTCCGTGGCTTGAATTTGGCTCTGAGTGAATTGTATCTTCGATATGAGTGGTTTGATTCAGGAATTTGCCTTTTTATGCTCGTTTAGGCCTTGTCGCCTTAAAACCTGAAAACCAATAAAAAAGGCGTATATAAAGAATAATCGTATCGGAATTGTAACTCGTGCTAAGAAATCTATGCGAAAATGATGTGAATAACTAGCCTAAAACTGATACACTTTACGTGTTATCACACACCATAATGTATATAACATATGCAAACTTTAAAGACACGTTCATTCTTAATGAGCTGATTCCCTTCTTCAATTATGCTTTTTGTGCTAGCGGAAAACATAATCGAATACCACATAGATTGTCCAACAATCATGAGCGAATATCGAATAACTATTAAATGTATTATCTCATGGGTTCAACACTAAATTGATTGCCATTTAGTCTGACTAATCGACATGAGGTTGACATCTAACAACACTCCTCAACGACCAGAATAAACATCATTTATTTTGATGAATCACTATGAATGACAATGCATATTTCCCTTCGCCTTTCTAGCTCTGGATAATGCTAGGGTATGGTTTGACTATAAAACCATAATTAGTTACCATCTATGGTCATGTCAATCATAATTGAAATTAACTCGAGAAACATTTTTCTCTTATCATTCTACTATTTCGGTCAAAGACTTTATCAGTCGTTACGATCTATGACAACATAGAGCTCAAACTCTTAGAATGAGTTGACAGATCTCATTTTGATACAAAAATTGCACAAGTAAATAATAATTCTCAAATCCTTCTACTAAACTCTAAAGCACATAGTGTCTGGAATCAAAGAATGACAAATAACTTGTTAATTACATTGTTGACCTTAGGTCTAAGGAAAATCTGACATTTAGATTTTTTTTTTTTTAGAAATTCTATTGACATATTATGGTAATTTAACAATTAGGAAATTCTCACTTTAGGTCCGTTCAATGATCACATCTACATGTGTGTCATCCATACATGTGACTTAGCAATAAAGTTATACTAAATTATAACAAATAAAAACGTCACATGTATGTTTATATATCCAAATAACTAACAATGCATTAGTCCCTACTATCAAGAGTATATTCTAATTAATATACGCTAAAACTCATATCTTTTTATCATGAATCCTATCATGATGACGAGTTTCCAATATTAATCATGGACTATTGCGTAACACATATTTAATATATATATATATACACACACAAATCATCATATAGAAATAATTGGAAGATAGCCTTTTTTGAATTTACCATGTTATATCTTCACATGATGGTATCAATGTGGATAGAATAAGATAGTCTTAGCAACCTCTAGGATGTATCTCTATAAATTTTCATTCCTAGAATATAGATTATCTCTCAAAATCTTTCATGAAGAACTGTTTGGATAACCAACCATTGATAATTTTAATGATGGTACATCATTTCCTTTTAGCAATATGTCATCCACATATAGCATAAAGAAAATAGCATTGTTTTTACTGATTACATCTAACAAAGTTGAATGTTTCAACTATGTTAAATCGAAGATTCCAACTAAAAGAAGCTTGTTTAAGTCTATGAATAGACCATTACAACATGCATACCATAGTATAATAAACTTTAGCATTGGCACATGGGAGAATATATTTGCATAGTCAACTCCTTCTTGTTGACTATACCATTGGCACCTAAGCTTTATTTTTATCCACTCCAAGCTTTTTTTTTTTGTAAATTTATTTACAATCGATTTGTCTAAGATTCTACCAAAGTCCATACTTTGTTTGTCCTCATCGATTCCATTTTAAATTCTATGGGTTTCGAACGCTTCTCAAATTCAGCACTCTGCATCACTTCCTCAAAATTCAGCAAGTGATCATCAACACGATTCCCATCATTCTCTTCCACCATCAAGTTCAACCTATCACGTGGATGAACGTGTAGATTTTCTGAGAGAAGTTTGTACCGAATGTACTATCTCAACCAATTGTTTTTTGCTGAATTGGTTCTTAGACGGGTTTTGCCCCATGTTCTTGATCTTTAACATTTGAAGATGGAACTCCCTAGATCAACCTCAAAATATCCAAAAAAGACAGCTCATGATAATCTCATGCTCCTGAACACGTGTCAGTTTTATGGTTTCTTGAATCTCATCAAGATTTATTTTATCACCATTGTTTCCTTTCATAAAGATTTTCCTTTCCAAAAAATTCGAACCTCTAGCCATAAGCACTTTGTTTGTGCTCACAAGGGTGATAAAAATAATATCACATTGTTTTCTTAGGATATCTAATAAACCAACACTTATTGGATATATTGTCAAGATTATGTGTTTTAAATTCGACGTACGTCCTTTCCAAATATTATATGGCGTATTAAGTGGGAACCTTGATAAGAAAGTATGCAAACGTTTCTAAAATGCAAATCTATAGGCTAACTGGAAATTAGTGAGAAGTATCTCTACTAGAATGGTTTTTATGTCACCAAGAAAACTCTTGGCTCCAATATCACATGCTCGACCCGATTAGTTACATGATTAGTTTAAATGACCATTATCTGAGAATTTGCTTGGACTAAGCAACCAAACAACTTGGGCCCAACAGTCACATGCTTGGTTCGAGTGACCATTACCCTCGAGAATTTGGTTGATTCAATCGGCCATTTTAGAATTTATCCCCAAGAAATTGCTTGACCTGAACAGTCAAACAACTCGATTGAATTGACCTCTCTAAGATTTACTCGGCTCAAGAACCTTTTGCTAAATTGTTCAACTATGAGACCATAATATTACTTGACCCGAGCAACACATTGATCAGTCGGCAGTCTTCTGTCTTGTGCAGCCTCAGTGCTCCATCAAAAAATTTCATAAAATCCTCGACTGAGTGCATCATCTGTAACAAAACCACTCAATCAAGCGTCGTTCAACCGAAATCTTAATTTTTCCTAAATATTTTGCTTGAACCGAGAGGTTGCACTACCCAGTCAAGTTTGAGGAATCGTCGTGTTACCTTTTGTAACCCACGATAATGTTAGGCATGAGCAACCATTTGCACGATCGAGCATTGCACCCAAAAATAACATAAACTATTATTTTGAGCGAATTTATATCCAAATTAAGCCAAAATAATTAGCTACAGACGAAAATAAGCTTTGATACCATTTGTTTAGGAAAGTATTTTTTAAACTATCTAAATAGAAATTTAGTTTATTTTGTAGATTTCGATTTTTTGGGTTTAGTTTTCTTAAAACTAAATAAAAAATGACGAATACTTTATCCTTTAAGGATCTAGGGACAAAAATTGGACATAATTTCAATAGCACGAGACCTCTCAAAGTAGTCTACACCAAAGTTAAAGTTTGTTGTCAACGTTTGACGTGATCGAAATTGTAGAACACGTTTCTTTACTTTTATATTTTTAATGTTTTTAATTTTAATTTCTTTAATTTTATAATATATATATATACATTAATATTTAGAATTATTATGCAATTACTTAAATTGTATTGCTTATCAAATCAGTTTGTAATTATGATTGCAGGTAGCCAACACAATATTTAACAGAATAATATTTGTAAGTTCCACAAAAAGTTTTTCTTTTTTAAAAAAAATTTAAAATTTGTAAGTAATTTTTATCCAAAATATTTTTTATTTTTAATTTTTTATTTAAAATTCATGATTGTAGGTATTTTCTTTATCTATATACTTATAATATATATTTATTAATGTTTATATATATATATATATATAAATTGTTTTTTAAGTTAAATTTACATGAAATTGGTAATTTTAAAGATAAAAAAGGTAACTACAAATTAGTTATAAGGTAATAACATATTAAGCGAAAAAAACCCTAAAATTTAAACAACATCAATATGACATTTAATTATAAATTGATAACATATTTAACATTCAAAATTGTTGTTATGTAATAAAAGAAGTTAACAAGTGGAACGTTTATTTTCTAAAAACTTAGATAGACACGAAATTGGTAATTTAAAACAATAAATACTCAAAATATCTTTACGTTATCATCTAAATTCTAAATTGATGTTTTAATGTAAATAGGCAAATCTTACGCGCTCGGTTTGATATTCAAGACATACCCTTTATTTAAACTAGGTGAAGGTCCTCGCGATGTGCGGTCTATGATATCGCTATGTAAATTTTAATTGAAAATTAGAATGTATGTTTAATTATTTATATTTTTAACGTGGAAAATTATTTATGTATAATTGTTTAGATTCTATTTATTGAAAAAGAAGATAAAAAATATTAAAAGAAAATTATATTAGTTGCATATAATTGAAATAAAATTTTAATAAATCTTGATTTAAACAATATAAACGATTATTGTTTCTTAAATGTGACAAAATATATTGTCAAAAACCTAATGCGGAAACATAGATAAACTCAATGCATATAGTTCATCTTGAGGAAAGATGTTATACACAGAAATGTTTCTTTAAAATATTAATTTTATTAATATATAATTCATTTTGAAGTAATTTATGAATGGTAATTAATATAGAATAAAAAACAAAAAATTACTTTGATGATTTGGAAGTTTGAGAAAAGAGAATGCATAAAAAATCAATATTTGTTAATTATTATTTTGTTCAAATTTAATAATTTACTAAATTTTATTTCAAATAAATCTATTTTATTTATTTATATTAAATTTTATTTCAAATAAATATATAATATTTTTTGTTGTTTATTATTTATTAATTTTTAATTTTTTATTTATTTACATATATAACAACTAAAATCTTATACTCTCTAAAACAAAACCCCCATTGAACAGTAAAAATGCCACGTGTCACGTTTTCTGCCTTTGGATTTCATTTTTTGGTGTGCTGGCCTTTTCTCAACCCTTGGATGAGAAACGGGTACTGTTCATGGACAGTTGTCTCTTACAACCGTTGGATTAACTTTTTCGTCCATTAATCTGGCCATTGGTTTCCCCCTTTTTATTCTTTGTTTTTAGACTTGCAAACGAATCGATACCCAGGATTGCTATTCTCCTCTTCGCCGATTTCTCTGTCTGCCCGCTTGTCCGCCGGTTTGCTTCTTGTTTCCGGCGTCCCCTTCGATTTTTTCCGTCCTCGGGTAAGCTCTTTCTTTGGCTTTCGTCTCACAGTTCGTGGTCGCTCATTATAGTGTTTTCCTTTCGGTTTCTCCTCGGTTTTAAGGGGAGACGAGATGGTGGTGGAGGAGAGGCGGTTGAGAGAGGGGCGGCAAGGCGGCTGAGAGAAGGAAAACAATGAAGAAAATGCAGAAGAAGAGAAGAAGAAGAAGGCGAAGAGAGAAAGAGAAGAATAGAAAGAGAAGAAGGAGAAATTGAGGCGGCGGGAGAGATAGAGAAGGGGAGAGAGAGAAATTAAAAATGATATTTTAGGATTAGGGTTGGGGGTATAATGGTATTTTAGTATTATATGTATATTTAATAATATGTTATTATTATTATTATTATTATTATTATTATTATTATTATTATTATTATTATTATTATTAAATTTAAATAATTTTTTCAAGGTTGTTAAATTTTTTAAAAATATAATTTATTAACGAAAATATTTTTATTAAAGAATTTAATTTTATAAAAATGTCAATAGAAATAATGTATTGTGTTACTTTTTATTTTAAAAAAGAAATTTATTTAAAAATGCAAAATTATTCTATTTTTAAAATATTTCAATAAAAATAATGTATTATATGAAATTTTAAATACGTCTAAAACTATTTTTTATTTTTAAAAACGAAATTTATTTGAAAAAATGTATAATTATTATATTTTTAAAAAAATTAATAATAGTAGTGTTGTATTGTAAGAAAAAAGAGTGAGAGAACAAAACTAGAATAGTAAAAAAAGTTTAGTTTTTTATTTTTGCAAGATAAAATCTTAAATGTGATTTAATAATGTTCATGACGTTGCATAATATATTTCTAGAGTCATTAGAATATATAAAAAATTCTATTGTTCTAATTGTTATTTTAGTTTCATAATTTGAATATATGGCTATTTTATCTTTTATTTAATATAAAATGTATTTAATGGATATGAAAAAATATTTGCATAAAATTCAAAAATTAAAAATAATAAAGATTAAAGATTAAATGGAAAACAATTTTTAAAATATATTTCTTCTTTAATATAAACATGTTATCGTTTCCCCTTCATCTCTATCAACTAGGATGTGTTAGTGTGATACTTATATAATATTCGATTTCGAGTAAATCAATGTTACTCGGTTTCAATGGGAATTAACTAATTTCATTTGTTAGTTTCATATTTTGGACAGCATGAAAAATAATTAAGGTTGGGTAAATACCAAATATTTGTAAATATTCAACTATTCATATTTGTATTCATTGAATATTTAATTTTTCTATTCGTCTTCGTAAATTCGAATATCCACAAATATTTAGATATTCGTATCCGTATACAAAATTAACCTTTTTGAAATAAATAAATAAAAATTATATAAAAAACTGATATGAAAAAGAAATATGTCAATACAATACTTTATAAACATAAAACAATATTCCAATACAATACTCTATCAAACTAGGGACAGATTTAGCAGAACTAATCAAGATGACAAAACTTATAATTTGGGACGAGGCACCAATGGTACATAAACATTGTTTCGAAGCATTGGATAAATCTTTTAAAGATATTATGAATTGATTTACTTATAACAGATAACAATAACCCAGTCCAATCCATCATACATCACGTATACGAGGATTTACCAAAAAAATATCAAGACCAGTCTTTTTTCGAAAATAGAGCAATATTATGTCCAATAAATGACATAGTCGAAGAAATAAACAATATACTATTAGATATGATACCAGGTCATGTTAAAGAATATTTTAGTTCGGATACATTATGTCCTTCTAGCAATAACAATAATGACACTGAAATATATAACACTGAATTTCTAAATACACTTAAATATCCTGGAATTCCAACTCATTGTTTGCAACTAAAAATTGGAACCCCTGTAATGCTTTTACGAAATATAGATCAAACACTTGGATTATGTAATGGCACACGCTTACAAATTACGCAACTAGGCACGAATATAATTGAAGGCAGAATTATTACAGGAACTAACAAAGGTGACAAAGTATTTATTCCAAGACTATCTTTAATTCCTACAAATACTACACTACCATTTCGATTTAAACGCAAGCAATTTCCAATCATACCTTGCTTTGCAATGACAATAAACAAAAGCCAAGGCCAAAGTTTAAATAGAGTTGGTATATACTTACCGCGTCCTGTATTTACTCATGGACAATTATACGTTGCTATTTCTAGAGTTAAAACACGTGATGGACTTAAAATACTAATTCTAGACAACAACCGAACAATATGTACAAAAACATTAAACGTCGTCTTCAAAGAAATATTTCATAATTTGTAATTTATTTATGAAATAAATAGCACATCTGAATGTAATATTACATATATGTACACAAACTTTATACAACCTTTATATCAATTTCTGTTTAAAAAAACTCCCCCGCGCGTAGCGCGGGTACAATACTAGTATTCTCTAAAGTAATATAAATATTTTTTTAAAATACTAATATTACCAATATATAATTCATTTAATGTAATTTATGAATGGTAATTAATGTAAAAAAAACTTTGATGATGTGGAAGCTTGAGAGAAGAGAATGCATGAGAAGCCTCCAAATTGTTGAACTTTTAATATATAGATTTATAATTGTAAGTATTTTCTTTTATATAATTACTGATATATACACTTAAATGGTACATATATACACATTTATAAAATATTAATATTATATAAAAATATTTATTATCTATATATTCATTGAAATTTATAAATTGTTTTTTGAAATATTTCGTTTTATTAAATAATATTAACAAAATTTATAATAATATAACTGATGCGAGGTTGGATTGTGCGTTTCACTCGGTTGTGCATTTGAACCCCTAGACAGATACGTGTTGAAGAACGTTAGCCCAAATCTCAGTGAGACCGTTCAAAACCTTTGAGCATATGCACCTCTAGAACTCTTAGGATGATAAAAGACGCCACAAGCATTTGTGGTTGGTTACTTGATAAGTCGAGTCGAGCAAGTTATGGACTTGATCAATTTTTGTAAGATGAATCTCTCAATCTCAAGAACAATGAGCTAAGCTCGTTTGATCTGTAATTGATTGGAAAATGACTTGTTGATATGTTATTCATGCGTGCCTTTTTTAAAAAGGAAAAACACTAAAACAAAATCTCCACCTTACACTCCTATTCAAACACCTAAGTTTCTTATTGATCCTATTTTTTAGATTCTATTTCTAAATACTATGCACAAAATAAGCCATAAATGACAGGTGTTCTTGGTACAATCTGAATTCAAATTTGAATCTGAATGACACAAATCCAAGACACTTCCTCTTGATGGATCTCTGTATGGTCCATGGGCTTGTGAGGCTCTAAACCCTTCAAATGAACTTGATGTTCAATATCTTGGGCTTCGGAGATGTCCTGAACCTTCTCCTATAGCCTCTTGGTCTTGGATCTAGTCCAAGGCCACTTTAGTATGCTTGAAATCTCGGAATTTGACTCTAAGTGTGCACTAGAGGTCTCTTTGGAAAATTCGCTGGAATATCGCTGTAAAAGTGACATTCCGGCAGTGATCCAGTACTCATCTGAAAGAGCTTTGAGTGCTGGTTCCAATGGTCTTGGTTTCATAAAATTTGGACTTCGGAAAGGCCTTCATTTGGGTGTTTACGCAAAAAAATCTCATTTCCGAATTTGGTGGCCCGTGAATCTCGGACGCGACCGGTTGCCCGCGAGTCTCGGACGCGATCCGTCCATAGTCCAATGCATCCTCCTCAGCGTCCTGCGTATCCGCGTCCTCGTCAGCATCCTGTGCATCTTCGTAAGCGTCCCGCGCGTCCGCTTGATCTAATTCCTCTCCAAGGCCATTGTCTTGCCCATTCTTTCTGTACATTCTGTCCATCTGTTCGAGGCTTTCTTTCTTTGTGATGCCCTCATCATTCCCTCCCCCTTGAAAAGGATTTGCCCTCAAATCCAATTCATCTGCAACATACAGGCTAAGATCAATGATATTGAATGATGAGCTAATGTTATACTTACCTCGAAGATCAATTTGATAGGCATTGTCGTTAATCCTAATCAAAACTTCGAATGGCCCATCTCCTCGAGGTAAAAGCTTGCTTTTCCTATGTTTCGGAAACCTCTCCTTGCGGAAATGAATCCACACTTGATCTCCTGGTTGGAAACTTCTTCCTTGTTTCGTTGACTCGGTCCCCAATTTGCTTCGTCCTCCGCTCAATGTTCTCCCGTGCTGATATGCGTTATATCGAGTTATAAAACCTAGACTAACGCTTCCGCAAGAATACGGATCGTGTAGCAACTAGGGTCGAACACAAGGAATTGATGCGACTTCGTAGCTATTAAACTAATTGAATTAGACGTACGAGGTGACTAAAGTTGTGATTGTGATTGAGCTGAACTAAACTAAATCGAAGAGAATAGACTTTATGGCTAGGCACCATGGGTGTCGAGAGTTTGCATAACGATGTAATGAAGTTCTAAAAGGATAATTGGTCTAAGGCACTATCATGGATTCAGGGAATTCAAGCTCTCCTATAGGAACTGACTGGCGTAGACTTGTCCACTATCTAGCATGCATATACCAATGTATCCATTGCGCATCTTACATGCATAGACGCATTACGTCCGCTATCCTAATCCCTAGATTTAACCGATTGACCTGGCGTAGATTCTAAACCGGCTAAACCCTAAATCATGGCTATGTTCCGAAACCTAATGCCCTGGCGTTGGTTTATTAGATTTCTAAGATCATTCAATCAAGTGGCGTAATGGTAGAGAAAGCATTAAGAACAACCATGAAATCTGAAAACATGATAGAAACCAAATTCATTCATTCAAGTGGCGTACAGGTAATGAAAGCATTAAGCATCACCATTCATTAAGCGTAAGACTTCATTACAACGTAGCAAATCTCTCTAACCCATGGCAAGGAATCTACTCAGACATAAATACAGACAAGGAAACACAAGAGAAGTCTAGATTCGACATAGATGTAGAAAGAGATGACTCCCTATTCATAAACCGATGCCTTCGGTAGATTCTTCTCGCTCCCGATCCGTAGATCCGTCGTTTTCTTCCTTCTTCTCCTTGCCCTAATGTCTCCCAATCTCCTCTGATGTGTTCTGGTTCGTCCCCCCTCTTTCCAGATCTGATTTTCCCTTTTAATTTTGCCGATCTAGATCTTAGGAAAGTTTGTTGGAGTGAGTGACCCGAGCGGGCATGCCTTGCACCCGATCGTGCAGGTGACCTACCCGATCGTGCACACACAAATGAGCCCGATCGGGCACCATGCCCGACCGTGTACTTCATCAGCCCGAGTCGTGCAAACCTACGGGGTTTTCTGCCATGAATCAGCCCGAGCGGGCACTCCAAATGCACCCGAGCGGGCACCTATGCCCGAGCATATCCCTTGAGCACCCGAGTCGTGTAAGGCTACGGGGTTTTCTTGAATGATTCAGCCCGACCGGGCACTCTCAATCCACCCGAGCGGGCATGTCTTGAAGTGTAGTTTCCGCTCCTTTCGCTCGGTGTTTGAGTGCTCACTTCCATCCGTGGCCTTGCACAAGTCGAACCTTGTTGCACAACTTCGTTTTCGGGGTTAGATTGCATAATCACTCGTGTTTCTCTTCAATCCTTCGTTTCCTACACAAAACACGAAATGTGGATAAAGTCTTCGAATATGCTCAATAGATGAATGAAATATAAATAATCTACTCTAAACTAGACCTAAGAATGATATAAAAACTATAACAAATTACGTGTTATCAAACTCCCCCAGACTTAACCTTTTGCTCGTCCTCGAGCAAACCTAGAGTCGAGTACTAGAAGAGCTAAACAACCATGGATACCAATACAAATACGTCGAAGAATTTAGCCATCATACAAATCAACGCGTCACATGAACGCAAGCCTAAGCGTACCTAGTTCAGACCTCTATCCACCGAAAGTCTTGAACCATGCAATCCCACCAATGACCTAAGTGAAAAAAAATCCGTACTCCTAAACAATGTCCAAGCGATCTCCATACCAAATTCTTCTAAACTTGAGATATCATTAAGCTCATACTCTCGTTCTTATTCTCTTTTTTTTTATTCTTTTCTTTTTTTTTATAATTCCACGCTCGGTTCCTAGGACGTCGAAGTCGAAGAGGTTGGCTTTCTACTTAGACCCAGGCTGCCTATGGCACACTCATAAGGTTGCAAGGCCTTAGAGGAGTGAAGAGATGCGTCATTGAAGCTCATTTTAAACCATGGTTTTCTTTCTTTTCTTTTTTTTCTTTTCTTATGAAAAATACGCATCACTCTAACCCTTAGGACGTAGAATAGCGCCTCAACCCACCACTTAGACCCGAACCATCGATATCGATGTACTCATGTCAATGGAAACCTTAAATAGTTAACTTATCCAAGGAGAAAAAATTGACAGCGGAGTATAAGCGTGTGGAGTTTAATGAACGCTAAAAATCTATCAAACAAGCATCGATTAATCGGTATACACGGAGATATAATACTTGGTACTGAAACCTAGGAGGTGAATGTAACTATAGGTCAAGGCTTCAAGCACAATTACTTAACTAATCGGAATCAAGAAGACTTCTAAGCAAACCTAGACCATTGTTCACGATTCGACAAAGTTGCACTAATGACTAAAACTCGAAAATTTATGCTAAGTATCCATCCGTTTATTCCTAAAAACAAAAATCTACATCTAATCCTAATAATCTAATCCTAATCACATGACAATACTCGATGAATACTCCCCCCCAGACTTGAATGAAACACCGTCCCGGTGTTCAAAACCTAAGAGAAATTCGCATACCAAACAACGGGAAGAATAAGGGTTAGAACGTGTGCACCTTGTGTATCTTGCAATCCCGTGCTTGTGTCCGGACATTGTATGCGTTTCCTCCTCAAGGATGATATCAACGTTGAAAAACCTGTGAAAAAGATTCACACAATCCCAAAAGAAGGAATACTATCTACCGAGTAAGTCAATGTGAAAAGAAAAAGAAATAGTCCGAAAAAAAAAAATGAAATTGCCTTGATGAGGATTACCCGAGAATCCATCCTTATCTGAGGTTGCGATCCGCTTTGCTCGGGTCGCGCAGAATTCTGCTCGGGGTTCGTCTAACTCGGGGTTTGGGATTTCTTCTATATCCTTTTCATCCAGTAGCTTTGTACAAAGCTTCACTCCGTTAATGTACTTACAAAACCCCTCTCTAGCTGCTGGAAGAGTCATCTCAAAAGGATCTAATATCCCAAACTTCTCGAAGACTTCATTGGCTAACTCCTCTAGGACGTCGATGTGGAATACCGAATCCACCATACATGGTTGCTTAAGTGTGTCGTTCAGATTGAACTCCACTTCTTCATCCCCGAATTTAAGTGTGAGTCTACCCTCAGCGCAATGTATGATCGTCTTTGCCGTATTGAGAAACGGCCTACCAAGGATGATTGGAATTTTCTCGTCCTCCTCCATATCTAGTACAACGAAGTCAACCGGGACGAAAAATTTTCCTATCTGCAAAGGCACGTCTTCCAGCCTTCCCTCGGGTATCCTAACACTCCTATCAGCCATGGTTAACGCCATTCTCGTCGGTCGAAGATCCATCTTACCCCTAAGATCCAATTTCTTATACAAAGACAATGGTAGCACGCTTACGCTTGCTCCGACATCGATTAGTGCATGGTTTATTTCATAATCTCCAATTTTACAAGGGATTACGAATATACCTGGATCCGGCATCTTTTTGGGTAGATTAGGCTGCAGCATTGAATTCGTTACCATAACGGATTCCATCTCCACGTCTCGCTTGTTCGCAAGTATCTCTTTGAGGAACTTGGCGTATGAAGGCATCTTCTTCAACGCCTCATGGAATGGTATCGTGATGTCCATCTTTTTCAACATCTCAGCAAATTTCGCAAATTGAGCGTCATCATCCTTTTTGCGTTGACGTTGAGGAAATGGCAAAGGAGGTGATCTCGGTTCCAATTTCACGTATTTCGGCTCTCCCTCCTCCTCGGGTTTACTTTTGTACTCTTTGCTGCCACTGCCATTTTTCATTGCTTTGTTGGATGATTCACCTTCGTCGAATGTCGAGGGAATGGTTTGATCAATCAGTCTCTTACGTTGACGTTGTGGGAATGGGAGAGGAGGCGGTCTTGGTTCCGGTTTCACGTATTTCGGCTCTTCCTCTTCCTCGGTTTTCATTTTTCGCTTCTCAACGTAGCTGCCATTTTCCACTGCTGTGCTAGTCACTTCATCCTTCTCAAACATCAAATGAGTGGGCTGATCCACCACTTTGCCACTCCGAAGATATATGGCATTGACGTGTTCACGAGGATTTACTTCCGGCCGCGCCGGTAGAATTCCTTGCGGTCGTGATGATTGTGCAGCGAGTTGTGAGACTTGAGTATCCAAGATCTTAAGATGCGTTTTCACCTCCACAAACTCATTTTTCATCTCTTGATTTTCTGCTCTCATCTCTTCATGACTTGTTCTCAACGCTCTTATATCATTGGCTTGGTTCTTTTGCTCTTGTATGATTTGAGCTAGCATTGATGTGATATCGGGTCTAACTTCTTGTTGCGGAGGAGCAAGCGCACGTGGTTGAAAATTCTGATTTTGGGGCTGCGTCCTCGGCTGGAAATTCTGATTGCGTTGCATCAAACGCGGTTGAAAGTTTCCCGATGCTCGTTGTGCATTGAATGCACCGTCGGAATTCTTGTACGAGAGATTGGGGTGATTCCTCCACTCGGGTGTGTAGGTATTACCCAAAGGTTGGGCGTTGCTCACATAGTTCACCCCTTCGTACCCTTGAATTCCTTGCTCATCCGGCTGCTCATAATATTCTTGCTGATTCATTCCGGACATCATATTGCGGAGCTCATTGAATTCACTTTTCATCTCAGCTCTCATTTCAGCTCTCATTTCCGCTAACTCGGCATATATGGATCGCGTATTATCCACGTTAGCTACTCTCGCTGGAGTGTTGCGATTATACTCTCCGGCGGTTTGATTTCCTTCGTAAGCCATACGATCTATGAGATCCTCGACTTGTGGGAAGGTGAGGTTGCTTAAGGAACCTCCAGCAGCGGCTACGATCAAAATCCTCGTATTGTCCGATAAACCTTGCATGAAGTTGCATATGAGGTAACTTTGATCCATACCGTGATGTGGGCAAAGGCGTTGGTAGCCTTTAAATCGCTCCCACGCTTCATACAAACTCTCGGCTGCCCCTTGCACAAATGTGTTGATGTTGTTCTTGGCTAGCTGAGCTTTGTTTTGAGGGAAGAACCTCGTCATAAACTTTTCTTCTAGCTGTTCCCATGACGCAATAGAATTCGCTGGTTGCGAATATAGCCAATCTTGTGCTCTATCTTTCACCGAGAACGGGAAAGCAGCTAGCATTATATCCTCATCCGATACCCCATCTCCAGCCCTTATGGTTCGACATAGCATCTTGAAATCAGTGAGATGCTGGTTTGGGTCCTCGGTTGGTCTCCCTCTAAACGCCGCGTTACCAAGCATTTGAATAAATGCCGGTTGAAGCTCTACGCGGGCGTTTCTTCTTGCAATGCAAGATAAGAGCTGCGTGTGCCTAGGGACCGTGTATGATCCATAGGTCAGTGCCGGTTGCACTCGTTGCGCGTTTTGAACGTTCATATCTTGACGTTCGGCCATTAGCTCTTCAACAAACGGTTGTTCAATCACTTCCTCGGTTTGAAAATCCAAATGTGCTTGCGTGTTATCAACTGAATTGCTTGCACTAGCTTTCGATTCTTTCCTTAGTTTTCGGAGCGTTCTATCAATGTCGGGGTCGAAAACTAGATCCGCTTTTCCGGTGTTTCTCATGCACAATTAAGCTGCACAAGAAAAAGAAGACAAACACAAAGATCACGTGAGATACGAGAAGCAAAAGAACTTGACTCTAAACGAAATGACAAACAAAAACACGAAAAAGCAAGAAACAAACAAGACTCCTAAAAACCTAATGTCTAATCTAAAAGTTTCCTAACTCCTAAGCCGTAATCAATTCCCCGGCAACGGCGCCAAAAACTTGATATGCGTTATATCGAGTTATAAAACCTAGACTAACGCTTCCGCAAGAATACGGATCGTGTAGTAACTAGGGTCGAACACAAGGAATTGATGCGACTTCGTAGCTATTGAACTAATTGAATTAGACGTACGAGGTGATTAAAGTTGTGATTGTGATTGAGCTGAACTAAACTAAATCGAAGAGAATAGACTTTATGACTAGGCACCATGGGTGTCGAGAGTTTGCATAACGATGTAATGAAGTTCTAAAAGGATAATTGGTCTAAGGCACTATCATGGATTCAGGGAATTCAAGCTCTCCTATAGGAACTGACTGGCGTAGACTTGTCCACTATCTAGCATGCATATGCCAATGTATCCATTGCGCATCTTACATGCATAGACGCATTACGTCCGCTATCCTAATCCCTAGATTTAACCGATTGACCTGGCGTAGATTCTAAACCGGCTAAACCCTAAATCATGGCTTTGTTCCGAAACCTAATGCCCTGGCGTTGGTTTATTAGATTTCTAAGATCATTCAATCAAGTGGCGTACAGGTAGAGAAAGCATTAAGAACAACCATGAAATCTGAAAACATGATAGAAACCAAATTCATTCATTCAAGTGGCGTACAGGTAATGAAAGCATTAAGCATCACCATTCATTAAGCGTAAGACTTCATTACAACGTAGCAAATCTCTCTAACCCATGGCAAGGAATCTACTCAGACATAAATACAGACAAGGAAACACAAGAGAAGTCTAGATTCGACATAGATGTAGAAAGAGATGACTCCCTATTCATAAACCGATGCCTTCGGTAGATTCTTCTCGCTCCCGATCCGTAGATCCGTCGTTTTCTTCCTTCTTCTCCTTGCCCTAATGTCTCCCAATCTCCTCTGATGTGTTCTGGTTCGTCCCCCTCTTTTTAGATCTGATTTTCCCTTTTAATTTTGCCGATCTAGATCTTAGGAAAGTTTGTTGGAACGCTGGACCCGAGCGGGCATTCTCTTTACCCGATCGTGCAGGTGACCTACCCGATCGTGCACACACAAATGAGCCCGATCGGGCACCATGCCCGACCGTGTACTTCATCAGCCCGAGTCGTGCAAACCTACGGGGTTTTCTGCCATGAATCAGCCCGAGCGGGCACTCCAAATGCACCCGAGCGGGCACCTATGCCCGAGCATATCCCTTGAGCACCCGAGTCGTGTAAGGCTACGGGGTTGATTGGCATGAAATAGCCCGACCGGGCACTCCCTAGTCACCCGAGCGGGCATGGCTTGAGGGGTAGTTTCCGCTCCTTTCGCTCGGTGTTTGAGTGCTCGCTTCCATCCGTGGCCTTGCATAAGCCGAACCTTGTTACACAGCTTCGTTTTCGGGTTTAGATTGCATAATCACTCGTGTTTCTCTTCAATCCTTCGTTTCCTACACAAAACACGAAATGTGGATAAAGTCTTCGAATATAATCGATAAATGAATGAAATGTAAATAATCTACTCTAAACTAGACCTAAGAATGACATAAAAACTATAACGGATTACGTGTTATCACGTGCCTTCTCGCGGATCCTCTTTACGAATTCTTCCTTTTTCTTACCATCAAAGATAAGACACTCATCCAAAGGTAAAGGCATTGGTTCCAAAGGGGTTAATTGGTTGAACCCATGAACAATCTCAAAGGGAGAAAACTTAGTCGCACTATGCACGAAACGATTATATGAAAACTCAATATGGGTCAAACAATCTTCCCAAGACCTAAGACTTCCTCTAACCATAGCAAGCAATAAAGTGGATAGGGTCCTATTGACCACTTCGGTTTGGCCGTCGCTTTGAGGATGACACATTGTTGAAAACAATAGCTTGGTCCCTAGCTTCCCCCATAAGGTCTTCCAAAAATAGCTCAAAAATTTGGAATCCCGATCTGACACTATGGTCCTAGGCATGCCATGTAATCTCACTACTTCCCTAAAGAAGAGATTAACTACATGTGACGCATCATCGGTCTTCCTACATGCAATGAAATGCGCCATCTTGGAGAGCCTATCAACCACCACAAAAATGGAATCATGACCATACCTTGTCCTAGGCAATACTAACACTAAGTCCATAGAAATATGGACCCACGGCTCACTAGGTATGGCTAAACGCGTGTAAGGCCCTTGAGGTTGCAACCTAGACTTAGACTTTCCACACGTGTTGCAACGCTCACAAATTCGTTCCACATCTCGGATCATATGAGGCCAATAAAAGTTCACATGCAAGTATGCTAATGTCTTAGCTACCCCAAAATGACCCATCAAACCTCCCCCGTGTGGCTCACGCACCAATAAATCTCTAATATAACTATGGATAATGCAAAGCTTGTTCCTACGGAATAGAAACCCTTCATGCAAATAGTAGTCCTTGCTAGGTGCCTTAAGACAAGATTCATAGAGTTCTCTAAAGTCTAGATCAAATTCATACAATTTCTTGATAAACTCAAACCCTAGAATCTTAGCATCCATTATCGATATCAATGCAACTCTCCTAGACAATCATCGGCTACTATATTTTCCTTACCTTGCTTATACAGTATGAGAACCATCACCGGTTTACGAGCAATGCTCTTGGAACCCTTGGTGATGATGAGCGACTTGTTGGGTTCCTCAACCTTCCTAGTTTGTTGCATGATGTGAAGGTGATATTCGTCGGCTTGTTTCATCGACAAGGGCAGTAGGTTGATCTTATTGCCCTTGTGTTGGATGGAATTTCGATTGGCATAGTAGTCGTGTTGCGCCTTTGCATCGTAGTGCCACGGACGACCAAGCAAGAGGTGACTTGCTTGCATGGGTACCACATCATAGAAGATCTCATCCTCGTATCTTTCAATCTGAAACGGTACCGAAACTTTCTTGGTGACCCTTGTCTCTCCGCTATCGTTGAGCCATTGGAGCTTGTATGGCTTCGGATGCTTGAGGGTGGGAGAGTCCGATCTTCCCCACTAGAGTGGTGCTCGCGATGTTGGTTCAGCTCCCACTGTCAATGATGATGTTGCATAACTTGTCGTGGATGTGGCCTCGAGTGTGGAAGATGTTCTCCCGCTGTTCGGACGCATCGTCCTTAGGTTGTGTGCTAAAGACCCATCGTGTCACCAAGAGTCCTCCAAGCGTTGATTCCTCGTCTATCTCCTCCTCTGAGCTTATCTCCTCTGTTTCTTGCTCTCGATCGAATGAATGATCCGACTCGATACCTCCGTTTTCGAAAATGACCATGTAACGTCGGTTTGGGCTCTTTGATTCCACTTTAGTTTTCTTTCTTTTCTCTTTGTTTTTTTCTTAGGTTCTTTGGTCGTTTCTTTTCGCTTTATTTTTTTTTCTTTTCTCTTTGTTTTTCTTAGGCTCTTTGGCCGATTTTTTTAATCTAAACCATAAATGACTCCTTGGCTGAACCTACAAGAGAGAGAACAACCAAATCCTTAAGAAATAAAATGAGCAAGAAGCAACTAGATCGATTGACGCACTAGTTACTTAAAACCAAAATGGAAAGGGACTTTATGGACTGAATTGGTTAATGAAAACCTCCTCAATCCAAGACTCAAAAATAATGAATAAGAAACGACTTGAACTAAGAAACTTGGATAGATAAAATCGTGCAAAAACCAGGCTCTAATACCAACTGATGCGAGGTTGGATTCTGCATTTCACTCGGTTATGCGGATGAATGCCTTTGAACCTGTAGACGGATACATAATGAAGAACGTTGGCCAAAATCTCAGTGAGACCGTCCAAAATCCTTGAGCATATGCACCTCTAGAACTCTTAGGACGATAGAAGACGCCACAAGCAACTATGGTTCATTACTTGATAAGTTGAGTGGAGAAAGTCCTGGACTTGATCAATTTTTGTAAGATGAATCTCTCAATCTCAAGAAAAATGAGCTAAGCTCGTTTGATCTGTAATTGGTTCGAAAATGACTTGTTGATATGTTATTCATGCGTGCCTTTTTTAAAAAGGAAAAGGCCAAAACAAAATTTCCACATTACACTCCTATTCAAACACCTAAGTTTCTTATCGATCCTAATTTTCCTAGATTCTATTCCTAAAGATTATGCACGACATAAGTCATAAATGACAGGTGTTCTTGGTACAATTTGAATTTGAATGACAGAAATCCAAGACACTTCCTCTTGATGGGTCTTTGTATGGTCCATGGACTTGTGAGCCTCTAAACCCTTCAAATGATCTTGTTGTTCAATGTCTTGGGCTTCTAAAATGTCTTGAACCTTCTCCTGTTGCCTCTTGGTCTTGGATCTAGTCGAAGGCCCCTTTAGCATGCTTGAAATCTCGAAATTTGGCTCTAAGTGGGCACTAGGGATCTCTTCAAAAAAGTCGCCGGAAATGTGACGTTCCAGCGGTGATACGGTACTCATCTGAATGACCTTTGAGTGATGGTTCCAATGGTCTTGGTTTCGTCAAATTTGGACTTCGGAAAGGCCTCCATTTGGGTGTTTTTACAAAACGTTTAATTTACGAATTCATCAGCATCCCACGTATCCGTGTCCTCGTCAGCATCCTGTGCATCCTCGTCAGCGTCCCGCACGTACGTATGGTCTACTTCCTCTCCAATGCCATTTTCTTGCCCGTTCGCCCGTTCGTTCGAGACTTGCTTTCTTTGTGATGCCCTCATCAACAACAATCATATATGTATAATTCGATTGATGTACGAATATACCAATGTTTGTATAAATCAATTGATGTACAAATATATCATTCTTTGTATAGTATATGTATAATTCTATTGTATAATAATCCTTGGACAAGGATTAAATTTATAATAATACAACAATCGTATATGTATAATTTGATTGATGTACGAATATACCATTTTTTGTATAATAATACAACAATCGTATATGTATATTTAACAAAATTTATAATAATACTATCTTTGTATAATTCGATTGATGTACGAATATTCTACTCTTTAGATGCTGTATCTGTAAACCGAGACCAAATTTTGTTTGTCCAAGGTCTTCCATTTCAAATTCCTCTTTCTAATAGTTTCGAATTTCAATCTCCTTTGAGGTCCCAATTATATTTAGATCATCAACATTAACAACTATAATCATAAATCCACTTGTTGTTTTCTGAATAAATACACAAGGAAAAATATGATTATTCACAAATCCCTTTTTTAATAGGTATTCACTTAGACGATTGTACCACATACGTCCAGATTGTTTTAACCCATATAAAGATCACTGCAGTTTGATTGCACACATTTCTTTAGGCTTTCAGTTTGATTTTTCCGGCATTCTTAATGCTTGAGGAATTTTCATGTATATATCATTATCTAAAGATCAATATAGATATGTCGCAACCACATCCATAAGGTACATATCTAATTTTTTTTATGCAGTTAAACTCATCAAGTATCTAAATATAATTGCATCCATAACAGGAGAATATGTTTCCGCATAATCAATTCTAGGTCTCTTGAAAACCCTTGTGCGACAAGACATATCTTATATCTTGTGATCTCATTATTTTCATGTCTCTTTCGCACAAAAACTCATTTGTATCCAACTGATTTAACACCATTAAGAATTTGAACGGTGGATCCAAATACTTTTCTTTTATTCAATTAGTCTAACTCTATTTGCATAACTTCTTTCCATTTTATCCAATCATGTGGACATTCAGACACTGACATTGGTTCTGGATCTTCGTTATCATTTTCAATTTCTTTGATTATAGAGAATGAGAATATTCCATCATTGTCAATGATTTCATTTATTCTTATAATCTTTTCATCATAGATATAGTTAATGGAAATCTTATTATTCTTAGTATACTCATGATTATTTTCATCACTTTCATTTTGAAGATCATCTTCCTCGGTTGTTTCTTTTGGGATTGTCTCTATGATCTGAGAACCAATATATTTATCAAACTTCTTTATTTTTCGAGAATTTTTATCTTTAGAACTAAGTGGTCTTCCACGCTTTAATCGTGTGGTAGACTCATTTGAAATTCTTTCACCCGTATGGCCTTTTTGTATTTCTATACGAGCAAATGCATTTGCAAGCGATATATATGACTTTGTAACCCGTGTTGTATCATTGAACCCAACTGGAAGTTGATTTGCAATATTCTGCAAATGTATGATCCTTTGCACTTCCAAATTGTATCATTTTATAGGAGGATCAAGATATAACAGTGATTGTGTTTTCCATGTTAAATCTTGTGAGGCTTATTTTATTTCTCCTCTTAACGTTGGGAATTCATTCTTATTGAAATAACAATCAGCAAAACGAGTTGTGAACATGTCACCCATTTGTGGTTTAAGATATCTATCGATAGATGATGAATTATATCCAATATAAATTCTCAATCTTTTTTGTTGGTCCATTTTTGTCCATTGCGGAGAAACAATTGGAATATATACTGAACAACCAAATACTCGAAGATGCAATGGAAAATATTTATGATAAGCACTTGGCTTTATTTGAATCAGTGCCGCAACATGTAAAATGGCATGTCCCCGAGTAGAAACTAGGAGTTTTGTTATCATTAGTAATGGTTGAGTAATGAGTTGGAGACATTTAATCAATGACTAAGCCATACCATTTTTGTATGAACATGTGGTACAAGATGTTCAATCTCAATCACGATAAATGTATAATACCCGTTGAAAGCTTGAGAAGTGAATTCACGAGCGTTATCAAGTCTCAGTTTCTTAATAGGATAATCATGGAATTGAGCTTTTAATTTTTTATTTGAGCAAGAACCCTTGCAAATGCAACATTGCGGGTTGATAATAGCAAACGTGTGACCATCTTCTTCAAGCATCGATCAATACCATAAAGTATCGAAATGGTCCACTTTGTGGATGAATTGGTCCATATATATCCCATGTATTTGTTCTAGAAACAATGGTGATTCATGCCCAAATTTGACCGATGATGGTCTTATTATCAAATTTTCTTAAGAACAAGCATATGATCATGAGATTGAAATATCTTCTTGTTTTTAATTGGATGACAATTGGAGTTTTCAACGATTCTCCGCATCATTATTGAACCAGGGTGACCCAGTCGATCATGAAAAATCTTAAACACATCTTTATACTTTGGGTTGAAAGTGGCATATGATTCAACCACTTTTATCTTTGTGAAATATAATCTAGATGATAAAACTGGTAATTTTTCCACAATATGTTTCTTTTTAGAAACCATTATCGTGATATAAAGATATTCACGATTTTCATCATTCATGGTTTAAAGATGATAGCCATTTTGGCGAATATCTTTGAAACTTCATAAGTTTTTTTTTTGGATTGTGGAGAGAATAATGCATCTTGTATAATAAATTTTATCCTTGCGGACATTATAAAATTTATTTCTTCACATCCCTCAAGTATTTTGCATTTCCAGATATCATATTGACATTGGATTCATGTATTCTCAACTTGGATAAATACTTTTTATCTTTCAATATTGTGTGCGTTGTGGCACAATCCGCTAACATATATCTCCATTATTGAGATTTGATTGTAACATATTTGATGTTATTTTTATCCAATAAGATATTGATGCACCTGAAAAATATTAAATTAAAATTGTATATAACAGTTTAACAAAAAAATATTAAAAATTAATCTAATAAAACTTCATGACGATATATTTTTCATAATTATCAATTTTACGTTTGTTAATAAAATCTATGATGCTCATTCATTTCACAAAATGGTACAGACTTAGTGGGGCGAACATGATAATTTTTCATTAGTAGCTCATTTTATTATTTTGCAACAAGGAGAATTTGTAATAATTCGCGATAGATTTTGAAAACCGCTACTTGATATTATGAAATTACCATCATGTAATGTCAATAATATATTCTCCAATTTATAATAATCATTTATAGCTCCATTTTGGAGATTATTTCAAACATCGCACAATGATATTCGTCCACAAATTTATAATCTTGGAATCTCATATTTAGTCAATGAGTATTTGCGTCTAGGAGGATCACAGATTCTTGTGATCGAATTTATCTTTAAGAGATTTCCATAAATATGTGGGATCTTCTTTTGTACGATATTCATATTTTAGATCATATGCAATATGATGGCATAGAAATATCATGATTTTTATTTTCCTCTCCAGAGGAATTTTTGTATTTATGATTGTGTCAATGAACTTTTTATCTTTAGAAAGCATTTAACATCAAATGCTCATGTCATGTAATTTTCTTCTTAGGCATCAAGTGTCATGATATGAGATTCAACAAATCCGACATGATAATTATATTTAAAATAAATTCAAGTTATTCATTATCATAATAATTTTTAGAATATGATATTAAATAAAATAAATAATTAATTAAATAAAAAAATTAAAATTAAAATTAGTAGATAAATAAAATAACATAAATAAATAATTAGATGGCGTAACTTCCATTGTAATAATAAACAAAAAATAAATATAAAGATATTAAAGTATTATCTGGTGTCGATCTCATTAATTATATAATATAAAACATGTATTTTATGTTCATTATTTAGTCCATATTGTTTGATATTTAGTCCATGATGCATTGTATATAGTTCATGATGTCGATGCCTAGTCCATGATGTCCGATATTCAGTCCATGATGTCTGGTATTCGCTCCATTATGTCCGGTATTTAATCCATGATGTCCAATATTTAGTCCATGATATTCATATATATTTTTTTCTAAATTGAGTCCAAATTAAAAACTAAAAAATTGATTCAAAATAAAATATATAAATTTAAAGAAATTCTTTTACGGTAAATTTTTTTTACGACGCATGTTTTTTTTACTGCGTAATTTTTTTACAGTGTGAAATATAAAGTTTTTATTTTTAGTTTGTTAAAAGTGATCATGCTAATAATGCGTTAAAATTATAATAATACTATGATTATATATATATGATATAGATATTTATATGTACATTTTATAAATATGTTTCTATATATAAAATATATATATAGATGTTAATAATATGATATATGATATGTATAAATATGATATATGATATATCATATTATAAATATATTGTATGTATGATATATGAATATGTATATATATATATATATATTTAAAGAAAGCAAAAGATAGAAAAATTACGTATAACTTGAATATGAGAATATGAAGAGTGTGTGAGAGAAGTTTTATAGTTTGTAAATTGTGTATTGAAATGAATGGTTATATTGTCTATTTATAGGAAAATAAATATGACTCTTCAATTTAAATAATCAGAAATTCAATATGATTTTTCAATAAAAAAAATCATAAATTCAATATGATTTTTTATAAAAGAATCATAAATTCAATGTGACCCTTTATAAAATTTTTAGACATTCACAATTTTATATAATTATAAATTTATTATAATTACAATAATATTGATGTTTTCTTTATTTTTTATGTATAATACAAATTTAATAAGGTTATGTAGTGCCGTGAATTGTTCTTTTATTTTTCACAATCATGTCAATTTTTATTTATGAAACTCAATAATTTGATTTATCACTAAAACCATAATTGGTTTGTTTAATAATAATGTAATAATGCAAAACTAATTCATAGCTTATTCTAATAGTACAAAACTACTTCATGTATATAAGTTTACATTTCACAATTATTTAAGTTAATGTTCTTTTACGGAAATTTTTAATTTCTTAGTTATTATATTTTTCATAATTGTTATAGAAATTTTCAATTTCCCAATTATTATATTTTAATGAAATTTTATTAACAATTAGAAAATATAATTTATTTATTACTAAAATGATAATTATGCTTAACAAGATACAAAGCTAAATTACCTTAATACATATAAAATCTCCAAGAGATTGAAACTCAATCTATATATTATTATTATTATTATTATTATTATTATTATTATTATTATTATTATTATTATTATTATTATTATTATTATTATTATTATTATTATTATTATTATTATTATTATTATTATTATTATTATTATTATTATTATTATTATTATTATTATTATTATTATTATTTATTTGTTTATTTATGAAACTCAATAACCCAATATGGAGAAGCACAACAGAAGAACTCGCAGCAACGGAAACCCGAAGCTATGGCTAACTCTTCAAACTCGTGTTTTGTCCTCTCTTTGCCTCCCGAGCATTGTGACATCATTAGCATGTCGAAGTCGAACGCTATGTTTGAATAGACATCTTCACTTTTTGGTTCATCCGGAATAACCGTTTCTATTATAATCACTTTACCTTTCTCTCCGACCGCTTTCCAACAGTTTTTAAGAATCTTCAAACAATCTTTGTCGTTCCAATCATGGAGAATCCACTGTTTTTGCATCCGAAATCATTACTTCGAACAATACAAAAACGGAAATAGCAACGAGAACTTTAATCGATTATAAGGAAAACTTATTGAACGTACTTTCATGAGAATGGTATCTCCTTTTGGGATTTCCACAAACATATCTCCAGCTATATGTTCGACTCCTAAAACAATATGACATCGATGTTTAGCCATAAGATTGTAATTTACTATTGCTAGAAATTGTCGGGTTTAGGAAAAAATTCTCCGATCCACCCCTAAAATGTCAACAAATCGTTTGAAAGATTTTGGGACGGGTTTAAGAATAAATCTAAAACTTTCATTATAAGGCTCAAAATGAATCCATCAGCATTATATATATTATAGTTTGTATTCACTTGCATATAAAGAAAATAGTGAATCTAGAGATATATACTGTACCTGGATATGATGGTGCATTGGTTAAAACACTGAGTAAGTCGAAATTAATACCCTTGATCTCAGGATATTTTGATGTAATCATGCCCGAAACGACACCAACCCCTCCTCCAACGTCGACTAGCACGTTTACATTTTCGAATCCTCGATAAACTTCTAGGACCTTCTTGATGATCATGGTCGTGGATTCGGAGGATTCGGAAGATTAAATAGTTCGTTGAACCGCTCATTCGAGCCTGCGTATTCGAAGATTCTCATACCGTGAGCAGAGCTAAATGCATCTCTTCCTTCTTGTATGGCATCCTTCAGAAAGTTCCTGTTAATAAAATCGTTTACCAACAGTATGAAGTTATTTTATAAAACCACAGTAAATGTAAGATATTTTATAAAATCAAATTAAATTTACCAAAACGCACACAATTATACGTGGGAAAATACCAACTTTTCAAAAATGTGTTTTTAGCAAATCATTATCACGAAAATATAATTAGTTTAGTTTTTATTTAATTGTTTAAAATTTGGTGAATTTCGGTAATATTTTCCCTATTGTATAGTAAGTTAGTTTTGAATCGAAGAATTAGTGACCGTATAGTTAAAATTTTCAAAATTTAGTTTTTTAACTTTAGAAAAGACATAAAAACGCAAATATAAAAACACTAATATTACCAAGACTTTAACATGACATCGCTATGGAGCAGCATGAACAGAGGCACAAGAGAACCCGAGTCTCCATTATCGTTCAGAAAGAACCGGCAAACCGGTTCGGCTGCATAAACCCTCTCGGTTTCGCCGGTTCGACCGTTTTCTTCCCTTCGGACCGTACGGCACTTGACGACCGAGTAGCTAGTGAGTACCCGAAGCAGCCGGTCTAACAACATTGGGGCCTTTTGATTGGTGGGATTGATGCGGAGTCCACGCGCTATCTCGGAAGGTGAGAGCCACGCGCCTTCACCCGCAGCCGAGAGTGTGTCGATGACACCTAAACCAAAGGCTGCTTTTAGAACCATGGGAAACGCCACCGCATTTGTGATCTTCGCGGCACGCAAACGCATTTCTTCTTCGGTTTGGATTGGTTTTGGGTTCGGCTCGAAATGGTTGTTCATAGTTTTTCTTATTTTGGAAGAAAAAACGAGGAGAAAAATATGGGAATTGTTTGGGTTGGTGTGGAAGTTGTAATCTTTCCATCTTCTTATAGGGAGGGGAGGACCACTGGTAATTATTATATAGTATAGAGTATACATTTATATTTATTATTTTAAACGATGACAAAATATGCTGTACAGTTATTGTTAATTATTGTGAATATATAATCAGAAAAAATCGGAAAAATAGTTCACTGCCACTTTTTGGACGACTAATAAAATATACCGATTATGTATGATTTAGTTGAAGAAAATATTGTATAAGTAAATGTTATAAAATATTTTTGGTGCACCAAATTCTAATGTTAATTTTGGAGAGAATATCCATATTAGTTAGTATTCCACTTGACGAGAGATATAATGAAATATCAGATTCATAATTTTCTATCTCTTTTAGATTATTTAGATTTTATCGAATGATTTTATCGGAAACAATTGTGGGATAGATGATGGAAAATATTTCCGAGGAATACATGAAAATATTTGTTTGAACGGATAAAGAGGAATGAGATAAAGATGAAAGGAGATGATTTGCCTATGCAACAAAAAATTGTATATCCAATGGAATGGGTAAGATCACATGCTTTTCAGATTCTTATTATTCATGTTAACTTCAATTTTTTTATGTGCAATATTTTTCATAATTCTCGTGTGCTTTCTCCTGCATTGTTCCATCATTTAACATAGGGGTGGACAATCCAGGTTACCCGGATCGACCCGAACAATCCAAATCGTTTGGAATATGAATTATCTTAAGAACCCATATGAGTTCAAATTTTAGAACTTGTTCGGATTCGGATCGGTCCGATTCGGATTCGGGTAAAACCCGAGAAACCCGAGAAACCCGAACAACCCAATTTAAAATAAAATAAAAATATATAGTTTAATATTTTTTATAAATATATACCATCTTGTTCCCATAATTGTTCCGATGGACGGTATGAGTTATATGGCATATGACGAGGTTCTGATATATTTATGTTATATTTGATATTTTTATTTTTGTTTTATATTAAAAAATGAATTATTCAAAGAATTTTAATCTAAATAATCAAATTATGTATAATACCCGAAAAAACCCGAACCCGAAAACCCCAACAACCCGAATAACTTGAACTATCAAAAGAATCTAAATATCCAAATGTAATTCGGGTTATTTCGGATTCAATGGTTTTGAACCCGAACAACTCAAACCCAAACAGAATCCGGACCGAAAACATTCGGGTTCAATTCGGATCTATTTTTTAAAAACCCGAGAAACCCGAACCGAACCAAAATCCGAGGAACTCAGACCGAAACCCGGATTGTCCACCCCTAATTTAAGAAACTATGACCTATCACAAGATTACTCAGAATGACTCATCGAAAAAACTTTGATGAATGTCGTTGATCTGCCTCTCTTTTCTATCTGATTATGAAGTTTAATCATATGTGTTTGTTCCTTTATCAATAATAATTTTGTGGGGTTGCTTTGTTGGGATTGAATGAATATTTACAAGGTGAATATGATCAACGATGGGATGTTGGTATTCTATATTCAATTCCATGAACCCGCTGACGGTAGTTTTCCATATGTTCCTTTATTTCGTTTTCTCCTTCTTTTCCATGTTTTACATTCTCCATGATTTAATTTAGGCATGTTATTTACGTTAGAGGGAGGAAGCTAAAAGAGATAATGATGCTCACAAAGAGTGAGATGATTCTTGCAAATCAGAGCATGTGAATTACTCTCCCCTGGCGGATGCATGAGAGATGAAAATGGAAAAGATGATAAAGAACAAAACACCTTGAATGACAGGTTTTTTCATAAATCCTCTTATGAATCATGTGCTACTTACAGATGAGACTCATAGAAAGAGAGATTTCTGTATTTTCTTCAACAATGATGATTGTGGAATTTTGCAAATCATTAACCTAACATCTTTTTCCTCTTCTTTATTTAATATTTATTTTTGTAAGTGTTAAAAGAAAGACTAAATAAAGAGCTTAATAAAAAACACTATATATGTCTTAAGTACATCCATTGAAGTTCACTATATATGTTTACGTGTTTTTTATAAGTGTTAGTGTTTCAATTGTGTCATTTACATTTACTTGGACTTCATTAGATATTGCAATGGAAGTGATGAACAACCTAAAATACAATGTAAACATTGTTTTGAGCTTTTTTGTATGTTTATGTAGGATTTCAAAAATTTTAAAAGCCTCAGTATCGCGAGGTATATTTCTTGTATATACAATAATACAAAAACAAAGCTATAAAAGATGCAAACATAGTTATGAGAAAAAGGAAAGGAAAAAAATGACAATGAGTTTATCCTTGGTTTCCGTAATATCGAAATTACATCTCCACTGTCTTAAATCCGCTGAGAGGTCGTGGATTCTTGTCCATATGTATTTATTCATGAAATTAACTTCGTATTATTGTAAACTTAGATCATATATTCGAGTTGTTTAAAAAAATTTCTGCTACAAAATAAACAATCCTACAATTGTATAAGAGCGTTTACTTAAGCCGAGCAATATCATTAGTTACGTGATTGAATGAAAAAGCCACAAACTCAGAGCAATTTCTCTACACAAAACTAGGTTTTTGGCTGAGCGCATTTGATCGAGAGGTTTGTAAGAGATGGTGCACTCATCAAGAAATTTATAAAATTATTCGATCGAGTGTTAGGGCCGCCACGATGGAAAACTATTGGTTGACAAATATGTTTCTCAGGCCGAGCAAAATCACATTCTCAAAAGGTGATCGATCGAGCAAAGGTTGCTACAGCCGAGCGATTCCTCTATGAAATTAATCCACTGAGCAAGACTTTGCTCGGGTCAAACGATTGCTCTGAAAGATTCATTCACAGACAGATAGATCCAAACAAGTGTTCTTGACTAGATCGATTCGCCTATGAAGACAGCTCAACCGAACAATTGGTTAATTGGGTCAAGTGAATTCTCTGGAAGAAATCGTGCTTAGGTTGCTTGGGTCAAAATGTAACTCGAGTTGAGCAATTTCTCAATAATGGTTACCTGACTGAGATATATGATTGCTTGGGCCGAGCAAGCTTTCAATGACACAAAACTGGCCGAGTAGTATGACTGCTCGACCGAAAAGTTGTTCAAAGAAAACGTGCTATTACTAAAGTGTTGAGTTCCAAAGCGTCAAAAGTTTTAGATAATGGCTTTCAAATAAAAAATAAACACATGAATAGAATTCTCTTTTATATGGAATGACCTCACTACCATGAGGCATATAAGTTAAAATTTAATTAGTTTAGGTCTTCTGCATGTGATGTAAAATGGAAGTTAGAAATTATATATATATATATATATATGCCTAGACTAATCGAGGGATACATATCATAATTTTTGACAACCATGAATGATGGCTGATATACATGACATAGAGTAACCTGGCAACCATGAATGGTAAGATCAACCTGACTACTAGAGTACTAGGTGATAGAAAGCCTTTAAAAGATTGCATGTTAACCTAGTTAATGTGTTTTATAATTGTTAACATTGTCGTGCATTTCTTGTTTAGAGGTTTCTCGATTTATAAAGAAGAATGTCTTCTATATCATTGTGTACCATCCTAGACATCCACAAATCAATTGGGATGAACTTCGATAAATGGTAGCGTAACGTCCAAATGATTCTCATGCATAATACCTGATCGATCTGATTGATACGTTAGGATATATGCACTCTTTATGGATGATATTGATGCAATCGCTGTTCACCTGAAGCATGATGATGATAAGAGTACGTCCAACTATAACATATTGGCATCTATGAGTTTGGAACTTCAGTTCCAACATCAAGACCATGGACCCATTATAAATAATCAAATATTTTAAGAACATATATAGTTCATAGAGCTAGATGACTAGGTATCAATTAGCCAAGGATTTATTCAACTATAGACTGGCTGTCAATTCACCACTGCAAGCCCATTTTCTCAAGAATATTGATCATATAGAATAGCTTGAGAAGTTGAGGTTCTCACTAGGCAAGGATTTTTCATGAGATTTGATCATGCAATCACTCTTAGAGAAATTTTCACCATATATCATTAATTATATTATGACAAGGTGAATCTGGATCTACATGAGATGCTGAAATTGTGGTTAAATTATGAGAACAAGATAACATCAGGTATATTGAAGGACTCCGAAGTTATGATTGTCGTCGGTACCTCTTCCACGAATAATAAAGGGTATGAAGTGGTCCAAGAAAAATCCTTCTATGGCGGAGGATGGTGTGACCAAACCCATGACTAAGAAGGCAAGGCCGACAATGTCGATGCTAAGTATTTCTTCTATAAAAAGAAAGGAAACTGTGTGGAATATCTTGCATCTCTCAAAGACAAGGATTAAGGTATTATCTTCATGGAAAGTACCTTTAACTATATGGCTATTAGATATCGAAAACTAGTTTTAACATCTGCAATATGTTGATGAAACTATGGATCAATATTAAGTTGAAGAAAATGAGATCTCAACTTCCAAGTAAGCGTTTTTGCCAAAACGCTCACCCATAGCTGGTAGACTAGGATATTTTAGGTTTGTAAATTTTAGGGTCAAGACTTATGCAGGGATCGACTGAGCGATTTCATTGATTTTTGTTAAGTTAGCTTATTTTATATAGTTTTCTATTATTGTTTAGTCTTCATAAATAAAGGATCCATTATATGATATTTTAAACCAAGTTTAATAAATTGAGATTGTCTTTTCTTTCCTATTTCTTGAGTTCTAACTACTGAACTCTTAGAGAGATTCCGATTATTCACTGGCTTATCTACACTAAATCACAAGCGTTGTGGCATCGTTACCCGAGTTTAGGATATCTAAGTCGGGTTGTAGTTGAAGTTTGGGATGTTCTTTATTTTAGTGACTAGGTGGTTGCAATCCAATTACATCCTTCTACAATAGAACAACAGTCTAGGGTCTATGGTCATATCAATACTAATCCTAAGAAAGAAATAGATGATCGTTTGAATTAGACTTTACTCTGGGATTGTAGGTTGGGTCATATCCAAACAAGAGAATAAAGTGTTTCATTGAGATAGGTATGAAAATATAATTATGAAACTTGTAAATCTTACATTCCAGAGATAGTGACCAAAAATTCTTTCACGAGAGTTGGAGAAAGAACTATAGAACTATTAAAAATCGTACGAAAGATTGTCTATATGCAGACCAACGAGTGTTCAAACTAGAGGAGGATATATATACTTCATTACGTTCATTAATGATATGTCATTATATAGATTTATGTATCTTAATTGATGATATGTCACGATATAGATTTTTGTATCTTATTAAACAATAATGTATCGTCTAGATGTAATCTATTGCATCTCAAGTTTTAACAATTTATATCTAGGCTAGACATCCTACAAAGATACAGATATTGTAGTACTAGGCTCGAACACGTGGATTAAAAGGAATTTAAACTATCAATTTCATAAAAACTACGATCATAAACAACATAAAGGTGTGTTTATATCTATTATTTTAAATGTTCATATAAAATAAACTAGAATTACAATTATATACAATGAGAAAGTGCTTTTAGACTCGAGATTTGTTCTCACGTATATTAACTCATTAATAATTTTGGAAATTGTCACTTCATTTTATATCGAGGAATTACATCATCTTATATTGATCTATCTTCTCTCAGAGTCAAGATCCTATTCGAGCATTTCAATCACCGCTGTCTCTATCTAATGACCTGTATAATGAACATGCTATTAATAGATCTACCTCCTCTCTAAGTCTGTAACGCTTTTTAAATATTTCAACCATTGATGTCTTTATCTAATGACTTATGTGTTGAATGCATTATCGTCCAATTACATTATTCGTTAACCGACTAACCTACCTCTCAATATGATCATTCATGTTTATTTAATGCATATAATCTAGATAATCTGATGTCTCCATCTGAACATCTTGAAATGTTAAAATGATTTCTTAATGAAGTGGATAAGTACACAAAAAGGTCGTCAAGCTGTTGAGATTTGACGTTGGAAGAGAATACTTGAGTCATGAGTTCATTGATTATCTATAAAAAATGAGATTTTGCGCAGTGAAATTCTTTTGGAACTCCATGGCATAATGGTGATTTGAAAATGAGAATCAGACCTTATTCCTTTGGGAGTATGTTTTAGACGCGACTTCATATTTTCCTAACAAGGTTCCCACTAAATTAATGTCTAAGATGCTGCAATCAGATAAGTTTGACTCTAGGTGTGATAGGGATTGGAAATATACCCGAAAATCCGGTCCCTACCCGAAATCCATCCCGAACCCCAGAAAAAAAATACTTAAACCCATGGGTTCGGGTAATAAAAATTTTAAACACACGGGTTGGGATTCTTATTTTTCACTCCTATTAATGAATACCCACGGATATCCGAATATATATATATATTAATTTATGAAAATACCCTTAATTTTTAATAATAATTACGAAAATATCATTATTGTTAGGTTTGGTATGGGTCAAATATCCGAACTCGAACCAATATATGCTTTAATATTAAAATATATTTAGGTTTGGATACTCGCGAGTATCCGGTTTATTAGTTTGATAACCGATCCTCGGGTACCCGCATCTTGTGGGTTCGAGTTCGGATACCTTAAAAAAACATATTCGTTTGGTTCGGATACCTTAAAAAATCCGGATACCCAATCCGTGTCCATGTCTAAGATCCGATAATACCTGATTTATAAGATTTTCGAAGAAAATTATATGATAGTATTTTTATCACCCTGTTGAGCATGCATTACTTTTAGCTAGAGGTGCGACCTTTTTGGGAAGAGATTTCAGTATGGAAGGAAACCATGAAGATACGATAGTTCTTATTTTTATTCAATGGAAACCTATAACCAAAGTGATATTTCCAAACCTTTTCTATATCATGAATCTAAACACCACGACCATCTCATCCCCTCTCATCTCATATCAAAAGCCTTAGAGGGTCCTCATTGACATGATCCCATGCGATCCAAGTTTGATGCTCTTATTAAAAGTAGTCCTCGAGATTTAGTTCCACGAGCACCTACAAAGCACGGTTGGTGACCAATGGCAATTCACAACATGTAGCATTGATTATAATGACTCTTTCGGCCTAGTTGTCAAACCCACTACGATTCACACCATTTTGAGCATTGTCGTATGTCGTCACTTGACTATTAATCAACTTGATGTCAACAATATTTTTCTCCATGGTAATCTAGAGGAATCAATCTAAATGTTCTAACCACCTAATTTTCATGATCCTATGCATCATGTATGTTGAGTATACACGTTCATCTAAGCGCCAACCTTTTGGTTTTACGACCTAGTGGAGAAGTTGAATATATAATTATTTCAAATACTATGGCCGGAACTTCCTACCATCACAACCTTGTCCTAGAACTTCACTACGCTCTCACATATGCAACACTAGTTTATTGCGTCAATATCTATACCGTGTACATGTCATCTGATCTCGTTGAACATCAACACACGAAGCACATCAATATTTTATTCATTTTGTTTGGGAGAAAATTGTCATGGATCATTTTGATTTCTACATTCTCCATCTATGAACCAATCTTGATATGTTCACTAACAGCATCTTGATCAAATTGTTCATGGAATTTCGATTTAGTGTATGCCTATGACCATCAAACACTTTCACTACTAGGGAGTGTTACATATTTTCACATGTATAGTTGTTTCCTTACTATTTACCTTAACATCAGAAATATTTTCAATTTGTAATTATAAATGTACTCAATTGAGAATCAATGAAAACTCTCCAAATTATACCAAATCACATAAAAAAATCTATATTTTGAAATGAAAAATGAATTAGATAATAAAAAATTTTCTATTAGGTTATGGAAGCTCATCCACACCCTATCCATTAGAAACAAAAATTTAGATTCACGTAAAACGATGACCGGTCCTAACCTCTCCAATAACTCATATTAAAAACAAATGAATGATGAATGGAGCCATAAATGTCGTGAAAAATCAATACTTGATTTGCCAAAAGACTTAATTCGTAATACAAGGTAACAAACATGAATAAACTAAACAAAATAATTAAATTAAAATACAATGATTTATGAAGAAAAGATATGGTATAGAATTCTAGGATTGATTTAAGGAGTTTTCATGTGGGATTTGAAGTTTTAAAGGGAAATCCATATAGAATTTAGCCCATTTGATTTTTTTTTTGGCAAAACGCTCAAGAAAAAAAATGCTTGGCCCGAAACATTTCCTCACGATTGCAACTCGGCCTGATTTTGATTTGGTGATCAATTTGAGCATTCCTATTGTGATGAACACTCAATGTGAGTGTTTTGGTGTTCGATCAAACATAATTTTTTGTTATAACATAGATGAATTAAATGCACCATTTTGAATAGTGACCTTCCTTTGATCCATCTCATTTCTATTCCCCAAAATATTTTTAATAACTAGTAAAAGTTCCGCGTGATGCGCGGGTTAACAAATTTTTTGTATAAAGAAGTAAAATATCTTAGTAAAAATTATTTGTGGATATTCTTTGTAAAAATAATATTGTGTTGTAATGTTTAGATTTTTCAAAATAAATCATGATAAGAAGAAGTGTCGTACGTAATTTTTTGTTACATGTTAATTTCACGACGAAATTTATTAGTCAATGTTTCTTGTTTTCAAGTGATGCTAGACAATCCCATTAGTTTAACAATCTCAGCAATTAGTGAAGAAAAAAACCATTAATTGAATCAGTTACATACGTTGATAAGGTGGGTTAGTGGGTTTTTGAAATTATGTATTATAATGAATAGTAATAAATATTACATAATGGCTGAATAGTGGCTGTAATTTGCTTAGTAATGCTGGGTGTTTTTTTGGTGCATTAGTTTAGATGACTGTTACAGATTTATTTTTCCTTAATGGTGACCTCTTCATTACCCAGTTAGTTTTATGAGCTTTGAAAACATTATGTCTAAATACAGCCGTTAGCAATCATTCTTAGCCCCTTTTCTATTTTCTGCATTAGGTTTTGACAGGTGTAAGTTTCTCTAGCTCAGAAGGTTACGGCTAGAAATTTTGTTGGATATATTGGAGATGAAGTGATTGCAATGGCTGTGAATGCACGATTTCTAGTAACTCTATTGTATTTTTACATTGACATTTATCTTCACATACTATTTAGTTATGTTGGTGGAGAGGCCTTTGATTGATGATGGGTAGTTAGTTCAAATTTTTACATTGACATTTATCTTCACATACTATGCATTTTTATTTTGTCTTTTTAGTACAAGTACACACTAAGAACTTACGCAGGATTATATGCAGGTATTGGATGAATGCCTTCGTGCAATATCAGGTTTCAGGGGCACAGAGGATATTTTGGAGTAGCGACTGTTGGATGCACCATTTACATCTGACAGCGTAAGGTAAAAAAAATGTTATCAGCACCATTTTATGGACTTGAGAATCCTGAATACGCTCAAGAGTTAATTTGTCAAGCGGAATTGTGACCAGTGGTCTGAGGCAGTTTTGAAGCACATACCTTTGGGGTTGCACCATGATTCTGCAATGTTTAATTTAGACTCTTGACTAATTTTTATCAGTATTTTGGAAAGACAATGAAAAACAATGTCATGTGTGGTGACGTTCTATATATCTTTGCTTCTTTTGTTCCTTCGTTTTTGCCTGGTGGAAAACTGGTTTTGTAACTCTTTTATGCATACTTGAAATCCTGCATATTCAGCATGCGGGGAAACCAATCCATTACAAATACTTTATATCGCAAAAAATAATTATTAGGCATAAGAATATCTATTTTGGATTAAATCACCCGTGAGTGAGTCCAATGCCTGGTCATATTGCGTTTACAACTTCTCTAATAAAGGACATTACTCATATAGTACTTGAATATACAGTCTATTCTAGGAACCAATCATCTAAATGTGACATATTACATTTAACGGTTTGTCGAAAAATATTGACGGTTTACGATCTGCACCTTCTACAATTGCTGAAGAATGTGGCGCGCAACAGCAACCTCTTTCGACGCAAATTGTAAACCATTTATGGGTTCTTGATGGATACCTCTGGTGACATAATCGACAGTTGCAAACTGCTCTTGATCACCACAAATGCTGCAACTCGCGCGCCGCTCACATAGGCGTTAGTTTCCTCACACAACCAAAGACACACGACTAAAGTTAAAGAATAACTACAATCGCGAGAATGAAACTGATGAATCGGAGGCCAACTATTTGAAATTCTTGGAACTCATATTAATGGAAATCTACACAAGGATTTTAAATTGTTGGAAATGACTCATCCTCATTTGTCAAGAAAGAAGCACACATGACCTAACCTTTCTTGAGCCACAGTTCCAAAATAAATGAGTTGTTGTTGTTGTTGCAATCTCTCATTTTGATTGTACTTATTCATAGAATCAGGTTCCACATTAAATTAAATTAAGAGAATATGGTGACAGATCTCGATTCCTCATATATAATTACACGCTCGCAAGTATCAATTCTAATTACAGTTGAAAAAAGGAAATAAAGGAAAAGGAAAAAAGAAAAAGAAAAACGGAACACCAACTAAACATAGTTCAAGCTATCTAGATATAACAGCAATGGCTAAGCAAGGAGTACATATCATGAGAACATAGTCCAAACCGCATAAGTTTATTTAGGCTAACCTGAATCATGAAGTATTTGTGCAGAATATTGCTGATGCCATGCAAAGCTGAGGAGACATCATAAGCATACCTGAACTTCCACCAAAAAAGGAAAAACAAAAGTGGCAAGGACAATCCATACGACAAAAGGTAAAAACCACTGAAATGAAGTTAACCAATATTTTTACATTTCAAGAGCCCATCCAAAAGTTGTATCTGTCTCGGGATCCTTCTTCATAGCCAATGAAACGTTCATCCACGTTGGAGAAATGTTCTTCAGAGCATCTTGAAAGACGTTGTGTTTGAAAACACCATGAAATCTTAACAAAGACTAATCTTAACACCTTCTCGTATTTCTTGGGTTCGATATAAAAGAATGGAAATGCAGACCCATGTTTTTATCTGGCCAGGTTTGGTATAGGTTTGACAATTATTTGATCAGGCTAAGCCATCAAAACGTAACTGCAAGCAGCAATACAAAAATGACATAAACCTCAAAGGAAACCTTCAAATACATGATAACATGCATCGTTTTTATCAGTAATCTAGGTATCCTATTACCGACTCTTCCTTTATGTCTGCTTGTTGGAGCCATTGTACAAATGCCCATGGCCTGTTAAGCACTATATACCCCTGTAAATTGTGATTCAACATTCAAGATACATTAGAACAACTTTCAGAAAAGTTCCACTAATAATCTATCTATCATTCTCGATTTCGACTACAACCGCAAAGGCAAACGATGAGAATTTCCAAAATTCTTTCGGAAAATCACAAATCTTTGATGACCCATGAACCAGAACAACACAAGAAACTGATATAAGCCCGAGGAATCGGAGGAAAAATCTGAAGAATATCGGATCCATCCCGAATGGTAAAGGTTGAGCAACAAATGTAGGAATCTCATCATGTACTAATCAGGCTTACCAGAAATTTGAGCGGGAAACCGCATCGGCATGTTGATCGCGCAAGAACATCGCGAAGCAGCAAAGGGTATGACGGAGAAGATTGTGTTTGAAAACGCCATGGAATCTTAACAAAGACTGATGATTTCACGCTTCATCCTCCTCCAACAACACCAAAACGCAGAAGTGGTCGACATGCCGATGAGAGGCGCCCTTGCCCAGGACATGCCGATAATATTGTCATCACATAATATATTGTTTCCATAAAAGTCTTTCGGAAAATCACAAATCCTCGATGACCCATGAACCAGAACAACACAAGAAACTGATATAAGCCCGAGGAATCGGAGGAAAAATCTGAAGAATATCGGATCCATCCCGAATGGTAAAGGTTGAGCAACAAACGTAGGAATGTCATCATGTACCAATCAGGCTTACCAGAAATTTGAGCGGGAAACCGCGTCGGCATGTTGATCACGCAAGAACATCGCGAAGCAGCAAAGGGTATGACGGAGAAGATTGTGTTTGAAAACACGCCATAATCTTAACAAAGACTGATGATTTCACGCTTCCTCCTCCTCCAACAACACCAAAACGCAGAAGTGGTCGACATGCCGATGAGAGGCGCCCTTGCCCAGGACTCGCACAACCCAGTCGATGGGGCGACATCGCTAGTTCGTCGCCGTGCCAATCTGATCTCCCAATCGACGTCCCTTTTCCCAATATGAAAACGATCAAGATGGCCGATATAGAAGATGATTCGCTGGATTAAGAGAAATAAGAGTGAGAGAGTAATTCTGAAGAGTGGTGGGGAGAGGAAAAATCAGAGTTTAATAATATGGGATATGGGAAGAGGAAGAGAAAACTTCACCTGGATTTTTAGGTTTTTTAAAAATAATCACAAATACTGAGGTAAAGGGCTATAAGGCAAGAATAGCTGAGAAGCCACAAAAATTTTAAACTTTTAATATATAGATTTTGCTAAATAAACTTATTATTACTTCATCTGAGCTCTCGTGTTAGCTTCTGTTAATACCATGACGTTCTATTGACCATTGACTAGATCATGATTATTAATACGTATTGTAATATTGTCATCACATAATGTCATTGTTTCCATAAAAGTCATTTTAATTCATTTTTTATAAATGTATATTTATTTCTTTGTCGATTTATATGGGTTAAATATGTAATCAATATTCATTCTAAGCGTATATGCGAAGAAATATCGAAAGAGTTGTATATACGAGAGAATTTGAAAATTTCTATTGTATATAAAAGTGAAAGTTAGATAACTCTACTGAAAATATAATTTCGGGGCATGTATTTTGTAGAACCAACAGATTAAAGGAAAAGATGAAAAGAAAAAAAAAAGCATCTTTTTCGGAGTAACCACGTGAATCATGTATCTATTTTATTTATTTGGTAAGTGATGACATCACAAGGAATAATAAGAAAATTAATAAATTTTGGATATATAGTGCTTATTAATATAATCTGCACTATAATGAATACCACAATTGTGACATTAATGTATCCATCATATCGTTGTCGTGTATTATTACAACCGACACAATTTTTTGTACGTTGGATGGAGTTCGGGTCCGCCCTGTTTAATTATAAGTTTTTTTAATAATCCCTATGTAATTATAAATTTTTTATATTAAAATAAATTAATTTAATTTTAATCATCCAATTTATTTATTTCAATTCATTTATTTCGCACAAACTATTCATCTACTTTTTTTTCTATGTTATAACTTTTATATTCCTCAACTGTTCTAAAATAATACACAAATTTGCATACAAATTTTCAAATTGATATCACATTATTAATATCATGACATGTCATCAATTTTACGATCATAATTGATTGAAAACACGGAATATCAGATATATCTTCATAGGACTAAACCGCTTCAAAAATACCATTCCCTGAAATAATTATTAAATCGAAAAACAAACTGGAGAAAAGAAAGATTTGCCCTTAATTTTCGAACGTGAAAAAACCCACGTTCTGCAGTTTTTTGATGTGAAAACTGTCAAAACCGTGTCAAAAGCAAGAAAGAATAAGTGATTTCGAACTTGAGAGGGATTGATTTGAAGTTGGCAAGAAGAAAATGGCTAGAATCAACCGCAACAGTGAAGATGAGAGCACGATTCAATCTTCAATGGCGTCAATAAGAGTAAATAGATCGATTTCTAGGGTTTTGCAGGTTGTCGAGTCGCAAAAATGGTTTATTGATTTGAAATGGGTATGAGTGTCAGTGAGTTTGTTGAGTCTTAGTGAGTCGGTTGAGTCGCAAGAGTCGGTTGTCTCAGTGAGTCGGTTTAGGTCGCAATGGTCGCTTGAGCGTCGCAGGGGGTCTTAGGGTCGTTTGAGTCTGTTGTCTTAGTAAGTCATTTTGGGTCGCAATGGTCGCTTAAGCGTCGCAAGGGGTTTAAGGGTCGTTTGAGTCGGTTGTCTCAGTGAGTCGATTTGGGTCGCAATGGTCGCTTGAGCGTTGCAAGGGGTCTAAGGGTTGTTTAAGTCGGTTGTCTCAGTGAGTCGGTTGTTTCAGTGAGTCAGTTTGGGTCGCAATGGTCGCTTGAGCGTCGGAGGGTGTCACAAGGGTCGTTTGAGTCGGTTGTCTCAGTGAGTCGATTCGGGTCGCAATGGCCGCTTGAGTCGCATGGGTCGGTTGAGTCGCATTGGTCAGTTGAGTCGCATGACTCTCAGTGAGTCGGTTGAGTGTCGTAGAGGGTCCCAGGGTCGTTTGAGTCGTATGGGCTAGTTGAGTCGTATTGGTTGGTTGAGTCGCATGGATCGCTTGAGTCGGTAGAAGTATAATGTATTCTTAATTAATTGGTCATTTTGCAGGTGGCGCTGATGAGCGGAAATCAGAGGTTTTAATTTCCTAGACCACTCTATCGCAAGTATACGGTTCATGTAGTACCAGGGTCGAACTTTGGGGATTGAGTGCAGCGTTAGAACTAAGAATTCACGAGAAGAAGATCAATCAATATAAGATTATGAAACAGGAAAGTAAAGATAATAAAGGATGACGAAGCTAGACTCAACAAGATAGGGTACAATGGGCTTCCAGAATACCAGAACATGCAATGGATGTTTCTATGGATCATGAAATCAGTTTATATCAATAGATGGGGAACCAAAATCTAATCCTCTACCTAGGTAATCAACGTCACTCATCTTCCGATGTAGCGCGGAACGTCTAGATCCATGAAGAACGATAGAGAATTCGACCTCTAATGCTGGAAATGACTCTTCCAAGCCTAAATCCTCTACCTAGGAAATCCACGTCACTCATCTTCCGATGTAGCGCGGAACGTCTAGATGCATGAAGAACAATAGGGAATTCGACCTCTAATGTCGGATGGGAAATCAATCTCCATAAACGGAAATGACTCTTCCGAGCCTAAATCTTATCTAAGATATAAATGTACTCACCTTCCGATGCAGTAAATCTACAACCTAGATGCATGATGAACAATGGGAGCTCTACCTCGATTATTACCGTTCGTAAATAGATTAACCGATCGGTCAAATTCTCATTGATCTAATTCATTCGAAGGTTGATTCCCGAGACTCAAGTCGGACTCTTCCAAGCCTAGACGAATCTCTAATCTCATTTAAACATGTCTAATCTCACTCGAAGGGATCTAGTCTCATTCAAACATGAAATCAACAAAGTAAGAACGTATTACGCACATATCTATAACCTATCAAACCATACGATTGAACAAAACCGAAATTAAGCATTAACGAATCAAACTATCCTTTACAATGACAACCCTAACCCATGGCAACGAGAACTACTCAGAAATCATCTAGAAATAAATACAAACGCAGTAAGATATTCATCTTCCCTATCCTCCGAGCGTAACCTCCGACCAGTCCTTCGGTTCCCCGAAGTCTTCTTCTTCGGTCGTGCTCTCTCTCTTCTCCTTTGGCCTCGTTCGAGTCCTTGTTCTCTTCCTTTTTCCCGTCTATCCATGGCTTCTCCCTTTCTGTTGCCCGTTCAAAATTCAAACTAAGTTGTTGAGAAAAAAGGGGGCCCGCACGGGCAAAGCTCTACCTGCGCGGGTTGGGTCATATTCAGTACGAGCGGGCTCTTCACCAGCCCGACCAGGGCTCCATTTTCTGGTCCTTGCAGTCCAATGTGTAGCCCGAGCGGGCTACATTAACAACCCGATCGGGCTCTTGTTCTTGAGCCAAATCCGTGCGTGCTGATCATCTCCCCGACCCGTGCAAACTTTGCTGGAGTTTGGCAGCCCGAGCGGGCTGTGTTTACTTGCTATTTCTGCTCCTTTCGCTCGATGCTCGGGTGATGCGTTTGCTTCTGTGGCCGTGCACATTTCGCCTCTGCTCACTTTGTCATGTTTTTGGGGTGGATTTGCCATAATCTTTCGTGTTTGCTTCAAGTCTTCGTTTCCTACACAAAACACGAAATAGTAGATGAAGTCCTCGAATATGCTCAATAACTCGGTAAAATCTAAGAAATCTAATCAAAACTAAATCTAGGAATCATGAAAATACTATGACGGATAACATGTTATCAAACTCCCCCAGACTTACTCTTTGCTCGTCCTCGAGCAAATCTAGAGTCGAGTACAAGAAGAGTTAAACAACAATGGACACTAGCACAAATACTTCGAAGGATTAGCAATCATGCAAAACAACACGTCACATGAACGTAAGCGTACCTAGTTCAGACTTCTATTAACCGAAAGTCACGAGCCATGCAATCCTACCAATAACCTAAGTCTATTTCATACCCCTAGACAACGTCCAATCGATCTCCATACCAATTTCCCTAAGCTTGAGATATCATTAGACTCATATTCCCGTTCTTATTCTCTTTTCTTTTTCTTTTTTTATATAGATCCATGCTTGGTTTCTAGGACGTCGAAGTCGAAGTGGGTTGGCTTTCTACTTAGACCCAGGTTGCCTATGGCACACTCATAAGGTCTTGTAACCTTAGCGGAGTAAAGAGGTGCGTCATTGAAGAACATTTTTTTCTTTTCTTTTCAAGATTACGCCTCGAATCTAACCCTTAGGACGTAGAATAGCGCCTCAACCCACCACTTAGACCCGAACCATCGATCTCGGTGTACTCATGTCAATGTAAACCTGAAATCATTAGAAACTTATCCAAAAAAAAATGAAAGCGGAGTATAAGCGCGTGGAATCTAATAATCTATGAACGGTAAAATATATCAAACAAAGCAATGGATAAACGATATATACGGAGATATGGATACTTGGTACTGAAACCTAGGAGGTGAATGCAACTATAGATCATGGTTTCAAGCACAACTACTCGACTAATCGGTATCCAAAAGACTTCTAAGCAAACCTAGACTATTGTTCACGATTCGAAAAAGTCACACAATAATGACTAAGGTGATGACTGGTGGAGTCGGTAGAAAACGCAAATGCAACGACTGCGTTTTCTGGCGACTCCGGGCGATATCTAAGGCGACTGATGGAAACGCAAAAAACGTAGACGCCACCAAACGCGAAATTTAAAAATCTAATTTTTTCTAACGTATGTTACGTTTTAATGCGTTTTTACCTAAATTACTAAAATGCCCTTCTGATTTCTTCTGATTTCTTCTCTTTCCTCTGCCTGGGCGATTTTTATCGTCGCTCTGCAAGTACTCCACCAGACTACACATCGCCGACTCCTCTTCGCCGACTCCTCATTGCTGTTTCTCTCCTAGGTAAGTCTCTTCGCCGACTCCTCTTCGCCTCTTTCCTCCTCCTCGCTCGTTCTATCCTCGCCATGAAATTACGGTTTCGGGTTTTGGGTAAATAGCTCGATTCTGGGTTTTGTTCTTGGTTGGGTTCTGGGTTTTGTTCTTCGCTGGGTTTTGTGTTATTATCTTAATTTGGTGAAGAATGTGTTAGCAGGCGATGTTCCAAAGTGGATTGGGGAAATGAGGAGTCTTGAGACGTTGGATCTTTCCATGAATAAGTTTTCAGGGGAGGTTCCAGACTCCTTTGGGAACCTTCTGTCGTTGAAGGAATTGAATGCTTCTGGAAATGGGTTAAGCGGTAACCTAAATGATTGACCCTGATTCTATATTTCTGATGAGCATCGTGGTTGTACCGTTCCACGAGTGATCTTGGAGATGCTATCTCGAATTCTCTTGAGAGGAGCGAAATTCCCACCTGCAATGCCATTTTAGATCAGTCTTTAACTATGCATTATTGCTGAAACATGTCATCGGTTTCAGTTTTAGTAATCTGAAAGTGTTAAGCTGAGAGGAAGGTGTTATGATAGCAAAGACATTACGGCCTCATGAAAACATGAACTGATTTGAGGATATGTAGTTGTGTTCTTCATCTCTTCATGGTTTTGAGGAGAGAACTTTGTAAAGCTCTCTTGACGTAATTGGGTGTTCAACAAACTTGAGATCTTCTGCTGCTTTCCCATTAATAGCGCCTCACAGTGAAGTGTCATTTCTTTGTATTAAATGTCGTTTGCGGTGTGGAACGAAATTCTACCCACTTGATGACTTGTCTCCACGACCTGTACGTGAAGTAGAAGAAGATTTTATATTTTAGCCAGACTCATTAGCTAATTTTGTAAACCTCTTGGCCTTAGATTTTAGCCAGAATTCGTTTCGCTCGTTAATAGTTATGATTTGTTTTTGTTGCAGCAAGGACACATGGCCTCGGCAAGTGGTGAATGCGAGAAAAAGAAGGTATATACTATTTCATATATGCACACATTTTTCATATATGCATTAATTTTATTATTTGAATGACAATTAGTTGTGATAGTGATTTAATTTGGGATTCGTAATTTTTAGAAAATAGTTTGGTCGGATCGGATGACTCGTGTTATGCTAGATATCTATATATTAGAGAAACAAGCCGGTCATACGAAAGGAGGTAACCTAATTGACGTTGGTAAGGAGAACCTGATTACAGAGTTACATAAAAGTTTTGGAATGAATTTGACTTATGGGAAAATTAAGAACAAGATTGATAGTCTGAAGAGAGACTATTACATCTACCGTAAGATCACTTATGGGGCTACTGGTCTAGGATTTGATCCTATAAATGGAACTTTTCAAGCCCCCGACCATTGGTGGAAAAACAAAATTCAGGTATATCTATGAAATTTTATTTATTGTACTAAAATTCATTTTATATTTTATTAAATATTTTATTGAATATTTTTGTGTTTTTCCATTTTCAAGGTTTATCCAGAGGCTGAAAAACTGCGGACAAACCCTTTAAAGTTCATTCCACTCTTAGATGTGGTTTGTGGGGATGTAACCATAGTGGTTGAAAAATCATGGCAACCACGACGCGGTCTAATTGATCATGTTCCACCAGTTGAAATTGCTGAAAATAAAGAAGACAACGAAGGAAATGGTATGTAATTTATGATGCAAAGTTCTACACAAGGTCCTACAGATACACATGAGGAAGAGTCTATGTCGGGGAGGGAAAATATTTCACGTATTTCTGACCATGTAGATTGACTAACCCAACCATATTCTAGGCCAAATACAATGCAAAATGTGAGTCACAAGAAGAAACATAAGCGCACACCTATGGAGACTACTGTAGAACGTATTGCAGTAACAATGGAGGCACGTAATGAGTATCTGGAGCGATTGACTTCGAGACATGTAATACAACAAGGGCCTTCAATTGAAGAACGTATGGCGAATGTCGTGGCTGCTATCAAGGCTGTACCTAGATTGGTCACTATGAGTCCTCTTTATTGGGCATCGGTTAATCTTGTAGCGACAGATGAAACTATGCGGGGTGTATTTCTCGCTCTTCCAGGTGAAGAGAAGTTACCATTTCTTATGGTCCAAACCAAAGAGTCGAGAAATATGAAGGAATAGAAACTTCCTCTTTATTAATCTATTAGATTTTGATATGTTGTTTTTATGCTTAAGACATTTATCATATTTGGTTTTACGTATGAGTTTGAACTTTGGAACTTGAATGTAATATTTTCTAGTTTAAAGACGTTTATTATATAATATTTTACTTTTGGATTTACTTTTGAAATTTGAATATATCTCAGGAAGAAGAAAATGAAGATTTGCAGGCAATTGTAGAAATCATTAATGGAGACGATGAAGCACTTAATGCGTTGATTGACATAAATCCGGTAAGTTATTGTTTAAAAGAAAAAAATCAGAACTGAATGAGAGCAAGGAGTACGGATTATGCATCAATTGATGTATGGGAGTGATGAAAAATGCCTTCATCTTTTACACATGAGAAAATCGGTGTTTCATAAGCTTTTGAGGAAACTAAAGGAGCTTGGACTCCAAGAATTTCACAAAGTGGATGCTGAGGTGGCTTTGGGTATGACTTTGAAGATATTGGGACATAACATATCACAGAGAGTCCTAGCAGCGGATGTCCAAGTTTCTCAGTGGACCGTGACATATAAGTTTGAAGAAGTACTTGATACCTTATGTCGACTACATGCGGATAATGTTTCATGGAAGCGAGAAGATTTTGCTGAAATATGTCCGATGATTCGACACGATAAAAAATATTTTCCATATTTCAGGGACTGTATTGGAGCTTTGGACGAAACTCATATTCCAGTACTCACTAGTGGCAAAGACAAGATCACATATTGGAATCGTAAAGAATATACATCGATGAACATCTTGGCAATATGTGATTTCAAGATGAGATTTATTTACAGACGGAGTGGAGTTCCAGGATGTGCACACGACACGAAGATACTAACAGAGTGTGCACGACATGATAAGTTCTTTCCTTTTCCAGATTCGGGACAATATTTTTTAGTAGACTCTGACTATCCTAATCGAAAGGGTTTTATGGCTTCTTACCCAGGTGAACCACCCTAATCAGTTTTCTAGACGTCGACCAAGGACTATGCCTGAGATATTTAATAAGAGGCATTCTGCCTTACGTTCAGTAATTGAGAGGACGTTTGGAGTTTGGAAAGGTAAATGGAAGATTTTGAAAGGTCCACCTTGTTATAGTATAAAGATACAAAAAAAGATTGTTGCGGCTACCATGGCACTTCATAATTTCATTCGAGATTCTAGTGAAGAAGATATCGATTTTAATGTGGCTGAGACTACTGAGGATTACACACCGGAACTCACTGGAAACACGTCTCCATCACGTGATGATATTGCTATTGATAGATTTTATGATCCAACTGCCGATGTTTATATGTCAAACATTAGGGATGGAATAGCACGAGAAATATGGAATGCGGAGCGCTAATGTTAGAGATCTTTTTTAGATATTATGTTTTATGGTTTATATGTATTCGGATCTTTTTTAGATATTATGTTTTATGGTTTATATGTATTTGGATTTTTTTAAATATTATGTTTTATTTTTTATATGTATTTGGATCTTTTTTTAGATATTTTATTTTATGGTTTATATGTATTTGGATCTTTTTTTAGATATTACGTTTTATGGTTTATATGTATTTGGATCTTTTTTTAGATATTTTATTTTATGGTTTATATGTATTTGGATTTTCTTAGACATTTTGGTTTATATTTATATGTATTTGGATTTTTTATATATTTTATTTTATGTTTTATATGTATTTCAAATTTTGTTTAAATGATTTATTGTAGTTCATTATATCGTAAATATATATATATATATAAATATGTTTGTATATATATATATGTATGAAAATATTTGATAAAATTATTAAAAATATAATATATATATGTTTGTATATATATATTTGTATATATATATATGTTTATTATATATATATATATTTGTGTATATATATATATATTTATATTTTGATAAAATTATTTTAAATTTCTATTATAATTTATATTAATCATAAGCATAGATATATATATATATATGTTGTATATTCAAATATTTGAAAATCATAATCAAAAAGTTTATAAATAGAAGATTTTATTAACAATTGTCTATTTTGGTAATTTTGTTCAAAATGCAAGCGCAACAGTTTTCTACCATTCACTTCTAGTAGCAGTCGCCCGCAAACGCAGCTTTTTCACCATTCAGACAAAATGAAACAAAACGCTGCTAAACACAAGCGCAAACGCCGACAAGTGCAAGCGCAAACGCCGCGTTTCCACCAGTCGGGCCTTAAAGCTCAAAAATTCATGCTAGGTATCCATCCGCTTATTCCTAAAAAACAAAAATCAACATCTAATCCTAATCATCTAATCCTAATCACATACATGATACTCGACGAGTACTCCCTCAGACTTGAATGAAAAACCATCTCGGTGTTAAAGACCTAAGAGAATCTCGCATACCAAACTATGGGAAAATAAGGGTTAGAACGTGTGCACCTTGTCCATCTTGAAGTCCAGAGTTGGCGATGTGGCAGGACGTTGTATGCGCCTCCTCCTTAATGGATGATATAGAAGTCGAAAAACTTGTGAGAAAGAATCACACAATCCAAAAGAGAAAACACAACGTAATAGCTCACCGAGTACATCAATGCAAAAAGAATAAAAATAAGTTCTGAAAATGAAATAAAAAGAAAATGCAAAAGTCGGGTTGTCTCCCGATAAGTGCTTGTTTAACGTCTCGAGCTTGACTGGATCTCGACTCAATGAAATCCTAATTCCAAAACCGTAACTAGTCCCCGACAACGGCGCCAAAAACTTGATGAGCGGAAATCAGAGGTTTTAATTTCCTAGACCACTCTACCGCAACTATACAGTTCGTGTAGTACCAGGGTCAAACTCTGGGGACTGAGGGCAGCGTTAGAACTAAGAATTCAAGAGAAGAAGATCAATCAATATAAGATTATGAAACAAGAAAGTAAAGATAATAAAGGATAACGAAGCTAGACTCAACAGAATAGAGTACCATGGGTTTCGGGAATACCAGAACATGCAATGGATGTTTCTATGGATCATGAAATCAGTTTATATCAATCGATGGGGAACCAAAATCTAATCCTCCACTTAGGGAATCAACGTCACTCATCTTCCGATGTAGCGCGGAACGTCTAGATCCATGAAGAACGATAGGGAATTCGACCTCTAATGCTGGAAATGACTCTTCCAAGCCTAAATCCTCTACCTAGGAAATCCACGTCACTCATCTTCCGATGTAGCGCGGAACGTCTAGATGCATGAAGAACAATAGGGAATTTGACCTCTAATGTTGGATGGGAAATCAATATCCATAAACAGAAATGACTCTTCCGAGCCTAAATCTTCTATCTAAGATATAAACGTACTCATCTTCCGATGCAGTAAATCTACAACCTAGATGCATGATGAACAATGGGAGTTCTACCTCGATTATTACCGTTCATAAATAGATTAACCGATCGGTCAAATTCTCATTGATCTAATTCATTCGAAGGTTGATTCCCGAGACTCAAGTCGAACTCTTCCAAGCCTAGACGAATCTCTAATCTCATTCAAACATGTCTAATCTCACTCGAAGGGATCTAGTCTCATTCAAACATGAAATCAACAAAGTAAGAACACATTACGCACATATCTATAACCTATTGAACCATACGATTGAACAAAACCGAACTTAAGCATTAACGAATCAAACTATCCTTTACAATGACATCCCTAACCCATGGCAACGAGAATTACTCAGAAATCATCGAGAAACAAATACAAACGCAGTAAGATATTCATCTTCCCTATCCTCCGAGCGTAACCTCCGACGAATCCTTCGTATTAAGCTATACAAATGCCTAATATCCACTTACCGCAAGTATACGGATTGGTGTAATACAAGGGTCGAACTCTGGGGACTAATACAACCTAAGCTAAGAAGACGACTAAACTAAGATGGATTGAATAGATGGTGGGGCCTCTTCCAAGCCTGAGCGGGCTGTGTTTACTTGCTATTTCCGCTCCTTTCGCTCGATGCTCGGGTGATCCGTTTGCTTCCGTGGTAGTGCACATATCACCTATGCTCACTTTGTCACGTTTTCGGGGTGGATTTGCCGTAATCTTTCGTGTTTGCTTCAAGTCTTCGTTTCCTACACAAAACACGAAATAGTAGATGAAGTCCTTGAATATGCTCAATAACTCGGTAAAATCCAAGAAATCTAATCAAAACTAAACCTAGGAATCATGAAAATACTATGACGGATTACATGTTATCAAGGTGGCGCCAAAGCCGAAGTTTGTGTATGAATTCAAGCACATGGACACAATGCCAAGGATCACCACCAAGTGTTATCCTCGCGAGATAATAACAAAGATGAGAGGAATCTTAGATGAATACGAGTTGCCTTACTTCGAGAAGGAGTCACAATTTAGGCATTTATTCCATTTCCAATGTGACTCCACATTGACTAAGGTTCAAATGTTTATCCTCCTAAATCACTCCATGATTGTACGGGACAAGAAGGAGTTGTGGTTTGTCTTAACGGTGTTCCCATCTGGTACCATATCCCAAAGGATGAGAGTCCAAAAGGGGTGATACCTTAAGGGGGAAGAATTTTGGCCGTGGAAAGGTGACCCTCGCACAAATCATTGGAAAGCTTATGAAGGCGAAGAATGTCGACGACCGGATGAGGTTGGCGATTTTGATGTTGTTGGCGCAAGTTATGGCTCACAAGCCTTCATCAGACAACTCTATCAGACATGATCTCATTGACATGGTTGATGACTTCGAATTTTTTGAAGGCTTTCCATGGGGGCGTTACACATTCGAGAAGACTGTAGATACTTGTTGCAAGCACGTTAGCAGGGATTTACCGAAACCAAAATGGTATGTGGCGGTTTCATGATCCCACTAATGGTAAGTTCTATATATTATTCGAATAACTTGAATGTTTTCGTACTTTTTTCATTCTTATCATTTTGTTTTAATGTTTCACTTAATTCCATTCTAAACCATCATTAGATTAGGCGGAAAGGGATGGTATGTTGATGTTATGGATACGGATCCATCATGCCCAAGAATGTGCAAGAAGATGGTTAAATCCAGTATTAACCTGAAGTATGTAGATGTGATACGGCTGATCGGAGATTCTAAGGTAACAATTACACAAGGGTCACAAGGAAAACAAAGGTCACCGAGGGTAATAATGGTTATTTTTTGTTTTTAAGGATATTCGAAATATTCTTCGTACTGAACACGAAGAGGAAGGTTTACTTTTTGATCTGGACGATTATGAGGGATGCCACAATCCCGATGTTCAGATATGGATGGAACATTTTCGTAGAAATCCGAAGGGTATTTGTTGGGAGGATATCCGTAAGCAAGAATTGCTGACGCGAAAAACAGTTCTTGGTGATCAAAAGCAAGGGAAAGGGAAGGGGAAAGGGAAGGGGACTAAGAGGAAAAAGAGCGTGGGCGAAAAAATGATAGATATTGAATACTCAGAAGGCAAAGGAAGGGTAGGTGTTGCTGAAGTTGATGAATAAAGAGATTGTAATACTGAAGCTGATGCTGAAGTTGAAGCTGAAAGAGAAGGTGACGATGAAGCTGAAGGAGAAGAAGCTGCAGTCTGTTTGACAATGGAGCAGAAATTAATGAAGGAAATAAAGAAGTTGGAGAAAAGAATCATCAACGCCGTAAGAGATCTTCTAAGGGATGTTGGGTTTCATTTGCCTAATCCAAACACGCAGTCGGCAAATCCAAAAGGTGCTGAAAAGGCAAAATCAAAATCTGTCAAGAAAGATGCGAGCACCGCAAACCAATCTTCCGACACTATTAGAGATGATGATTTTGAATTCCTTCAACATCCATATCCAGTGTCAAGAAAAGAGCCAAGCGAAGAGCCGGTTGAGTCAGAGTCTGAAAATGACTATGAAGATGGCTCAAAGGAGTATTTGGCAAAAAATTCGAGATTAGTTGAAAATACCGCATCTGCCGCCACCATTCCTCTAATTGAATACATTTCCGGAGAGGTTACTGCAGTTGTTGCTCCTGATGAAGTTCCACCAAGTAAGTAATAACTAGTGAAAAAGTTCATTTGAATCAATTTCCATCGAGAGTCGGCATTGGTCGCAAGGGTCGCATGGATTGCAAAAGACGCATAAGTCGCACGGTCATATAAGTCACACGGTCGTATAATTCGAAGGGTGGCATAAGTCAATGGGTCGCTAGAATCGCATGGGTCGCATAAGTCACACGGTCGTATAAGTCCAAGGGTCGCATATGTCACATGGTCGTATAAGTCCTATGGGTCGTAAGGGTCGCATCTAATGAATGAAGTAATTTTATGCAGATGCTCTAGTGGTTAGTGTCGATGAAGTTGCTGACGAGGAAACTATAATCGGTCCAATCAAAGAGGTTGCCCCTAAGGAGGTTTCTTCCGAGGAAACTACAGTCGGTCCTATCGAAGAGGCCCCCTCTAAGGATAAGGAGGTTCCTTCCAAGGAAACTACAGGCGGTCCTGTCAAAGAGGTCCCCTCTAAGGATAAGGAGGTTCCTTCCGAGAAAACTACAGTGAATCCTGTCGAAGAGGCCCCCTCTAAGGATAAGGAGGTTCCTTCCGAGGATACTACAGTTGATCCTGTCGAAGAGGCCCCCTCTAAAGATAAGGAGGTTCCTTCCGAGGATACTATAGTGGATTCTCTCGAAGAGGTCCCCTCTAAGGATAAGGAAGTTCCACCAAGTAAGTACGATCTTTTAAGTCACAAAGGTCGCATCGATCGTATGGGTCGAATGGGTCACAAAAGGTTGAATGGGTCGTATGGGTCACAAAAGGTCGCATAGGTCATAGGTCTGCATAGGTCGCAGGGTCGCATTAGTCGCCATATGTTTAATGAAGTAAATTTTATGCAGGTGCTGGACCTTTATCGAAGGAGTCTACGGCATATGTTAAACCTCCGTCGGTACCTAGACGAGTTTTAAGACCACAGAAGGCATATGTTGAACCTCCCCCGGCGAAAAGAGCAAGAACAGTGCGAGGGAGAAGGCAAGGAAAAGATGTTGGTGGAGTCCAAGAACCCGAAGGTTGTTCAAGAACTCGAAAAAAAGGTGGTTCAAGAACCTGATAAAAAGGAGGATGAAGAACCATTGTTCTAGTGTAAGCCCAAGAGATTAGAAAAGGGCTCGATAACCCGAGAACCTTCGTTCATTGACGCAAGCGGTGAAAGGTTGACAGCTCTATATATGTTCCTGACAAAATCTGGACATGAGAGATGGTGGAAATCTTATCTAGATACTCCCCGGGGCCTCAGCTTTGGGAGATTATATTAAAGTCCGACGTATGGCTTGAAGATGATGTAATTTTTTTGAACCCGAAGTCAAAGAGGTCATTTTATTCATTTGTGTTATTTTTTTTATTTTTTGCAGCAATTGCAGGAGGCGTTGTTGATGCGGTATTATCGCATGAAGACATTCCCCGCGGTATTTAAGTAACCTTACATTTGTCCTCTTGTTTTTCATGCAGATCCTCAAGCTGTGGTCGTACAATGATATGGACACTTTGCCGGAATTTCTTAGTGATTGTTTGAATGGAAAGTATCCTTTTAGAAGTACGGAACCAATGAGTGATTCCGAAGGCTTTGTCTCGGTTCTAAACATTCCATCGCTCAAGAGTATATATGTAGAATGACACTGGGTAGCCATCAAAGCAGATTTCAAAATCCGATGCATCACGGTATACGACTGCCAGCGAAGGCTTAAGAAAACCATATCGATCCGGTGATTGAGAATCTAAGAAAAGCTATCCCCAAGATGTTTATTCTCGGAGGGTTTCCTTCTCTAGATTCTGGAGAAGATGAATGGAAATATGAGTATTATGAAGGTCCGACACAGAACAAAAGCGGGAATGACTGTGGTGTTTACTCCTACAAATTCGTAGAAGCCTCGGTAATGAAAGCACGTAATGATTTGAACTGCATTTGCGACGAAAATCTTCTTTCCATGCGTGAGAAAATTGCGGCTGAGGTATTTAGTAATAGAAAATGTATCCCTCTACCCTGAGATCAACTTGATATTTGGTACATTGTTAATTTTTAGGGAATGAAAAATGTAAATATTTGGTACATTATTATTTTTTAAATATTTGGTACATTGTTATTTTTTTTAAATTTCTTCATAATAATAAAAGGACTCACAGGGGTAAAAGGGTAGAAGGGTCAAGAGTCGAACGGGTACAATGGTCCGAGGGTCGCAAGGATCCGGGGGTCGGAGAGGTACAAGGGTCACAGAGGTACAAGGGTCGCAGAGGTTCAAGGGTCGCAGAGATACAAGGGTCGTAGAGGTACAAGGGTCGTTCGACGATTTTACCCGTTCGACCCTTGACCCTGCGACCCTTTTATCTCTGCGACCCTCGAACCCCTGCAACCCTCGGACCCCTGCGACTCTTTTATCTCTACGACCCTTGTATCTCTGCGACCCTTGTACCTCTATGACCCTTGTATCTCTCCGACCCTCGTACCCCTGCAACCCTTATTATTTACAAATAATATGAATAATTTATTATTTCTTATTTACAAATACAATTATTTACAAATAATATGAATAATTTATTATTTATTATTTACCAATATATTTACAAATAATATGAATAATTTATTATTTATTATTTACCAATATATTTACAAATAATATGAGTAATTTATTATTTATTAGGCGGAATATCAGAAATACCCTCATAGGGCTAAACCACTTCAAAAATACCTTCCCCAAAATAATTATTAAATCCGAAAAATAAAAACTGAAGAAAAGACAAATTTGCCCTTAATGTTCGAACGTGGAAAAATGGAAGTTCGGCAGTTTTTCGACGTGAAAAACTGCCGAAAACGAGAAAGCCGAACAGTTTTTCGCCGTGAAACCTGTTTAAAAGTTGATAGCAAGAAAGAAATAAGTGATTTCGAACTTGAGAGGGAACGATTTGAAGTTGGCGAACGATTTGAAGTTGGCGAGAAGGAAACTGGCGAAGAGAGCACGAGTCAATCTTCAATGGCGTCAATAAGTGTAAGTAGTTCGATTTCTAGGGTTTTGCAAGCTTTCGAGTCACAAAATGGTTTATTGATTTGAAATGGGTGAGTGTCAGTGTCAGTGAGTCGGTTAGATCGCAAGGGTCGCAGGAGTTGCATAAACATCTTCGACTCCGTGAGTGGGTTGAGTAGCAAGGGTCGCAGTAGTTTCATGACCATCTTGGACTCAGTTTATTGATTTGAAACGGGTGAGTGTCAGTGTCAGTGAGTCGGTTAGGTCGCAATGGTCGTTTGAGGGGCGTGGGTCGGTTGTGTGTCGCGGAGTGTCTGAGGGTCGTTTGAGTCACATGGGTCGCACGCGTCGGTTGAGGGTCACACGGGTCGGTTGCACCGCATGGGTCGGTTGAGTCGCATGGGTCGCTTAGGTCGGTAGAAGTATAATGTATTCGAAATTGGTCATTTTGCAGGTGGCGCCAAAGCCGAGATTTGTGTATGAATTCAAGCACATGGACATAATTCCAAAGATCACCACGAAGTGTTATCCTCACGAGACAATAAGGATGCTGAGAGGAATCTTAAATGAACAGGAGTTGCATTACTTCGAGAAGGAGTCACAATTTAGGCATTTATTTCACTTACAATGTGACTCCACATTGACGAAGGTTCAAATGTCTGTACTACTAAATCAATCCGTGATTATACGGGACAATACAGAGTTGTGGTTCGTCATAAACGACATTCCATGATGGGTGTCACATTCAGACTGAAGAATTTCGGCCGTGGAAAGGTGACCCCCGAACAAGTCAGTGAAAAGCTTGTGAAGGCGAAGAATTCCGACGACCGGAAGAGGTTCGCAACTTTGATGTTGTTGGCGCAAGTTATGGCTCACAAGCCTTCAACAGAAAACTCTATCAGCCATGATCTCATTGACATGGTTGATGACTTGGAATTTTGTGAAGGCTTTCCATGGGGTCGTTACACATTCGAGATGATTGTGGATACTTGCCGCAAGCACGTTAGCAGGGAATCACCGAAACCAAAATGGTATTGTGGCGGTTTCATGATCCCACTAATGGTAAGTTGTATATATTATTCGAATAACTTGAATGTTTTCGTACTTTTTGCATTCTTATCATTTTGTTTTAATGTTTCAGTTACTTCCATTTGAAACCATCCTTAGTTTGGACGGAAAGGGATGGTATGTTGAGGTTGTGGATGCGCATCGATCCTGCCCAAGAACGTGCAAGAAGATGGTTAAATCCAATTTTAACCCGAAGTATGTAGATGTGATAAGGCAGATTGGAGATTCTAAGGTAACAATTACACAGGGTTCACAAGGGAAACAAGATCACAGAGGGTAATAATGGTTATGTTTTGTTTTTCAGGATATTATAAGTATTCTTCGTGCTGAACACGAAGAGGAAGCTTTACTGTCTTGTCTGGAGGATTACGAGGGATGCGAAGATCCCGATGTTCAGATATGGATGAAACATCTTCGTAGAAATCCGAAGGGTATTTGTTGGGAGGATATCCGTGAGCAAGAACTGCTGACACGAAAAGCAGCTCTTGGTGATCAAAAAAGGAGAAGGAAAAAGGGACTAAGAGGAAGGAGTGCGTGAGTGATGCTGATGCTGATGCTGCAGTCCCTCTCACACTGGAGAAGAAATTAATAGGGGAAATAAGAAAGTCGGAGAAGAGAATCATCAACGCCGTAAGAGACCTTCTAAGGGATGTCGGGATTCATGTGCCTAATCCAAAATCAAAGGCTGCCGAGAAAGTTGCGATCACCGAAACCCAATAGACTTCAGACGCTTTGCAGCATTTGTTTCAAATTCGGACTTTACTAGTCCGGTAATGGCGGGATTCCAATAAAATTTTTGCTGCAATAATAATAAGCTTATTATAATTNNNGCTCGTGCAGGTCACTTGCCCGACCGTGCACACACACTTGAGCCCGAGCGGGCACCATGCCCGATCGTGTAGATCATCAGCCCGAGTCGTGCAAACCTACGGTGATTTCTTGACATGAATTAACCCGAGCAGACACTGCAAATCCACCCGAGCGGGCACTCCATTCTGGTCGTGTTCCTCAAGTGCCAGAGTCGTGCAAAGCTACTGGGTTGTTTGGTATCAATTAGCCCGATCGTGCACTCATTTGCCACCCGAGCGGGCACTATTGATTTGATGTTTCCGTTCCTTTTGCTCGGTGTTTGAGTGCTCACTTCCAATCCATGGTCTTGCACAAGTCGAACCTTGTTACTCAACTACGTTTTCTGATCTCCATACCAACTCTCCTAAGCTTGAGATATCGTTAAGCTCATACTCTCGTTCTTATTCTTTTTCTTTCTTTTTTTATGGTTCCACGCTTTGTTCCTAGGACGTCGAAGTCGAAGAGGTTGGCTTTCTACTTAGACCCAGGCTGCTTATGGCACACTCATAAGGTTGCGCGGCCTTAGAGGAGTGAAGAGATGCGTCATTAAAGCTTATTTTTCTGATTTTTTTATTTCCTTTTTTATGAAGTATACGCATAACTCTAACCCTTAGGACGTAGAATAGCGCCTCAACCCACCACTTAGACCCGAACCATCGATCTCGATGTACTCATGTCAATGAAAACTTTAAATAGTTAAGAATTATCCAAGGAGAAAAAATTGATAGCGGAGTATAAGCGTGTGGAATCTTATGAACGCTAAAGATCTATCAACACGCATTGATTAATCGGTATACACGGAGATATGTTACTTGGTACCGAAACCTAGGAGGTGAATGTAACTATAAGTCATGGTTTCTTGCACAATTACTCAACTAATCGGAATCAAGAAATCTTCTAAACACACCTAGACTATAGTTCACGATTCGACAAGGTCGCACAATAATGACTAAAACTTGAAAATTCATGCTAGGTATCCATCCGTTTATTCCTAAAAACAAAAAATTTACATCTAATCCTAATCTAATCCTAATCACATGTCAATACTCGACGAGTACACCCCCCCAGACTTGAATGAAACACCGTCCCGGTGTTCAAAACCTAAGAGGAAATCGCAAACAAAACAACGGGAAAATAAGAGTTGGAACGTGTGCACCTTGTGTAACTTCCAATCCCG
>CM071876.1:16324579-16351996 GCA_036759665.1 Gynandropsis gynandra | reverse complement strand
GTGAAGGTGACCTGAAAGACCATGTCACCATCGTGACGGAAAAGTAAGTAATCCCCAATACGTAAGTGTAGATCGTTGGAAAAATCTTTCACCCCATCAGTGAATCTGGAGCCATCCAACTTGACTTCCCATGTTTTGTTAGACCCATTCCATTTAAGCGTTGCGTGTTGTTGTCCTTCGTTTTCCCGTAAATATAATCATTGAAGAAGATCTTCGAGATGTTCTGTAATAAAAAACGAACAACAAAGTCAAAACTGTACATTCTCTACATGTAACATACCAACAGATGAAGAAGATTACAATGTAGTTCTCCATATAGTGCGGAAAAATATCTATGAAAAAATGAGGGAAATGTGGCATTTTCGAGAAAAATTGATGGAAGATGATGAGAGTTAGAGAGAGTGTCTCGTTATTGTAAAAAAGAAAATTATTAAAACATGACCCTAATATCGAATCGCCGTCAGATGGAATTCCAAAAGACATGACTGCAGAAGTACAAGGGTCGTAGAAGTTACGTTTTTTTTTCAAATTTGATGAAAAGTTCGGCGGAAGTTTTGGTGACGAAATTTTCAGCGCGTCTCATGGGTCGGATATATGCGAACTTGACGGATTTACGGGTTAACAATGATAAAATGTCAAAAACCAATCAAAACAATACATTTACAACGTCAAACTAATTAAGACCAATTAAGGATCGCATGGGTTGCACAGGTCATACGGTCACATATAAGGATCAATAAATGTGAAATCGATGAATTTACGGGTTTATAATGATAAAATGTCAAAAACCAATCAAAACAATACATTTGCAATGTCAAACTAATTAATTCCAATTGAAGGTCGCATGGGTCGCATGGTCACATATAAGGATCAATAAATGTGAAATCGACGAATTTACGGGTTTATAACGATAGAATGTCAAAAACCAATCAAAACAATACATTTACAATATCAAACTAATTAATGCCAATTTAGGGTCGCATGGGTCGCATAGGTCGCATGGTCACATATAAGGATCAATAAATGCGAAATAAACGAATTTACAGGTTTATAATGATAAAATGTCAAAAACCAGTCAAAACAATACATTTAAAACGTCAATCAATGGTTAAAACAGATTATGACCCATGTGTATAACCAATGCATGTGCTTCAAAAGCGATAGTAGTGTTTTAAGAACTCGTCAGATGCGTTTGACAAAATTTCAAAAAATACATTCAACATTTTTTTATATGTCGATATTATTTATATTACTGTCTATATTGATTCTAAAGTAGACGTATACAACTCAAATATATTGTAATGGCATATTGATAATTGCATGGGTCGCATGGTCGCATATAAGGATCAATACATACGAAATTGACGAATTTACAGGTTTATAATGATAAAATGTCAAAAACCAATCAAAACAATACATTTACAACGTCAAACTAATTAATTCCAATTGAGGGGTGCATGGGTCGCATGGGTCGCAGGGTCACATATGATGATCAATAATGCAAAATCGATTTGTTCGCATGAGGTCGCATGGATCGACTGAGTCGCACAAGGGGTCATATTGGATCACATGAGTCGGATGAGTTCTAATTTAATACAATTGAGGGTGGTATGGATCGAATTATAATGAAGAATTTATCGATTTATAATGATGAAAGTTACAAAAGGTTTAATCAAAATAATACAAATAATATAGTAGTACACAATCACTACCTAAGAAATCTTTCCTTTTTTTAAGTCGGCGTTGTCTCGGTTGTCACGTTCCAAACACTGTCAGTGATGCTGGCTTTTGAAGATAGAGTTTGTCTCGACAAAGAAGACGGGGTTTGTCTCAACAAATATGGGGTTTGTATCGACGGATAAGATGGGGTTTGTCTCGATAAAAATGGGGTTTGTATCGACAAAGAAGACGAGGTTTGTCTCGAGAGATGGGGTTTGTCTCGACGAAGAACACGGGATTTGTCTCAATGATGATGGGGTACTTCTCCGAGCCTCACCGGGTTCAGGATAACGATTCTCTTTAGGCCTCCCGCTTTGCCTTTTCTTAGCCAGCATAGGAGGTAAAAGCGTAACTTCAGTAAATTGAGGAGGAATATCGCAATCAATGTAATCAGGAATCGGATACACGACTTCTTGGTAAGTCGAAAGCCATGTCTCCCGAAGGTAGTATTTTGAACATCGATCTGGTATCTTGTGACCTTTACCAACCTTATGTGCTGCCGCAATTGCGTGACTACTGGATACTTATCCACATCAAACATTTTCCATTCGCACGTTCTTTTTGAAGACTCACAACAAATCTTCTACCCATCTCATTTCTCACATCATACTCATCACTCAGACTGTTCAATTCAATAACATCAGACTTAGATGTCTGTCCAAACCGTTCATGTAACGTTTTCTCAAAGTAAGGTGTTAAGTTTTGAAAATCATCACCGGTAGCTGCTTCGAACCTATACCTATTGAAGCATTCCACTGTCTTTCCCAAACAAATATCTAAAAGCCCTAGGATCGTAATTTTTTTTTACTTCTTCAATGTTGAATTTATTGACTCGGCGCCATTAGTGGTTAATAAGTTGTACCTTTCCCCCTTAAATTTGCATCTTGTCGATTTAACGGGATCAAGTTCCTCTTTCTCCAAATACTTTGCAACATTAGGATACCTGCTCAAAGGTCATAAAGGTAAAAAATGGCCACAAAGGTCACAACAGTGACAAGGGTGGCAGAGGTACAAGGGTCGCAGGGATACAAGGGGTCGAAGGGGTACAAGGGTCGCAGGGGTACAAGGGTTGCAGGGGTACAAGGGTTGCAAGGGTACGAGGGTCACACGTGTACGAGGGTCGCAGGGGTACAAAGGTCGCAGGGGCACAAGGGTCGCAGGGGTCAAAGGGTCGCAAAGGGTACAAGGGTGGCAGAGGTGCAATGGTCGCAAAGGGTACAAGGCTCGCAGAGGTCACAAAAGTCACAAAATTCATTTTTGTACCTGGCCTTCAAATCATTCAATAGCACTTCAAATTCGTTCTCCGTGTATGATGCTGCACATTTGAAGAACATTTCTGCCACAGTATCACCCTTTGAAGTCTTTCTACCATGGCCTTTATTGACGTAGCTCTTTATATTTTGCGATATATGACACGCACAAAAACCATGATCAGCTTCTTTATACACTTGTTTGACTGTTTTGATCAAGCTTTTATGGCGATCAGATATCACAACGAAATCACGTCTATCTGGTATCACCTCTTTCAATCTTGACATAAACCACGTCCATGATTCGTCCTTCTCTCCGTCGACTATTCTCCATGCAATAGGATATTGGTGATGTTCACCATCTTGCGCGGTCGCCACAATCAATGCTCCCATGTACACTGCTGTGAAAAATGTTGCATCCACAACAACCACTTTACGCATGTATTTTCATCCCTTTATAGCCGCTTCGACAGCCATATAAAGGTATTTGAAGCTTTTCCCATCAATATCGAGCTAAAGATTTGCGACAGATAGGGGATTTCCTTGTGTAAACATGTGCAACCACCCCGGACTCCTCCTATAATGTTCAAAGTCATCACCACAAATCTCTTTTTGAGCACCGCATTTGCCTCTTAATGCCATCAAATACGATACATTGGCACTGTATTTTGCTTTTACATGAGCCATCAATTCTTTTGCTGGAGGTGTTTCATAATTTCCGGCATATTCCTCTTTCAAATAATCCTTAACCATTTGCGCTGTACCCTTTGTAGCTTCGGTCCATTTAGATACATGTGAACAATTATGAACGGGATGGTGTGTTCTCACACTAAACCATTTAGAATTCGGGATTGCTGCCATGCATACTTTCCATTTACAACCACTTCCGATAAACTTGCATCGTACTTCCCACAGCTTTGTATCAGATCTCAATGTTTTATATCTAAACGAAGCTTCGATTGAACCCTTCCTTACAAATGTCTTTACATCTTTCTTGCTATCAAACTCTTGCCCAATTTTAAGATCCAATCCATCTTCGAACTCGAAGATATTATTTTCGCTATCGTGAACTACCATTTTCGAGTTTTTCTCACCATCACCATACTTATGCTCTATTGGAACATCAGAATAAACTTTAATACTGCCACAAACAACTCCATCAACTGCCACATTCATGGAACACCCACCATCTTCTCTTAACCCGCTTGTATGTTCACTATCAGAATTATCCGAATCCAAAATATTGATTGTTTCCGGATTACTCTCAACTCTACTATTGTTATTTGGACCTACAATAACACATTCATCATAATCTACAACACCTCGATGCTCACCTTCTTTAGCAATGCTTCCAAAAGTATGATTTAAAGGCTCAATTTCCCTCTCAATTTCGATTTCACACTTTACATTTACCGATTCTATCTCCACATACAGCAGTGGTCGAATTCCTCTTATGCGATCGAACAGATAACAAATAAGATGCTTGACATTCATTATATATGTCGTTTTCCTATTTTCACAAATATTGGGCAAATAACTTAACTTCAACTTCATTGTATTATTTCTCACCATCATCTCTGCATATAATTCATCAATCAGTTGCTGGTATGTCAGACTAACCGGAGGACAAAAGAAAAATACTCTCTGGTTTTCCTGAACTATACCAACCTATTCAGATTCTCCATTTGGGTTTTTTCCCATTTACCATCATACAAAAAATAAATCAGTGTGATTTTCTCATCCACCGTATCCATTGCACATGTAACAAAAACATAAAAGAGGGGTAAATTCTGTGACCCACTGCGACTGTGCGACTCGATGAGACTCTGTGACCCAGTGCGACCCTACGACCCTTGTACCTCTGTGACCCTTGTACCTCTTCGACCCTTGTACCTCTGCGACCCTTTGACCCCTCTGCGACCCTTGTACCTCTACGAATCTTGTACCTCTGCAACCCTTGTACCCCTGCGATCCTTTGACCCCTCTGCGACCCTTGTACCCCTTTGCGACCCTTGTACCCCTCTGTCACCCTTGTACCTCTGCCACCCTTGTACCCCTTTGTGACCCTTGTACCTCTGTGAGCCTTGTACACATGCGACCCTTGGACCTCTGCGACCGTTTGACCCCTATGCGACCCCTTTACCTCTGCGACCCTTGGACCCATACGACGACCTTTGATCCCTTTGACCCCTCAATGAGATCCTGTGATCCAGTGCGACCGTACGATTCTGTGACCCAGTCACTAATTGCGATTATTTGACATTTCAATAAAGATGACTCGTTTAGACTCGTTCTCAATAAACGAGTCTTATATTGACCCAGTGCTTCATAACTCACAAAAGAAACAAGAAAAACATAAGAGAAACACGAAAAACTCACTATACATACCTGGTTTTTTTCTGCGGTACGTGCTTAATTGCAAGCTTCGTTGTTGACAACAAACGATTTCAACCTATTGGCAACGAATCTGATGCTGATTTCAAGCTACTCTCGCTGAATCTGTTGTGGTGTGGGAGAACAGTAATTTTCGCGCCACAGGAGAGAGAAATAGAGGTGCTCTGGGGGAGAGAGAAAAATTGTCGACAAGGGTAACATGGAATTATCAATATTTTAAGGGTAGATTTGAAGTTGAAACCTTTTTTCAAGGAAAGGTATTTTTGAAGCATTTTAGCCTTACGAGAATATTTTTGAAGTTCCCCAATTGAAAAACAAACAGTGAGTTGACTTTATATTCTAAAGTTAGACCTTCAATGCATCACTTCCACACTCATGATCGAGCTCCTGGACTTTAGAGAGGTTGTTGAGTAGATTTGGTAGAATAACCGTGATGATTCATTGTTCCCCCCAACACATAAGGGCTCAGTGATCTCGCTATCTACTGCTTGTTCTCTCGGTTTCAAGGTACGTTAAATCAAATCGATTCCATGCTTAGACATGCAAATCCATCGGTTATAGAGGATGAATGGCAAACATATGCATTCATTCTTTTTGAGAAGTTCCTGGAGTGTGTAAAAATGGAAGAGATTCCAATAACCATGTAGCTTTCATATCAGCCAATGAAATCAAGTCCACGTGTATTTTGAACAGCTTTGACAATAGAGGGCACAAGAAAGACTCCGGAATCGCATGAGGCTCAACATCGGGAATAGGGTCAGATTGATGGGATGGATTCAGAGGGAAGATTAGGGGTGGGAATAAGGTGGATAAGGAGTCTAGTGCATTCCATTTTGCAAGTGAGGTATTTTAATGGAGAAGAGAACATAGAAATAATTTGACAGTCGAAGAGAAGGGTTGAAAACCGAAGAGCGACGATAGAAAAAATAATTTAAATATTTTTGTTATAATATTAAAAAGTAAGTGAATATTTTTGTTAAAAAAACAAATTAAATGATCAAAATGAAAATTTTCTAATTAAAATTATGTAAATGTAAGAAAAAACCTACGATACTTTGAAGTTTCATTGATTTGATTCAACCACCTCGTTAAAGGTGGTTGAAAGGATCTTGAAGCTGATGCAAGTTGACAATCCTAGAAAGCACACATACTTGTATACAATCGATGCAATATCGATCATGTGAGTAAAATTAAATCTTCACAATAAAGTGTTTAACACCTTCACACACTCGATGTGTGTTGTTCTTTCTTGAAACAAAGTCACACACATTTACTCTTTTATCTCTATATGAAACTAGGGGTGGCCAATTCGGGTACATGGATCGAATCGATTCGGATCGTCCCGAAAAACTCGGATCGTTTACGAAATGGGTTACCCTAAAAACCATATGGGTTAAGATTTTAGAACTCGTTCGGATTCGGGTCGGTCCGATTCGGGTTCGGGTTGAACCCGAGGAACCCGAATTAAAATTTAGGTTAATTTTGTTTAGTTTCTTTCTTGCCTACCCTCTTGACGCCGTCCCTCCTTCTGTTACTCTCTCTCTGTTTCGCTCCCGCACAAGCTGTCTAGCTCCCTCTCTCTATCTGCGTCAACCGTCGGCCGACGGCTTGGTTTTAGTCCGGTCGACTACTCCTCCTCACCCGCCGCCGACTCCGTGTGCAGTCCCCCCGATTCTGGTTCGTCCCGCTATTTTGAAAAGTATGATGAATAGGGGAAGAGTATCTTTTACGACTGATTTGTGGACTTTTATTACATCTGTGAGTTACATAGTCGTAACTGCTCATTTTATTGATGATAATTGACAATTGCATCGAAGGATTATTGGTTTTAGTCCGGTGTCTAACCACAAAGGGGAAACAATTGCAAAACAACTTGAGAAATGCTTGATTGATTGGGATATCAAAAAGGTGTTCACGATAACTGTTGACAATGCTAGTTCTAATGATCGTGCAATTAAGTTGTTGAGAAATAAATTGAAGACTTGGGGAGATGATGCATTGGTACTTGATGGTGAATTTATGCATGTTCATTGTTGTGCTCATATTTTGAATTTAATTGTTAATGAAGACTTGAGGGAGATTGGTGATAGTGTGATTAGCATAAGAAATGCAGTAAAATATATTCGATCATCTTATTCAAGGTTTCAACAATTTAAAATTCGGGTAAAGCAAGAAAAAATTGGTCGAGGGAGTTTGATTTTGGATTGTTGTACTAGATGGAATTCAATTTATCTGATGTCGAGTGCAACGTTAAAGTTTAGAGCAGATTTTGATAGGATGGTAGATGAGGATAAACACTACGATGGTTATTTTCATGAGGAAGATGCAGTAAGTGGAAGGAGAAGGGTTGGACCGCCATCAAGTAATGATTGGAAAAATACTCGTCGTATGGTAAGATTCTTGAAAATCTTTTACGATTCGACATTGGCTTTTTCTGCTTCTACAAAAGTGACATCGAGCGGGTGTTTCAATGAAATATGCAAGATTGAAATGACTTTGAGGTCGATGACTAGTAGTGATGATCCCGTGTGGAGTAGTATGGCATCTTGCATGAAGAATGATAAATTTGATAAGTATTGGGATGGTTTGGAGCAAATAAACAAGATTTTGCTAGTCTCCACTGTACTCACTCCACAGAGTAAAATGAGTTGTGCAACTCATTGTTTTGAGAAGATGTATGATAATGATGAACAAAAATGTAGTGAGATGAAATAACTACTCTTAGAATTTATCCGTAAGCTTTATGGATTTTATAGTGCAAGGTACAAAAAGCAAAGTGCTATTGATACCGGAAGTTGTAGTGAAAGTCATTCTAGAGTAGAATATGATGTTGATGTGTATGAGGGTGATGAAGAAGATGATGATCCGTGGGGAGAATTCAAGAAATTGGTTGTTGATAAGGGTAATGCCAAGGAGGTTTCGAATGAATTGGATATTTATTTGATGGAGAGCCTTGAGACGCCGACTCGTAATAGATTGGGTCTAAAATTTGATATACTGATGTAGTGGAAAGTGAATAGTTCAAAATTTTCAATTTTAGCGCAAATGGCTAGAGATGTTCTTGCAATTCCTGTTTCTACAGTTGCATCCGAGTCGGCATTTAGTACCGGAGGACGTATCTTAAACCAATATAGGAGTACATTGAATCCTAATATGGTTGAAGCATTGATTTTGACGCAAAATTGGTTGCGGTCATCATTTCGTTTTGATACAACAATGAGTCTTCAACAAATAATGGAGGAAAATGAGTTTATGGATACACTTTCTCAAGGCATGTTCTTCCTGTTTCATTTTATCGTTTTATATAACATTGAACTTATTATTTAATTTTTTATTTTTCAGCTTATCGGACACAAATAATGGAGGAGAATGAGATGTGATTTCATTCAAAGATACACTTTCTCAAGGTGTGTTCTTATTTCGCTTTATCTTTTTTATATAACATTGAATTTATACTTTAATCTTTGTTTTTCAGCTTATCGTACACAAACAATGGAGGAGAATGTGATGTAGTTTCATTTTGTTGCACGACAAGAACTTGACAATTCCGGACTTCTTTTCATTTTGGTGCTTTTGGATTTATTTTCATTTTAATGATTTGGGAATTCATTTCATTTTGGCGTTTTTAGAATTTATTTTATTTTGGTATTTGCGAAGTTCATTTTTATGAGTTAGATTATCTATTTTAGATATGTATTTTTTTAAAATTTTTTTGTATGGTAACTTGTTTTTTTAGGGAACCCAAAAACCCCGAATAACCCGAATAACCCAAATAATCCGAATAACCCGAATAACCCGAACCCAAATAACCCAAATAACCCGAATAATCCGAATAATCCATGGATATCCAAATTTAATTTGGATTATTACGGGTTCAGTGCTTTAGAACCCGAATAATCCGAACCCGAATCGAAATCCGAAGAATCCAGACCGAAAAAAATTCGTGTTCAATTTTCTGAAACCCGAAAAACCCGAACCCGAATCAAAACCCGAGGAACCCCGATCGAAACCCTAATTGGCCACCCCTATATAAAACTCGTCTATTTTTTTCAATATTCATTATTTTTCTGCAAGTGTCAATAACATATCTTTCTCTAGAAAAGTTTCCGTTTCAAGTTTTCGTAGAAAATATTATGAAAAATATTCTACTTTCTAATTGTTTAGTGTTTATTTCTCCTAAAACTTTTCCCAGTTTCCATATCTTCCTTTCCTTTAATATACCGAATCTTGCATCAAATCTTCAAAACTCTAGTTGCACTATTAATCTCTCCTTTTCTTATCTTATATTTATTTATACAAAAAGTAAACACTAAAAACTAAAATGGAGAAACCAAATATTCATATAATCCCAATCTTGGATTTTCGCTCTAGCTTTTGTCTTATATACATTTATAACCAAATGCGAATCTAGATCATATTAATGTGGGTCATATGCTCCCAATAACTTTTGTATTTGTTTATTCATTAAAAAACTTAAATTAAATTAACTAGTATTACCCTTTCTTTCTTCATATCTCATATATCACGTTTTATTAGTATTTTTATTTTTATATATTTATTCTTAATTTTGTATTTAACTTCAAAATTTGAATAATGCAAATTCAAAAGCAAATGTAATATATATTTTTATTTCAAAAATTATGAAATTTTAATTTAACTTATTAATTTTGTGTTTATATTAAGATATTATTATATTCTCATTATATATATATATGGATAGATGTATATCTCTCAAAATTATGATGATCAATTTTTTTATTGATTATCTTATTTGTAATATTAAAAAAAGATTTATATCATACATTCACGGATATCATTCTAAACAATAAAAATCATAGAATAAATTTTGTAAATATTTCATTTTTAATTTATTTTAAATATATATTATAATTTTGTTATTTTTTATTTTAATCATATAGTATCCCCAATAAAAATTGCTACATTCATCATTATCTACAACAAAAATAATTAATACCTAAATCTTAGGACTAGACATTATGGTTCGAGTTTTAAAAACCGAATCGAGCCGAATAATAATATTTCAGTTTATTTGGGTTACTTAAAATACCCGATCATGGGTTATTGAAATATTGAAATAATCGAAAAACATCGGTAAACCGAATGGTTATTGAAATATATTATTAAAAAACTTTAGCCCCCATTTTCTTCTTCTCTTCATGTAATTTTTCTTTTTTTTTTCCGTTGGTTCTCTCCTCCATTTCACCCATCGATTTTTTTAAGGAAACTTCATATCCCTTGGTGGTTGTTCTTCAGCTTTGTATTATCTTCACTGATGTTTTTCCATATAATTATGGAGAATTTTATAATTATTTTTAGTGAATGATAAATTTTTTAGATTAAAATAAGTTAGCTTTCAAGATATTGTCAGTGTAATATTCAATTATGTTCATTTTTTCTACATATTTTATTTTCATATATAACTGTCTTTTCTTACACAAAAGTGATATCAATTTAGATTTGAAAAACTTAACCATTTAGTTAGAGTTCAAGTTTTATTTTGGTTATCCTTTTTTATACATACAACCAAACCGAAATTTAATTATTTAAATTTTGACATAATTTGGTTATTATAGAAATCCAAATAACATGTATCCATCATAATCGAAACGAAACCTGAACCGAAAACCGATTTGGTTAGGCCTACTAAATCTTCACAAAAAGGCATTTAACACATTTGAAACTACATCATCACCATATCTTCTAAGAATGTAAAATGAACTGTCGATTCACAAGTCAACTCTAACTCGGATCAATTTTTAGTGAATTGAGCTGAAGATTAAAACATCATTATATGTCATTTTATCAATAAACGGTGTAAATCCTATAATATAATAAACAACCAATATGATTATTTTTTATTATCAATTCAAATATATGTTGAATTGAGATATAAAAAAGAATCATATCTCGCCAACATTATGTGATCAGATTAAAATGCAAGATTAATCTAGATCATTTACATGCCGTTAAAATAACTAACTGTAATATCAAGTATAATTCGAACCAACTAAATAACAACTGAAGTAAGATTAACTAAAATAAGAGTCAGTTCATATTCAATTACAAGACCTATCATGTTCCCTTAATATTTTAGTCATACGAGCGTTTTTCTAGTACGTCGAAGTTAACATTTTTTGTACCATTTATTCTTTAGTTACCATTTTGGTAAATTCTTGTTATTTGCATGAATTGTGATGGAATATGTAAACACTCTTTTATAAACCTTGTATCTTTTAGAATGACAAATTTGGATATATCCAAATTTTTAGATCCTAGTCTTTTTTATTAAACTCAATGCCCTCGTATCAACTCGACATAAATAAGGTTGTTTTACCGCCAACCCTTTCTCTATCATTCAAAGGGAGAATATCAAGTATACATTCGTAATGTTTCAGAACTTCACGCATATCCTTGTCAATCCAATGAAAAAAAATTGGAGAAAAAAATATATTTGCCCTTATATTTTGTTAGTGAAAACACATACGGTTTGACATTTTGTTAGTGAAAATCCTATTTCAAAATTGAGAAGAAGGAGCGAAAGGTAATTTCGAAGTTGAGAGCGATTTCCAGCGATTTCTAACCATTTTCAAGCGATTTCTAGCAATTTTCGAGTGATTTCCGTCGATTTTCAAGGGTTTCATGGTTCATATGGATCGCTTGGATTGTATGGGTCGCAAGGGTCGTTTGGGTCACATGGATCATATAGGTCATTGGGTCGTTTGGGTCGCACTGAGTCGCACTGGATTGAACTGAGTCGCAGGGGCAATTTAGGAATATCAATACTATAAGGATATTTTTGAAGTTAATATTTTTTACAGAATGGTAGGATTAAAGCCTAATAGCATTTTAATGGTATTTTGAAGTTGCCCCGATTCAAAGACTTCCGACTTTCTGCTAAAGATTTGCAGTAGGAATTTCGTGCATACTTTAACTTTAGCAAATATTTAATACATTTTAACGCTATAGATGAGATGCACCTTAGTTTAACATAATTATTATTTAAGGTTCTTTTGCCACCTAATCATATAATGTTCATTCCACTTTTTACTCTTTAATATTTGTATCCTGTCAATATGGATTTCAGAGTAATTCAATTCAAAATTTAAGGTGTCTCAGAGCCGTATATGTGTTCATTATCTACGTCCTAGACAATATACGACAATATAACATAACAGACGTCCTCACATCTAGTAGGGGTGTCCAATTCGGTTACGGACCGATCCAATCCAGATCGATCCGAACAACGCGAATTATTTGAAATACCAATTATTAAAGAACCCACATTGATTCAAATTTCAGAACTCGTTCGGGTATGCACCGGTTCGATTCGGGGTTGGGTAAAACCTGTGGAAACCGAATAACCCATTAAAAATATATAAAATTTAAATCACTAAAAAATCTTAGTGATTTTTTATAGTTTTTTATTATATTTGATATTTTTATTTTTTTGTACTAAAGAAACAAATTATTCGAAGAATCCTAAATTCAAATAACCCGAATTAAGTATAATATCCAAATAACCCAAATCCAAATAACCCAAATTACCCTAAACCGAATTACCCTAAGAACCTAAGCTAATCCAAATGTACTTTGTGTTATTTTGCTCCAATTCTCCTTAACCCAAACAACTCGAATCGGAACCAAACTCAAACCAAAAACATCCGATTACAATTCAAATCCAGTTTTTTAAAATCCGAGGAATTCAAACGAAGTCTAGATTGGACATCCTTAACGCTTAGGTTCGATTGTGGAGTGTGCACATCAGAAACAAGAATCTAAAATCGAAATACTCAAATCAAGATGAACCAGACTTTGATACCGTGTCAAATATGTTTACGCCTAACTAAACCTAAATCTAGCTAAAAAATACAGTACCATATATATGAACCCTTAATCCTTAATCCATGTGTTAAATCAATATGTAGCAATACAATATAATATATCACTTTTATCATAAATATTTATAAAAAATAATAGAGCTCAAAATTCACAGACCAAATGGTTTCTAATAGATAGAATAATGATTCATGCCCAACATTTGTGTCAACGTGTCAACAAGATGATACTCAGCTCATTATTGAAAAGTTATGAAGAATCTTAATGAATTTCTATTCTAATTGGAATATCACTACAAAAATTACACAACAACCAAAGTAAATTATCGTTGAAACACGTTTATGACGCTAAAGAAACACCCTTGTAATGCTAGATCCATGGGAAAATGCTCACCTTACATTATCCAGGAGCTAACTAATGTTTTTGTAACAAAAAATGGATGACAGATCCATGAAATATCTTGCGTTGACTTGTTTAATGTTATTATAACACCACATCATCGTAAGTTTAGCAACAATATTGTGGTGATTTAAGTGTCGGAAATTTTGACGTGGTTCTAACGTCCATTCAATGACAACATTTATGTTACTATGAAGTTACAAAGTTCAATGCAGCGATAACACAAATGTGACACACGGTTAATGAACGATTTGCAACGTTATTTGGGTGGGAATAACTCCCAACACATATGTCTAACACATGTTGCTGTACTACTGCTTTGCAAATTCTAGGGCAAATTCATTTATATAAAAGAGGGGTTTTTTACTCCCTCCTGGTACTGCCACGTCAGCCGGAGGGAGAAAAAATCCCTCAATATTCAGAATTTCATTCATTCCCGTTCGCATCTGTCTATTCCTCTCCCTCTTCCTTAATTTCTTCCCATTCCCCTTCAAGTTAATGAACCCTCCCTGTCGCCGGATATTTTTTCCCTTTCTTTGAATCAACCAACGATCCCATGGGAGCAGCCAGAGAGAAATCGCTTGCTTCTGCCTCCTTCCTCCTTAATGATCGGACAAAACCGAAAGGAACAGCGGCGCCAAAACAAAAGGTAGCATCCGAGAGCGACGAATCTGATTTCCGAGGGATCAGCCATGGGAGAGCGATCGCGCTGCACAGGTGAGGTCGCCATCCAATGGCACACCCTTTTTGCTAACATGACCTTCTCTTGAAATGCCTGTCCTCATCGCTTGATTCCTCATAATCTCCAGACCCCGACGACGATACCTTTCGTCGTCTCTTTCATGACTCTTCCTCCGGGTAGCTTATGCGAGCAAACACGCTCGACTTGTGGTTCATCTCCGCCTCTGACCTACTCTATTTTGATGGAGCTTCGGTCCGCCTCTGCTGCTCCTCATTCTGTTCTCCTTCGCACCGACGTTCCCGGTGCTCGTGGTGACGGGACCTTTCACGCTCACGCTGCCAATCACTTTCATCGAGTCGGCGCTCGTGGTGACTCCTCTTCGACTCTTGAGGGGGCGATTCTACCTTACGCGACGGAGGACGCTCCGGTGACAATCTCTCAGCTCGTCGCCGGCGTTCGTAGCCCTCACTCGGTTGTGGCGGTGCTTTCCTCTTCTGATTGAACCGACGGATCAAACGGCCGCAGCGGGAGCAGCGTTCTGATTTCCGGTGGTCGAGCAACAACGCTACTCAGGGAGAGCAAGTTAGGTCTCCATCCGGTCAAATCGGAAGTTAGTTAACCCCATTCCCCTACCGCCTGGTATTTGTTTCCTCTCCCTTTTCCATGGAGTCTCCCTTTCTCTCGCAGGGGGCGACAAGAAGGTGCAGGAGTTTGAGCCGACGGTACGATGCGGGAACATCTGAGAATAATGGGAATTTCATCCTTTTTCATCTTCTTCTTATTTTATTTAAGATTTCATTGGCTCTGAAGATCTGCACAATACCAATTCAATCCTATAACAAAAGTCCTTTGATTTCTGTGTTTTTCTAGATTCCTTCTGAGGGTCGTTGATTTCTGTGAATCCGAGGGAAAATAAGGGAAGCAAGAAATGGAGGGAGAAGATGTAAATATTCTAAGAGCGAAGCACGAATCGTGGCGAATGGTGTCCAGAGCGAGGGTTTGGATCGGGAAAGGGTTGGGGAAGGGCGCTTCTTCAACGGAGTCTGGGGTGGGTTAACGGGTTCTGGAGGGTGAGCCGAAGCATGAATCATGGAAAATGGTGTTCAGAGCGAGGGTTTTGATCGGGAAGGGGTTGGGGAAGCGGCTATTGTGCTTGAACAGGGAGGGCATTCTTCATCTTGCGATGATGACCCTCGGATAACAGCTCTCATATCTCCACATCCAGCAATAGAAAACAGATATATAACTGGTGATATATATGATGTGCATTCACATATAAAGGGCAGCGAGGCTTAAATTCTTTTTGTTGGTTGTTGTAAGCGCTAATGTGATAACTTTAATTTACGGATAGTTTTTGTCCCGTCTGAATGGTTCATTCTTCTCATCCAGATTTCTCTCGGGTAGCTCCTGCCGTAAAACACATATTTTTTTTGTAAACAAAGATGGTAACAAACAAGGTAATTCCTTTCTGATTTGGCTTTGCAGTGGATAATGTGGTTATCTTTATTTTCTGTTAGTATTGATTCGTTGGTTAGTGCATTCTTAGCTTTGGGTTTAAATTAAAAAACACCTTTTGTCTACGATAATTCCCGAACGATATTTAAACAACTGAGGTCGTGATTATCTTAATTTTTTTGGTTAGTGTCTGGAAGGGAAGGGTGCCACCCTGTTGCCAGCCATCAAAATACGCCACCTCATCAAACTTCAAGATTACTCTAACGAATTTGTGGTGGAATTAGTGACCATGCCCTCAACTGTTTGCAAAGGTATGCAAACAGCTTCAAAAGCTCTGATGTCCTACTGGCCCTTTCTACATTTCATGTCTCAGACAGCTTAGGAACATAGCTCGAACCAATGACTTTGTAAAGCTATCTGTAGTTTGATTCTCAGTTAGAACATATTTTGTGTTGCTGTAAGTTTTTTCAACCTCTTGGTTTTATCCATGTCTGAGCCTTGAGTTTGCTTCCTCAATATTTGATATATATAAATAGTCTTTGATGTTGACTATGCTGTCATGACACTGCTCAACTTCCTCGCAATGTGTTTCACGATTGGGCTTTATACAATATCCGTCTCAAGGTTGATTTCATTGGAGCTCCTTCCTATACAGCCTTGTGATGCTATTGATTTCACAATTTCCGATGATGCCCCTGGGATAATGGCTCTGATATCTCCACATCCAGCAATAGAAAACAAATGTATAAATGGTAATATATATGATGTGCATACACATATGAAGGACGAAGAGGTACGGCGAAGGTAACTTCTTTTTGTTTGATATTGTCGTCGCTTATGTGATTACCTTTATTTACGGATTGTTTTGCCTGTCTTAATGGTTCAGTCTTCTACTCCAGATTACTCTCGGGTGGCACCCGGCAAAAACACATTTTGGGCTTTCAACCGTGATAAGTTCCTTCGATTTGGGGTTGCAAAAATTTTTTTTTTTGCGGCCGTTACTCCTCCGTGCAATTCTTTCGGCAATTGTTGAGTGGCCCCAACACATGTTGATGAGGGTTGTTGTTGGCGTCCACAGGGATGACATTGATTCTACAATCAAGTTATGTTTTATGTCGTCCGCTTCCCTCTTTTGCAGCTCAAATTATGTTTTATGTGTTTCCTAAGGAAATGGAGCCTAATGTGCTAACAGTGACTGTTCCTGACCCTGATTTCCACAACTTTGACAGGATCGAACAGAGGCATCATTCAAAGAATATGAGGTATGGGATGCTTATGATGATTCTTATGGTTTGTCATGTCTCTATGCAATTATCTATAGTGTTATTTCTGTGAAACCTTTCAAGTTGTCAATTTCTTGGCTAATCACTAAAAGCAATGAATAGTTAGGTCTAATGAACTGGATTGTATTAGGCTTTTACAAGATAAGTGGAAATTTTTACACGCGCAACACTAATGATTCTCTCAATTGTTTCTCCCACAAGGTATAATGGACAAAAGGTGTATCCTAAAAAGGGAGAAGTTTGGGCTTTATACAGAAACTGGTCACCTGATTGGGATTTTACAACTCCTGATGAAGTTGTGAAAAGGCATGACATGGTTGGAGTATTGGAAGATTTCGATGAAACACGCGAGGTTAAGCTGATCGAAGCCGAAGACAAAAATAGTATGGAAATGAAGGTGACTGAGAGGGAGAGAAGGAGAAGGAAATAGCAACACGAGTCAGAGGAGGAGGAGAATGAGGAAGAGGAGAAACCGGAGGATGCGAAGCCAATCGGGAAATTGATTACGTTTACGGGTAAAGGGATCTACGGTACGTTTTTCCATGTTTTCCCTTCATGACGTGTCGTGATTGTGAATTGATGAGAGGAATATGCAGCGGTGGAGGAGTTCGTCGCAGCACCCGTCGTCCGCTGGCAGAGAAATTGTGCAAAATCATGAGCCTTCGGGTTCCGATACTACGGAAGCGACTGAAGAGATACCTGCTGGGAAAAGATCTATTTTGGAAGAAGCTCCAATTGATGAGCGGAAGCAATCGGATTAATTGAGGAGTTCAAATATATTTTTAAATGATAAAAATAGTTTGAGATATTTGTTGTAGGATTGGACAACGATGGTTCTGAGGACTTTTTGTTTTCATTCTCCATGTCTTGATTCTAATCTACCATTATTGTAAACCCTTTTGGGGTTTCGTATCGTTTTTTTCACATTTATTAGAGGTTAAAGTGAAAAGTTTTTATAGGCATGAGGATGTTTCCACTGAGAAGGTTTATATTTCGAACATTAAGAGATAAATTTCTCTCCAAAGTCCATCTGTGATGTTTTAACTCATGGTATGTTGTATATATTATACGGTATCAGTTATACTATTTTGAACCTCATACTATCTTTTTGCGAAAGAATTCGATTGGTCTAATAAGTTGCATTTTTGTTCTAATCAATTGAATTTTGGTATGAAAAGAAAGTTTTTACTTTTCTGTAATGGATAAAGTTTTTATATGAATGATATTCTTGTGTTTCCTTGGTAAAGTTTAATATGACGTTATATATTTTAACTGTAAGAATACCAATGTTCAGGCAATAAATTGCCCACGTATTATTTTTTTGATGTATTTAGATAAGTTTCTAATCTTTTCATATATGATATTTCTTGAATATGTATCCACTTTTATTTTGCTAATAAATTCATGAGTTTGGTGAATCATATTTATACTTTAAAAATATTTGAGTCTGAATTTCAATTCAAATGAAAAAAGATCGGTACACCAAACTTTTTTTTTTACTTCAATAGAAATTTGGTGTACGATTATATATAAAGAAGATCAATAAAAATGTGTAATGTTGAGAGTAGACCAAATTTTGATAATGTTGAATATTCTGGTATTTTTATATATTGAATAGTCTATAAAAGAAAAAATATATTGTGAAGTAAAAAAATAAAAATAGAGAATATTATAGTATATATAAGATATGTTTAAATTTACAATATAATACGGAGATTACATGAAACGATAGTGTGAAAAAAATACTTTTTATGAAATATAACAATATTCGAGGATAAGTTTTCACGCATATGCTTCAATCCAATTCATTTTCGGTTTTAGGTATCATTATAAACAAATTTCACTATTTACATTACAACTTATAAATCCATTGATCAAATTTATACATAGAAGATTTATTTCGTGTATTTGTATTGCCCCGTATGCATATCAATAATGAGAATGTTCAAATTAAAGAATTTATATACAAAATGTAAGATAAATATATTTTAATTATCATAAATCCGCGCGTAACGCGGGTATCATCTAGTTCATTTATAAATAGTAACGCAATTACGTTAATATCTAGAAAGAAAAATAAAAGCAAACCTACTATAGGTAGTTAATGAGTGCCATAACTATCAATGAAACTGTGTTACTCTCACACACTTTCAACATAATTGCATGGTATCATTAAGCAACATGTATATTCTTATTAACATAATTCATTTTTTTGTAGAGTGATGTAGATACTATTATCGGATCCAACATTAGTTTACATATCAAGATCATTTATTTTCGCTTGTAAATGGGCTAGATGTCGACTTTATAACCTACCAAAGACTAATGGCAGAATTTTTAGGGGTAAATTAAGTATATACAATTTATTTAACATTATTATTACAAATTTTACTAAATTTTTGTTTTCTAAATTATTTCAGCAATAATGGTATTAGTACCTTAAACCACAATTTAGTATGCAATCGGTTGAAGGCTCTAGTGCTGAAACTACTGCAGTCACTAGTCACGAGCTAGAAAAATAACTAACATGTCGTTCCACACTCGGAAATGTGTCTTCCTAAATTTATCATTTCGACGGTCTCTCTTCGTCGTTCCTATCGCTTTTCCTCTTGGTTGTTCATGTTCGAGGGTTGCTCTTCGTGGTGTTCCTTTTTGTTGTTCGTCTTTGCTGTTGTTGTTCGACGGTCCTCTTGGTGGTTCGTAGGGGGTGTAAAATTGAGCTGTCGGCTCGCGAACTAACTCTAACTCGGATCATATTTGAAGGAGTCGAACTGGATATTTTCCAGTTCATTTAAAAAATGAGCTGATGGGCTAGATTTAGAGCTTAAACAAGTTGGCTCGCAAGCTGATTAGAGAATCATATGCAAATCACATGTTTTTACATATTATAAATGTTTTGTGTATTTATTAAATATTTTTTAAGAAAAATAATATATTATTTACATATTACATTATTTTCATTTTCCTATTTCTACTACATTAACTTATTTTTATATTATAAAAAAAATATTTTTAAAAAATATGTTTATGTACTCGATGTTTTATTTTATATTTTAAATTTGTTTACTAATTAGTATTTTTATATTTAATAACTTTTTATTCGATTTACTATTTTAATATATTTAAATGGTTTAAGGATAATTAATATATAATATTCTTAAGTTACAACTCTTGTAAGTTAAATAACTTAGCTCGCGAGCCAGTCCGTTTTTTAGCGAGCTAAATATAAGCTGAGCTGAGCTGGGATTTTCCACTTGTTTTGAAAAAGAGTTGAGCTAAACCAGCTCGTTTTTTGGCGAGCTGATGTCGAACTGAGCCGTGAGCCGAGCCAACTCATTTTACACCCTTAGTGGTTCGTGCCATCTATGGACTATCAGTCTTCATCCAGATATTCCTTCGCCATCTCAGTCGCGATTTGGTTGGTAAGTCACGGTTTGAGCAGTCAACTATGACACAGTTTGGATAATGTCATGATTGGTTGGTGTCTTGAAATGCTTGTTGTCTTGATTAGTTAGTTACTTGAAATCGTCGATGGTGCCGTGATTGACCAATAATTTATGTATTTGAAATGATGCAGTGTATCAGTCGATGATTAAGTTTACACATAAAAATGTTGTGATAGCAATGAAGAACTGAATGTGGACTTGTTTCATAGCAGAACCGGATTAAAATCAAATTCAATTCGGGTCGAATCGGAATTGGATAAAAAGAATTGGGTTAAAATTGATGTTTGTTACGGTTTTGGTAAAAAAAAAATGGAGATTTAATGAAAATTTAAACGAAGGGGGAATATATAGAATTAATAAACATGAGGGGGAAATTGAAACTAAGATCAAGAAGGGGAATAAGATGAGTTCAATACGCGAGGGAGATACTTGGGGTGGAAAAAGAATGATATATATTTATATATATGATAGTTTTTTTTTTAATTATAATCTTATAGCGTTTAATAGAAAAAATGCTTTGGCTCCGGGTTCATCTTCTCATTTTTATGATATGTTATACATATATATATATATGCTATATATAGTACCCAATTTCTTTCTTGGTAGATATACATATATATACATATATTATTACTCTTAAATGGGAAATAACAATAAAATAAAAAAATAATAAATGCACCATGGTAAACATGTGCATGGCCAAATGGATTAATGGAAATTTGCTTAGAAAATTTAATAGAAGTGGTGATTATTAAGCAATTAAAGGAGGGGTGACGGATTAAAAAGGTCTCTTGACGAACAAGCTAAGGAAAATAAAAAGAAAGCAAACGTTTTAGCTAAAAACGTTAAAGATATAGGAGGAAGGATCAGATTTGAGCAGGACGGGACAGAAGGGAAGAGGTTGCCATCGTTGTTTCGTTTTGTATGATACAAACCATCAAATAAACTAAGGTGAGAATATTCGTCGTTGTTTTGAGTTTTATTTATGACCAAGTTTTTTTTAGTGTTATATTTTCCACTTTACATGTGCAAAACAGGATGTATGGAAATATTAGAAATTTTAGAGAATGATCTTGATCAAACATCAAAACCATTCGATCCAATATAAAACAAAAAAAAAATACAAAGAAAATTTCAGGATTTCAAACAAACGGAAGAAGTTTTTAAAAATGTTCGGTGTAGCGTTTTTAGTTTAGCTAGTATGTTCGGTTGAGCATATGAATTATCTATCTCAAAGTTTTATATGTTATAATTCAAAATTAATTTCAAAAGTTTATATCTTATTTTAAGAGTAACATATTAGTTTATATATTATGTTAAAAGTAATATTTTAGTTTATGTATTAGGCTGGAATAATATAAGTTTTATGAATAAGTATGTAAAACAGTCAATTAGTATTTTGTTTGTTAGTTTGATAAAATTAGAAAAATGTTATGAGATTTTTTTTAAATTTATTAGCATTGAACATATTAATAAATAAAAGTAATATCACTGTATTAAATAATTAATAAATAAGGTGAATTTTATAAATAATTTTTAAGTCTAAATATTATAAATTATTATTATTATTATTATTATTATTATTATTATTATTAGGTCTGAGAATAAGAAAAAATATTCACAAGATTCAGTACGTTTATGTAAAAAAAAAGAGATACTAAATTCAATGCATGTAATCCCATCAAGTTTGATCCAGCACATGAGATATCTCAATCCAAAGATGTAGAACATAGCACAACACCAGAATTATTGCTCACACTGACTTACTATATAGTTAGTATATATATATATATATTGTTGGGTTTATATAAACAAATTATTTATATAGTAAAAAATAAAAGGAAAAAAGTCCAGATTAATGAAACGAATAATGTTAAAAGCATCATTAAAATTCTGGCACTGGCAATAATTCCAATAATTCCGTTTTTAGATTTAGAATTAATTATATTGACTCAAAGAATAAAGACATAATAATAATAATAATAATAATAATAATAATAATAATAATAATAATAATAATAAATAATAAAGCTTTAGCATATTTTCGATATGAATTATGGACCAAGTTGACAAAATAAGATCTTCTACAATTCCAATATGTTTTTATATATTCAACTTTATTATTCAGGTCGTGATACACGGTGGCCACTGAAGGATTTGATGGTCGTAATGATTGAGATAAATTTATATACTTTAATAAAAAATGAAGAACCCCACACACACATATATATGTATGTATATATAACAGCTTGTTAAGCATTTCATAATTTTAAACAAATTCTAAAAGTAGAGTGATATCCTTTTTTCTCTAAGTGTCTCTTTTTAATATTTGGTATTCGAACACTAAAAAAATAATAAAGTTCAATGCAATTATTGTAATTATGCGTTTTCTAATTGAATATTGACAATTTTAAAGTTAAATCTGAGTTAAAAAACATGTAAACAATTTTTTAAATGTTAAAAATCATTAAAAATGTCGATATCATCCAACAATAATTTGCTTTTTAATTATTAACCAAATAACTTTTAAATTTTCAACCAGTATAAACGCATTCAGTGTTAAGTTCTTCAAATCAATTTGCATTGATTAATATAACACTAAACAACTAAACAACTCGACTTGACTAATTGTGTTATATTAGAAAAAATCCCTCACGATGCGTGGACAATGATTTGTATAATTTTCTTTATAAATGTGTTAGAATTATGTAAGAATTTTAAATAAAATTCAATTATATTATAAATTTGTCTTTTATAGTGGAAGATATGTAGAAATAGGAAAAAACAATGATATCATATGAAAAAGTGACTAAAGAAGAATTGGAAAAAAAAAACTAATTAAATATGGTTGATAATAGAGATGTCAATATTGTGTGCAAATCGTAGCGAAACAAAAAGCATGTTGATGATTTTGTGATTAGTGCAATTAAGAGAAATGGATGGATTCATAAAATGAATGCATATGTGCAATATCTCCTGAAACATTATAAATGAAGAAAATGTTAGGACAAAAGTAATGGAAAAAAATTACAGGTATCGATGTATATAATTTAAAAGCTATTAAAACCAACCGTAAGTAATAATTGTAATAAACCAATGGGAAATTTTTTTTATATGATGTCAACCTGCATAGAAACAACATTGATCAATATAATTTATGACGAATAACAATGTATGATTGAAGATAGCAACTATGAATTTAAAGTATTATATTTTACCTACATACCTTGTAATTTTGGGAGACCGTTTAAAATTTCTCGATAGACAAATTTTGCCTACTCGTGGCATTTATATCTAATATCTTTAGTCCATTCGACGAATTTACTCTTGAAAGTGCAACATAAAGCTGGTCGTGGCTGAAAACTAGTTTTGGAAGATAATCCGATTTGCTTAAGACTCTGTCATTAACTTTTGTTTATTGTCATCGTGTAACACAATCTGACTGGTAATCATTATCTTTTCAATCTAAATGGAAGACCTGAATCAGTAGGTTATAAAATAACACTCGGTATAAGGACTTTATTATGAATTTATAATAATATAGAAAAATAAAAAGTTGAAAAATAATAATAAATTGACATGATTCATATTATATTACAAATAATTGTTAATTTTATATGATGTTATTTGTATTTTGATGTGTTATCAAAGTTAAACAAATAACCTAAATTATCCGCAAGTGCGCGGCATGTGTGTAGTACTTCAGGTGTCGATCCCACAGAGACTATGCAACACAACTTAAACTCAAACTATGAATCAGGCTTGCCAACGAACGAATATGGAATTTAGGAATGAAATACTAAATGCAAATAAACAAACGAGTTCTTAACAACGAGACAAACGTTCTAGGAATCCAGTTTCACCACAAGACTACTGAAACCAACAATCAACCTATCTATCATGCAATCCCAGTCAAGTTATCTAAGGCAGACGATCCTAATATGATATCTACCCTCTCTCAAGGGATAAACACGTGATCTAGTCAAGTTATCCCCTACTTTCATGGCTGACACCTTGAACTAAACCCACAAGATCTGTAATTCATCCGTTTTACCCTCAACCGCTGCTATCCTACTTTCGTGGCCTAACCTCGATTGTTCTAAACCTGATCTTCTAGGACTAGAATTATCCTTTCGGTACTTCTCCTAATCCCTAACACATGCATCTACTTGGCCTTCGTAAATACAAGTCATTCAAGCTCTCGGACAAAGAATAGATAAATGAAAACGGGAAGATGCATTCAAAGATAAATCAAAGTGGTTCCGGGATAGCCATGGGCTAATCCCTTCTCCTAGAACAAAACAAATTACTCGCTCATGCGTCCGTAAACAAACATAATTGAAGTAGAAATTCTAAGGAACATGAAAACCAAACGAAACCGAAGTCTTGGGTTGATCTCCAATGCTCATTGAATGTCTCCTTCGCAAGAATCTTCCTCCTTCTCTCTACTCTCTCTCCTTAAATCAAGAACTGAAAAACTGAGTCCGTCCACTCGACCTCTCACTCCTCTCCTCTTCTTTCCTTCCTATTTTCTTTCCTTTTCTCCCTTCTTTCCCTTTCGGCCATTAAGTTCTTCCTTATGTTGCAGCAGCCACCTCAGTTCTTCCATTACTTTCTCCAGCGAAATATCACTTATTCCTCTTCTTTAAAGTCATTTTCCTTATTGTATAAGTCTCCAACAAAATCCTATTTGTTTTAAGTCAAATTAACTTATTTGGAGTTGGAGGTGACAGACGCGACCCGCGCGGGCTGGGTAAGTGACCCTCTCGGGTGCGGCGCGGAAGATCGCGCAAGAACGCGATGGAGAATGAGGCAGCCTGCTCGGGCTGGAAGGTGCCCTGGTCGGGCTGGTCTACTGCCCGCTCGGGCTGTGTTGTTGCCCGCTCGGGCTGAGGCCCCGGGCGTGGTAGTTCTTTCCCGACTCGTGCTCAATTTGTTGGACAAAATCACCGTAACAAATGCCCGCTCGGGCGAGGGAGTTACCCGCACGGGTAGTGGCTATTCCTTGCCGATTCTCGTACTGTTTGTTCCGTGATGATCCTCGACGTTGGTACTTTGTCTCGTGCACGCCCTTTAGCTCCAAAATGAACCGAATACGCATAAAAACCTGTAAGAACATGAAAACGCGAAAACAAGTAAAACGGATACAGAATCATACGTAAAGCATCGCATCTATATCATAAACATCTCTAAAATCGTGCAAGAAATACATATGAAAACGAGATGATCAAAATCCCCCAGACTTGAATGTTTGCTTGTCCCTAATCAAACGTAAACGTGTAACACATGGGGTATACAAAATCCGAGAATTCACCCTTCTCCTAGAAATACCGCTAAAGCGAACCTAACCGATCAACTAGCACGTCGAGAGCAAATTCGCCTAATTAAGTTTTCACTCTTCATCCTAGGTTCACCAAGTCTACCCACGAGAAAGTAAATCGAAGGCAAACTAGACAAGCCACCATAACTCTCTTCACCAAACAAGACTTCAGACAATGCTAAACCTAGAACAACCGAGGATACTTGTTTCTTTTCCGAGCTTCTTTCTTTCTTTATTCTGTTTTTCTTTTTCTTTCTTTTGTTTTTATGTCTTCTGTTTTTTTCTTTTTTTCTTTGCATACACAATAGGCTTCTAGGACGTCAGATTTGAAGGGATCCAGCCTCTACTTAGACCTACACTACCGATGACGGTATACTCATGTATCTCGTTCAAGAGTGCAGCGGAGTAGGCGGTGTTTTATTGCGCCATGCCCTTAGGACGTAGAAAGATGATCGCCAACCTACCACTTAGACTCGAACCATCGAAAGAGTATCAAGGTCGATGCACTCATATCGAATTTAGATCATGCTTTTAGGCATTATTTCTCTCGACAGCGGAGTGTTAGTGTGCGTTCTTAATCTGCAAAATAAGCTCGTTCTCATACGATATAATAATCCTCATATTATGCGAGGCTACCAGAGATCAACCGGAACCGTCAAGCGGAGTTTTGGTCGCAGATTGCATTCGGCGAGTACTCGAGGAGAGCAAAGGCGAGTCACATATGCCATCCCGCCCTCAGGTATTTTCACTATTTCCTAGTCTCCTCGATACTAGGGAAGGGAGCACAAGGCGGTGTTAACCACACCGAACTAGGCTTCTTGAGGCGGGTGGTGCAGACGGAGATTGCGGATGATGAGTTGGACATCATGACCGTCGACCTAGCATCACTGGTTATTGGGCACTTCCTCGACATATCCACCGAGAAAGTTTGCACTAATACGAAGATCATGTGCGGTGGTATTGTCACCATGATTGCACGGAGGGTCGGGATCAACCTTGGGATCCTGACCGAGGACAAGATAAATGAGGAACCAGAGTTGAACCTCCAAAATTTGCGCAACCGAAGAGCCATTACATTGGAGAGGTACAACGTGATTTGGTGCTACAAGGACGAGCACGGTCGAAGCTTAGAGGTTGATATCAGCGAGATCGAGGTACCAAGTTTAGACGAGGAGGGATCCCGATTTAGGATTGATCCGAACATCGGGCACATCGGCCCGAGGGTAGCAGAGATGGATCCACCTCCCGCGGCCGCATCTAGACCGTCCACCTCGAGGCAGCGCAGCCGACGCGCGACACACTCACGCGCGCGTCCAGAGTACCCCCATAGCCGCTCTGACTTCCCATCGATGGATGGAGTCTCCGACACTCTGAGGTATGTAGCGGAGGAGACCAGGTACCAGTCATTCCTGGCAGAGCAGAGGTACGACTTAGAGGCTGCGAGGTATGCGGAGCAGCAGCAGTTCCAGGAGCAATCTATTCAGCATACCTACTACCTCACCGAGTCCGTCCGGCGGTTTCAGCAGCTGAGCATGACACATTACCAGGAGCCTTATATCCCGATCCCGCAGGACTACCACACCGGAGCTATCCCCTACCGTCCTCATATCCC
>CM071876.1:16280308-16306449 GCA_036759665.1 Gynandropsis gynandra | reverse complement strand
ACAGAGGAGAAGAATTCAGCGAAGTTAGAGCAGATTCTTGCGAGGAGATAAGCGAGGAGCATTGGAGATCAAGCAGCACCACTTCGGTTTTGTTTGGTTTTTATGTTCCTTAGACTTTCTACTATGTTTATGTTTCTTTACAGACGCATGAGCGAGTAGTTTGTTTGTTCTAGGAGATAAGCGAGGAGCATTGGAGATCAAGCACCACCACTTTGGTTTTGTTTGGTTTTTATGTTCCTTAGACTTTCTACTATGTTTGTGTTTCTTTACAGACGCATGAGCGAGTAGTTTGTTGGTTCTAGGAGAAGGGGTTAGTCCTTGGCTATCCCGAGACCGCTTTTGATTTATTTTGAATGCATCTTCGCGTTTTAGTTTATCTATTCTTTATCTGAGTGCTTCAATTTACTTGTGTTTGCGCTGGCCACGTAGATTTATGTGTTAGGGGTTAGGAGAAGGACCGAAAGGAGAATTTTAGTCCTAGAAAGTCAGGTTTAGAACAACCGAGGTTAGGCCACGAAAGTAGGGTAGCAACGGTTGAGGGTGAACGGGCGAATCACAGAGTTTATGGGTTTAGTTCATGGTGTCAGCCACGAAAGTAGGGGGCAGCTTGTCTAGATCACGTGTCTATGCCTTGAGAGAGGGTAGATATCATGTTAGGATCGTCCGCCTTAGATAGCTTTAACTGGGATTGCATGAGAGATAGGTTGATCGTCGGTTTCGGTAGTCTTATGGTGAAACCGGATTTCTAGGACGTTTGTCTCATCGTTAGAACCCAAGTAGTTTATTTACATTTAGTATTTCATTCCTCATCACCATTCTTTCGTTAGCAAGTTTGATTCGTAGTTCGATTTTAGGTAGTGTTGCGTAGTCTCTGTGGGATCGACACCTAAAATACTACACACGTGCCGTGCACTTGCGTGTAGATTAGGTTATTTAACTCTGATACGCATCACCCCTAAATCGCACAAAGCATTATTAATATCAAGATTACCTATTGTGCATGGAATGGAGAAGCTTTCGGGATCCTTCAACTTCGGGGACAGCTTGTTTTGAAGAATTACGCTGCATTCCTCGGTGAGTGCTATCGTCTCGTTCTTTTCGATATGCTTCTCTTTGGAAAGAACCTCTTTGATGTGTTTCTACAAATCTGCCCACTCTCTCTTCATTCTTACTGCTCACCAACCATTGAGGAAACGTTATAGGAGGTATGTACGCCGGTGGAGCAACATATAGTTTGTCTAAATCTGATTCAACTCCTTCCATAATCGCAATCTTACCTTTTCCTCTATTCATGGACGTTCCAGCAGCTTGCCCTTGCTCTTTGGAGGGCGAATTCTCAACCACATCACCGCTGCACACAGAAATAGCATTCACATACTCTCTCGGGTTCAATTCGGGTTTTTTCTGGAAGCTGTCCGGGATCCGAGAGGATGAGGCAGCTTGCTGTGCTGCGGAGTTCTCTAAACTCTTCACATGATTGTTCAAGGATTCCATCTGAGTTTTGAGCTCACTGACCATTGTCCGCACATCCGCATTGAATTTGGTTTGAGTTGAATGTTGCTGCCTTTGCTCCTTGATAAATTCGAGCAACACTCCCTCAAGGTTTGATGACGAGGCTTGAGGAGGTTGAGGAGCTTGCAGAACTTGCTGAGCATGCTGAAATTTCTGGTTATTTTGCTAGTATGGTTGTTGTGGTTGATGAGATCCCGAATACTTCATCAGTTGAGTCGTTCGGTATGACACCCTTCAATTCGAATTAGCAAAAGCAATGTCTCCTTGCATAATATGGATTCCAAACATTCATGATCTGGATGTGAATGAGTCAAATTACTTATCCCTCGGTCTAGTTTGGGTGATTCCTCCAATTCGGGTTGTAGATATTCCCGAATTGAGTGTTTCCTTGCTGCTGGGATAATTCATGTATTCCACATTCTCCTACAGCGTTCATTGATAAGCCACGTGTTCTGTATCTCCACAATTCACGTAGTACATGACGTTTGTTGTATTACCCGTTGCTCTGCTCTGATTCGGCTCATATAGGCGACGAGTGTTGTTAGGCATAACTCTCGGTGTTGACCACATGGTGTGATTCATGGCAAGGTTATCGATCAACTCGTATGCCTCCTCGACGCTTAGATCTATAAACGATCATTTAGCAGTGTTATCCAACGTCATTCGGTGTTAATCCAAAATTCCATTGTAAAAGGTTTGGATAACGTACCACTGCTCAAGACCATGGTGTGGACACATCTGTAGAAGATCCTTAAATCTGCCCCATGCTTCAAACAAAGTCTCTCCATCTCTGCATCTAAACGTCGTAATTCCCCCCTCATCTAAATCGTCTTGCTCGGAGGAAAGAACCATGGTAAGAACAATGTGCAGAGTTGATCCCAAGTAGTGATTGAACCAGCAGGAAGCAATTGCAGCCATGTTTTTGCTCATCCCCCAATCGAAAAGGGGAAGAGAGGCAGTAAGATCGCATCCTCTAAGACTCCGTGTATCTTGAATGTACTAGAAAGCTCAAGGAAGTCTCTAAGGTGCTGATGGGGATCCTCGTGATTTCCACTCATGAATTGCTTCTGATAAAGCATGTTGATCATTGCCCGCTTAATCTCGAATTGTTCCCTAGCAAAATAGGCATCCTTATGGCTGTTTGCACGTTGTTCATGTTCGGCACCACGTAATCTCTGAGGCGACGTGGTGGAGGAGCCTCTGGTTCTCGCGGTTGAGGCATGAGCTGTTGTTGCTGCATCTGTCCATTGTCATTCTGATTATCCATCTCTCATTGATCTGACGGCTCTGCAAAGGACAAATAAAGATTGATTTAGGTAGAAAGAACGAAAGAAAAGAAAACAAAAACAAAAACAAACAAGAAAGACTCTAAGCTCGAATCTAAGACGTGTTGACAATATTCCCCGGCAACGGCACCAAAAACTTGATGCGTTATCAAAGTTAAACAAATAACCTAAACTACCCGCAAGTGTGACGTGTGGAAACACGAGTTGTAATTTACCTAGTCCACTTCACCGCAAGTATACGGATCTTGTAGTACCAGGGTCGATCTCAGGGACTAAAACAGCTAAACTAAGAATGAGACTAAACTAAGACGAAAGATAATAGAGTGGGATATGATCCTAATAAACCTAAAACTATCCTAATGGTGACAACGAAACTAGGGTAAGGATAAAACTAGATATGATGAATACTACGGGTGTACGGGATACCGGGTATTGCATAGATGAACGACTAAGGATCATAGATCTATAACCTACTCTTGACTACGGGAAATTCATGCTCTACGGTGAGGAGTGATTCTTCCGAGCCTAAACCTCCTAACCATGGATACATGCAACCCTACCTTCCAACAGCGATTAACATATACCATGGCAGCGTTACGATCGCAATCACTATCCCTAAGATGACTAACCGACCGGTCAGATTCTCATTAGCCAAAGCTTAATCTACTACTTAGCGGACCGGATTCGTTCCTTAACCTTCCAGCAAGGTTCGAGATCCTATGTTGTTGAGCGGTTAGCACTAACGTATGATTGATATTGCTAAGCGTAGAACCGTAAATCAAGAGTAAAAATCATAAAACTAAGCATTATTGTAAAACATCGTTCATACATACATATCTGATATCCCTACCCGCAGTAGGGACTCTACTCACTCATGGAAGAAACGAAAACATAAGATAACACAATTCTATACATGATAAACGCTAAGGAATTCGATGCCTCGACCTTCCCTATTGTGTTACCGGTGTACGGATTGGTGCTTCTCTTCTTCTCCGATGCTTCCTGAGCCTTCCCAGATGTTTTTCCAGTCCTTTCTTGCCCTGTTCGTCGCCCCCTTTGCCCTAGATCCATTCAGTTCTTTTTATTCGCTCGTTTGAAACTTATATCTAGGTTGTTGCGAAGTTCGCGGCCCGCTCGGGCACATATGTTACCCGGTCCGGTATAGGCAGCCCGACCGTGTTGATTCGTGGACCCGATCGGGTGAATGTCATCCGATCGCGTGACTAAGCGGACTCGAGTCGCGTAAACATACGGGGCTGAAAGATGGTTAATTGCCCGAGCGGGTGTTCAGATTTCGCCCGATCGGGTGGTGATCACCCGATCCTCTTTGCTCATGTGCCCGGGTCGTGTCAAATGCGTGGATAAACCCCGTAGGTTCTACCCGAGCGGGTGAAGGAATAGTGCCCGATCGGGCACCCTTGTATCCTTGAAATCTCTCTTTTCCGCTCATTGCTCGGGTGTTCCTTTGGGTTCTGGAGCTCTGAGTAGATATGTCTTCAAATCTTGTGGTTTTTGCAGGGAATCCTTCATATTGAGCTCATTTAGGCCTTGTCGCCTAAAAACCTGAAAACCAAGAAAACGGGGATGTAAAACTCGAAATCGTATCGGATAAGTATGACTCGATGTAAGAAATATGCGAAAATGGTGTAAAACCCTATCCTAGTAATGATACACTTTCAGTGTTATCAAAGTGCACGGCACGTGTGTAGTACTTCAGGTGTCGATCCCACAGAGACTATGCAACACAACTTAAACTCAAACTATGAATAAAACTTGCTAACGAACGAATATGGAATTTGGGAATGAAATACTAAGTGCAAATAAACAATCGAGTTCTTAACAATGAGACAAACGTTCTAGGAATCCAGTTTGACCACAAGACTACTGAAACCAACAATCAACCTATCTATCATACAATCCCAGTCATGTTATTTAAGGCAGACGATCCTAGTATGATATCTACCCTCTCTCAAGGCATAGATACGTGATCTAGTCAAGTTATCCCCTACTTTCGTGGCTGACACCTTGAACTAAACCCATAAGACCTGTGAGTCATCCGTTTTACCTTCAACCGCTGCTACCTTACTTTCGTGGCCTAACCTCGGTTATTCTAAACCTGATCTTCTAGGACTAGAATTATCCTTTCGGTTCTTCTCCTAATCCCTAACACATGCATCTACTTCGCCTTCATAAATACAAGTCATTCAAGCTCTCAGACAGAGAATAGATAAATGAAAACTGGAAGATGCATTCAAAGATAAATCAAAGTGGTTCTGGGATAGCCATGGGCTAATCCCTTCTCCTAGAACAAAACAAATTACTCGCTCATGCGTCCGTAAACAAACATAATTGAAGTAGAAATTCTAAGGAACATGAAAACCAAACGAAACCAAAGTCTTGGGTTGATCTCCGATGCTCCTTGTAGGTCTCCTTCGCAAGAATCCTCCTCCTTCTCTCTACTCTCTCTCCTTAAATCAAGAACTGAAAAACTGAGTCAATCAACTCGACCTCTCACTCCTCTCCTCTTCTTTGCTTCCTCTTTTCTTTCCTTTTCTCTATTCTTTCCCTTTCGGCCGTTTAGTTCTTCTTTATGTTGCAGCAGCCACCTCATGTTGTCTTTTTATGAATTTCCATTCTTGAATAAGTTGGGTGACATTTCCATTACTTTCTCCAGCGAAATATCACTCATTCCTCTTCTCTAAAGTCTTTTTACTTATTGTATAAGTCTCCAACAAACTTCCATTTGTTTAAAGTCAAATTAACTTATTTGGAGTTGTAGATGACGGACGTGACCCGCGTGGGCCCTCTCGGGTGCGGTGCGGAAGATCGTGCAAGAACGCGATGGAGAATGAGGCAGCCCGCTCGGGCTGGAAGGTGCCCCGGTCAGGCTGGTCTACTGCCCGCTCGGGCTGTGTTGTTTCCCGCTCGGGCTGAGGCTCCGGGCGTTGTAGTTCTTGCCCGACTCGTGCTCAACTTGCTGGAAAAAATCACCGTAACAAATGCCCGCTCTAGCGAGGGAGTTACCCGCGCGGGTAGTGACTATTCCTTGCCGATTCTCATCCCGTTTTTCGCGTGATGATCCTCGATGTTGGTACTTTGTCTCATGCACGTCCTTTAGCTCCGAAATGAACCGAATACGCATAAAAACCTGTAAGAACATGAAAGCGCGAAAACAAGTAAAACGGATACAGAATCATACGTAAAGCATCGCATCTATATCATAAACATCTCTAAAATCGTGCAAGAAATACGTATGAAAACTAGATTATCATATTTCAAGAGTCATATATATTTTGAAGTTTTATTATTTTTATTTAATATCATTAAAAAAATATATCAAATATCGTATGGTAGTATATCTCATTATTTTATTTAATAAAATATAATTATATTTTTATTTTTTATATGTTTAACATCTTTCTTTTTTGTGGTAAAAATAGCTGATTTTTAATTCTAATTAAATAAAAAATATTGTATTGTATGAAAATATGAGACGTTAATTAAAATTTAACATTTACAGCCAAATGATGTTATAAGAAACTAACAATTAAATTGTAATTTTGTTTGGTAAAAAAACTTAAGATATTATATTAATAATTATAATTTTCAAATAGAATGATATTAATATTGGTATATATTAATTTGGTGTAAAATTCACATATTTTGAGTATTTTCTTTAATTTTTAAAAAATAGAATTTTTTATATTTAAGATATAAATTCCTTGCAAGGATTTTATATATATAATTTAAAAAATCATTAATAATCCTTGCTGAGGTGGTTTCGCCAGAAGCATAGGATTATTATATATATAATTTATAAATGCAAGTTAACGTTGACGACGTTAAATATAACGCAAAACATCACTAGCAGTGTTAAGATATTCAACGTTTTTGCTTTCAACTTTTATTTTGTTAAAATAATAAAAGTTCAAATGTCAATCTAATAATTATGAATAATTCTTTAGTTAAAGAAAATGTTATAATTGTTATAGAATAAATCTAATATATAGAGTTAAAAATAAGAATTATCCTAGTCACCAAAATTTATGCAGAAAGAGTTCTCTTGAGGGGGAAAGCAAGAAAACAAAAGAAAAGTGCTTGTCGCATTCCGAACACGCCAAAGAATTGGCAAAAGAAACCAATTTCGTTAATCATGAAGTCTTCACACTATGGAAACTACATTCAGAATGGTCTATAACTTGCTAAAGATTAGTAATTTCAAAATATTGGTTGATTGTTTAGAGAAACAAACCAATGAACGAGATATTCAATAAAACATCATAGATCTTATATTTGGGTTGTTTAAAACATGTTGTTTAGATTAAAAACAACCAGCGAATCCAATATTCAATACAACATATTAAATCTCATATTTGAGTTGTCAAAAAAGCACTTTCTCTGCCCCATTAGCAATCCAATGTGTATATCAAAGTATTTTGTCACATATAGATCGTAAGTTTTTGAAATTCGAACGAGATTTGTTTGAAAAACATCGTTGTTGGGGTTTTTTGCGTGTGACGGTGGACCAAGAAATAGGTTTCTCGAGCTGAGATTAGTGGTCAGTTACAAAGATTAAACATGGCGATAACTGTTTTGTACAAAATCGGTTTTGGACCATCGAGTGCTCAATCGAATGTTTTGTAACAGGTGGTGCATTCGATCGAGTAGTATGTGAATTCTTCGATTTAGTATTGTGGCCACGCATGTTAGATGTTTTACTAACCTAGGAAATGTTACTTGACATGAGCGAATTCTTTATTTCGAGTCGAGCATTTTCTCTACGAGGATTATTCGAGTAAACAAAATGTTAATCGGGTTGACCGATTCTTTAGAAGAATGATCACAAGTTGTTCGGGCCGAGCAAATTTACTAGCGGGCATCCAAGTAATGAGATTGTTTGACCCAAACATTTTCTCTATGAGGTTTTGGATCAACAAAAATATTAATCAAGTCAAATGATTTTTTTGGTAGAAAGCTCACAAGTTCTTTGATCGAAAAATATGATTGTTGTCTTTGAGAAAATTTATTGGAGATCATATTGGTCGAGAAATGACCTTAGCATTTTCTTAGTAAAAACATGGGTGACAAACCAATAAGGTTGCTCGACATGAGCATTTTCTTTGTAATGTTTACTCGGGTCAGATATTGTGAATGCTCGAGCCGAGCGTTTCTCTACGATAGAAGTCCAGACTGGGTAGTAGGAATGTGCAAACTGAAAAATTTACAAAGAAAAGCGTACGAGTACTAAAATATTAAGTTTCAAAAGATCAAGATAGTTTTGGCTAGCGGTTTCCCTATCAATTTAAACACACAACTTGTCATTTATATGGTATGGCTTGACAACTAAGATACATGTATTTCATAATTAACAAGTGCGGGTGTATTTCATAAAATGCGTTGTGGTAGTGAGAAATATGACTGTATATATGGCTAGACTATCCGAATGACACAAATTATAATTATTTGCTAACCGTGAGTGAGGGATGAGGTCAACTATATTGATAGGAATGACCTGTTAACCAGAGACTATATCATGTATAGTTACTAAATGAAAATGTGAACCTAATTAGTATGTTTGAGAATTGAGATCACTCGTATTATATAGGTCAATTAACTACCAATAACAAATATGAAATTCTAATATGAAAACAGTATTGAATAATAATTAGTACTATTTAGATAAATTCTATATCTAAATAGTGTTTATGCATTGTTCTTCTGTTATTGTGTGTTTTATTTTCTTTATGTTTTCAGAAAAATATCCAATTTTCATCCGTCCGTTGATAGATTTTGAACTGGATTATAACGGAAATTGGGGAATCACCAATGACCAAAATTATGTTGCAGTCCGTTGGCATTTCCAACGAACTACAACCAGATACAATCCGTTGCAAATTTGCTGATTTATTCATTGGAAGACCGTTGAAAACCGACAATTTATTCCAACGGATGACCATTGCTCATTGTAACGGTCATCTATTAGTATTTCCAACTGATGCCCATTGGACATATTATAATTTCGAAGCGTCCTTTGGAATAATTACGTTAAATTTCAATGGGCATCCGTTGGTATTTTCAATGGGCAGCCATTGGAATTTTTACTATTTATACAACAAACTCGAACTGCTTACCACCAAACCATTAACACAAAATATATTTTCAAACAATATCGTTTTCTTCAAATAGAGATATATATAGATCGAGAGAGTGGATGTATAAAAGAAAAGATCCTATAATTGAGGAAGTTACACAAGAATTCTTACACAGATTGGAGAAGTTCATGAGTTTTGTGTCTATGCAACATTTTGTCAAGAACGCGGGACAATGTTATTTCCCTGCAAAAGATGCAAAAATTTGAAGTATAAAAGTTAAGAATTGTTTGCAAACACATTCGCGAGACGGGTTTTGCAGATAATTACGAAATTTGGTTCTTTCACGGGGAAAATTGTGGCGTTAAAGATAGGCTACAAGAAGCACAAGCAAGGAAAAGAAATGAAGAGGTTCATTGTGAAACGAAGACGACCAATCCATATGTGGAAATGGTGTCAGATGCTTTTTCTAGAGTTGTTTAGCAATCACATAAAGAGATGTCGAACAATAAGGCATGTTAATTTTTCAATCTATTTGATGCGGCGAAATAACCTATATATGAAGGTTGTTGTGAAGGTTACTCTCGTCTATCATTGTTATCAAGATTGATGAGTGTAAAAGCATACTACAATGTAACTTAAAACTGCATGGATTCATTTTGCAAAACCATGTGTGAATATTTACCGACAAATACTCAAGATCTTGAGAGATATTATGAATCAAAGAATGTTTTAAAAGATTTGGGAATACAACATGAGAAAAATGATGTTTGTAGGAATAGTTTCATGTTATTTTGGGGAGAAGATAAAGACCTGTTGGAATGTGATTTGATTAAAAAAAACCATCTTCACGAAAATATGTACCGTACATAAAGATATTCTATATGTCTTTTGTAAATAGATTGAAAAGGTTATATGAACAAATCCATTGTGGCAATGAGATGACACGTAAAACACTTGACGAGTGAAGGGATAATACAGCATCCATCGGATGGTAAGGCTTGGAAGGATTTCAAAGAATGATTTCCTCAGTTTGTGTGTGAAAATGAGAAATGTTTATCTTTGTCTGTGCAGTGATGGTTTTAGTACATATGGACAATCTGGAAGTCAATATTCTCTATGACATGTGATTTTGTCTCTGCATAATTTGCCTCTTGATAGATATCTGAAAATAGAAGTCATGTTTCTAACGTTGTTGATTCCAGAACCAGATCATTCAAAGAAAAGTTTTGATGTCTTTTTTTTCAACCCTTAATTCATAAATTAAGATATAAGTTAAAGAACAGAATTATTTCTTACGACATAAGAACGAAGCGAAATTTCACACTGAAATCGATATTTTTGTTAACAATTGGCGACTTTTCTGCCTATGAAGCGTTATCTGGATTTAGCACGTATGGGAGACTGACATGTCCATATTGTAAGGAGGATACAAATTCGTTTTGTTTAGTACATGGGAATAAACCATGTTTGTTTGATTTTCATAGATGATTTATTCCTCGTGGATATACATTCGAAAAGATAAAAAAAATATTTTCAAAACAACGTGGTACAAAAAGAAGAGGCACCATGCATGTAAACATGAATGCAAATACTTTATGAATGATAAAACACAATGGTAGATTTACATGAATCGGTGGAATGTGGCGAAGATCATGAGCATAAAAAACCACAAGGTCAAGGTGAATACATAACTAGTATAAACTTAGTATTTTTTTGGAACAATAATATTAGAAATCACTCATTTTGCATCATTATTTGAATGTTATCAATATTGAAAATAACATTATTGAGGTAGTTAAAAGAAGACGTTAAATTTCCAGATTGATATACAACGATCATTGCTCGATGTGAATATTATGGGTTCAAGGCTCATCAGGTTGAAAAGTTATGATTGTCACATTTTCATGCAGAGACTCATTCCAATTGCATTTGCTGAGCTATTAGTACAAAACGTTCACGACGTGTTATACAAAATTAGCATATTCTTCACGGATATATGTTCAAGAAATTTAAAAAGAGATGACATGGAGTCATTGTAAAACAATATCTGTGATGTAATATGCTCTTTGGAAGGAGTTTTTTTGCATTTGTTTTCGATGTCATGGAACAATTGCCAATACATTTACCAGACGAGACAATACTTAGTGGACTAGTTTATTTAGATGGATGTATCCATTCGAAAGGTTTTTCTTCTATATAAAGAAAAAGAAAAATAAAAGACAGCGGTTGAAGGATCTATTGTTAAACAATACTTATCGGAAGAAATCACATATTTCAGCATATTTTATTTAGAGTCACATATTTCGACGAAACAGAGAAGATTAGAGAAAGACCACATGAACTATCTATATGAATATAAACCTCAACTTGGTGCAATTTCTGAGATCTTTAGACCAATTTGACGTATGAGAGGAAAATCCGAGGAATATTGGCTAACATTACAAGAGTATAATCACGTCCACACATATATATTATTAAATTTTCAAGACCTATTATCTTTTGAAAGGTAAAAAACGATGACAATCGCTCTTTTAGTTTATATATATATATATATATGTATGTTAACATACTTTCATTATAGGATATTTGATGAATAAATAATGGGTACATATCTTCATGTAAACACAGTTTAATTCAATAAAATAAAAGTTCAACATTATGTCTTATGGTTGAGAGCTTACGCAAATACACGTATTTTTGTATATATACTTAAAATAATGTATATTATTAGTAATCATTCATTTTTATATCATATAGGTTAAGGGTTGCGGTGAGAGGTATCCTACCTGGTTAAGATATTTGGTTAATGGTCCTGCAATAAATATATTCTATTGGTCAAATATGTTTACTCGAGGATACACTTTCCACACTTTTACGAGCAGAGAAAAATATAGAAGTACATTCAATTATGGAGTTTGCGATAATAGTGAAATAGAGGATGATAATTTTTATGATATTTTGCACAAATCCTATAGGTTGAAATCTTGGTCTCGTTGGGTTGCATATTATGCTTTTCAAATGTTAGTGGTTCAACCCAGCCATAAAATGTGGTACACGAAAAAATCGACGGCGAGGAATTGACATCAATCCGGCACGACAATATGCAAAGTATGATCCATTCATCACAACAGATTAAACAAATCAGATATGTTATGGGCACTGAAACGTCGAAGAGAGGAGTGGGGCCCCGTAGATAAGATTAAACCACGCAGAAAAAGAGAATCTGTTGCAAAAACGATCACCTTGAGCCCATAAGGTTAATTGATAACCAAGATAGATGGCGAATACATTCGTGATTATGAAGACGAATCGTAAAATGAAAAATATGAACATGGCGACGAATTTGATGCACCATTGCAAAAAGACTCGCCAATTGAAGAATCAATTGAAGAAGACATGTGAATTGTGTAATCATAATATCAATTATGAAATTATAATATCAAATATTTTTAATTTAATTTTTTTACATCATATTTTTCATTTTCAACGGGCATCCATTGGCAACTACAAAGGATGTTCATTGAATCGTTTAATTTTGTTATACTCTTAGAAACCTTTCATGGTTTTTAACGTTGCAATGGGCATCCATTGGAACTTTCCAATACATGATTGTTGAACCTCATACATGTTACCTATTGATGCATGTTGGAATGCATACATGGTGCTAAGTGATGCCCATTGGAAATTATCGACGAGTATCTATTGGAATAGATCATGATGTCTATGTTATGCCTAGTTACCGCATTGCATTGGGCTAATGATTTTCAACGGACATCCGTTGGTATTTCCAATAGATACCCATTGGAAAGTAGACCTACAACCATTTATGCTATCTGTTGCCTCAGGAACACATCCAACGGGCATACGTTGGAAATGCCAAAGGATGCCTGTTGGAAACTCATTAGTCACGTCACTTAATGACTTTCGTTGATTGACACATTTTCCAACAACATGCATTTTTATTTCCAAAGGATGTCTGTTGGAAAATTATGTATATAATCCTTTGAATTGTTCATTATCAACAAAAATCTCAAAACCAAAACATCAAACTCTCTTAAACACGAATCCTAAACACTTAAACACAATGAGAGCTCCACAGTTTATCGATCAAACGACACCATCGATATTTGATGAGGAAGACAATATGATGGATATTGATGTTTAATTGATACCGTTGACGAGCGTCCAACTATTCCGATCATTGATCCTGAATGTCCTAACAGGACATTATGGTAAGATACTATTTATTTACATATATATTAAAATTAATTTTAAAAATTGTATAACGATTTTGTTTGCACACTAGGTTTCATGTGGATAACACAAACAACAACATCATCCAAAGATACTTATAAGATTGACTATATTATTTTGGCAGGTGATGCTAGAGGTTATACGGTGTCGTTGGTGGTGTATATTTATCGTAAGTGTGTTTTGTATTAGATTTCATTTAGTAGTATTATCGAATTTTACTAATAAAATAATTAATTTAATTTTAATTTTGTAGTGCATATTTAGATGGTAGAAGAAGGAAACATCGTGCATCTATACCGTTTGGATGTGCGATATGCAAGTTTGGTTGTGCTTGATGATGAACAATGCCAAGCGCAGGTATTATTATAAGAACATTAAAGCGACATAGGAAACAGACGTGGTATTCAAACAACTCATCCAAGATTGGGAGTCGGAGGACTTCAAAGCCAAAAGCTAAAACATCAAAAAATATCGGTACAACAAGAAAGTTCCCGGAGATGGTCCGCACTACCACACCTGCGGATCGAAGACATTTTGAAAAGAAATAAAGAATTGGTAAGAAATTTTCATTTATAATTGAATTTTATTTTCATGTGAAATTACTAACTAATCATATTATTATAATATTATAGATGCAGAGGATAGGAAGAGAACAGACTCTTCTAGAGTTGGTCATTGAGATTCATGCCAAAAGTTTGTTCTTAGGGAAGAGATCGACGAACCTGGGCTTGTTGACTCCCGAGCAGAACAAATGGTGAAAGTTCTGATAGATAAGATCACACAACAATCACAAGCAATCAGTTCATCTCCCGATGAACTTATTCCTTTACAAAAAGGACAAAATTATTAAAAGGTAAATAATAACGTTATCATTAATAATAAAAAATTTAAATCGATATGCTAACTTTAATTTGTTTCATATTACAGTTAGTTATGCCATATAAAGGGCATAAATATGGTCTGAATTCTCTACAAAAACATCTTGTAGAGGATGCCACAATGGTTCTCCCAAGGACCAAGAGACTTTTACGCAAGAATGACGAATTGAGCAACTCAAGACTACACTTTGAGCAACGCAATATGCTCTTCGAAAAACGCAATCTGAGCTTCGAGATACGCAAGCAAAGATGCATTATGTGGAGAGTATCATCAGGTTAATGACTGGTCAAACGTATCAGTTGCCACCACTGATAAGGGCAACAATGTCGAGATAAGAACAATCATCGATTCCGATGCAACCCTTTTACGAGGCGTTGGCGAGGTCGGGGATGAAGATGACATTGTCAGTTTAGATAAAATTTAGCAATTATGAATTTTTAATTTTGTATATATATATACCTTTTTATTTTATTTATTTATTTTAAAAAAATCATCAAATTAGCAATGGATGCCCGTTGATAGTAGAACATAAATTTCAACTAGCATTCGTTGGAATGTTTTAAAATTTTTTTCCATTTTAAATCTACCGGGTATCCATTGGTAAGTACCGCTAAAATTTTCAACGGATTCCTATTACAGAAAGAATGCACATTTCTGGTTTCCAATGGATACCCGTTGCAATGTTCCAATGGGTATCCATTGAAACGTTGTAATGTGCGTTCGTTTTAACTTCCATCGGCAATATCTATTACAATATCTTGATAATTATCAATTGATATTATCTATTGAAAAGTCATTATAAATCGAAACATATGTGATTTTTCAACGATCGATTCTCTAGGGCTGAAAATCCGTTGGAAAAGGTCATTTCCAATGGATATCGTAGTTGGAAATTGATTGTTTTTTAGTGAGAGAAAATGTCATTAATTTTGTTGTGAGCCATCTTAGATATCCACAATTGTTTTGGGATAGATTACTGGTACGACAACCTACGATTGGATCACATAAGAAAATTGACAATATGATTGACAAGTCAGTTAGTAGGCATCCCACGTGAACAATGTTGATACTACCAATGTTTACTTTAAGCATTTGAAAAATTTCATCATCGCAAAGTTTATCATCTTGGCATCGATGAGTTCCAAACTCCAACCACTAACACAAGATTTAAATTCATCAGAGAAAATCATGCATCTTAGGAAGATGTATGATTCATAGAATACGACACTAACATATCAGCTATCGAAGACTCTGTTCAAGTTCAGATTGGTTGTCAAATCACTAATGAGATCCAATGTTCTAAAGGCCATCGATTTTGTAAACGAGTTTGAAAAGCTAGGGTGCTAGCTGGGTAAGGAGTTGTATTAGTATATGATTCTCCAGTCACTGCTTTAGACATTTGAATCGTTCGTTGTTTACTATAACATGAACAAGATGAATAATGATTTGTATAAGATCCTAATTCTGGTGATTTATTACAAGAATCAAACAAAATTAGAGATGGCTAAGGGATCTAGATATGTGATGGTTGTTGGCTCCTCTTTCAATAAGAATAAAGGCATCAAATTCTCCAAGAAAAAGCTCAAACTAGCTATGGTTGGTGGGACCAAACCCAAAGGTATGATGGAGAAGGTTGTCCATACTAATGTTGAATGTTTTTTCTATATAAAGAAGGGACATTGGAACTGAAATTTCAAGGACTATCTTGAAACTATCAAAGGAAAAAGTAAAATATGATGTACATGAGAAATGTTTTCATAATTTCATTGTCCATTATTGATTCTTTAATGTAGGTATTGAAGATCAATAGAAGACTCAACAAACGAGATTTCAACCTAGAAGTAAAAAAATGGTGTAAGTGTTGCCACTTTAGCTATAGGATCACTTTCTCTATGTATGCTACGAGAAAGATCCTATTGTCTTCTCTAGTCACTTTTTTTATGTATGCCTACCGGAAAGACCCTATTGTCTTCTCTAATAACATTCATTCACATTTTCATGATAATGATTTATTTCAAAATGTTTTTTACTACATGGTGTATATGTCTTATTCAATGTGGATATTAGTTTGATTAGTATGCATGTTTTCGATCGCAACCGAGAAACAAATGATCGTATGAATCAAACTTTCCTCTAGCATTGTAGGTTTAGTCACATCGAATGAAAAAAAGGATAAACTCATCGAATTGAGATGGTTATCTTGGAAAATATGATTATGAATCATATGCACCTTGTGAATCTTGTCCCCCAAGGAAAAATGGAAAAATATCCTTTTAGGGAAGTGGAGAAAGACTACAAGACTCATAGATACAAATCTCCAACAAAGAGTCACACGATCTGAAAAAGAGAGAATGATACATCGAAGTCGCTAATAGTGTGCATGCATGTAAAAATAATAAGAATCGAATTTTGAAAATAAAACAAAATAACTAAAGGGATATAGGGCTCGGGTTGTCTCCCGAGAAGCGCTAGTTTAAGGTCACGAGCCTGATCAAAATACTCTACTCACGCGTTGGCTCTGAAAGAGCGAAAAAAGTTTAATTGCTATCCATGTTGTAGAGTTTCAAACGTTGGGCGTTCACTTTGAATTTGTTGTCGTGTCTCATCAGCTCGATAGCGCCATGTGCTGAGACGCTTTTGATTGTGAACGGTCCAGACCAACGTGACTTGAGTTTTCCTGGAAAAAGTTTCAAACGTGAACTGAGAAATAGTACTTGGTCACTTGGACTATGTGTCGATCATCCCACCTCTTCATGTGTACCTTGTAGATCTTTGCATTCTCATATGAGTTGAGGAAGATCTCTTCTAGTTGGTGTACTTGTAGCACTCGTTTTTCCACGGCTGACTTATAGTCATAATTAAGTGCTTTGATCGCCCAATATGCTCGGTATTCTAATTCAACCGTTAGATGGCATGCCTTACCATATACGAGCTAGAACGGAGCCATTCCAATTGGCGTTTCAAATGCTGTCGGGTAAGCCCATAATGCATCGTCGAGTTTCAGTGCCCAATCCTTCCTAGACTTAGTGACGGTCTTCTCCAAAATTGACTTGATCTCTCGGTTACAAACTTTAACTTGGCCGCTGGTTTGAGGGTGATATGGCGTTGCTATTCTATGTCGAACACCGTACTTCTTTAATAGCCCTTCTATGATACCGTTCACAAAGTGCTTACCTTCATCGTTGATCACAACTATCGGAACTCCAAAACGTGGAAATATGACACGTTCGAACATATTGGTTACTGGTTTGGAGTCATTGGTTGGACTTGCCAAGGCTTCTACCCACTTCGTTACGTAGTCCATTGCGACTAGTAAGTAGAGGTTCCCGCATGAGGACGGGAAAGGGCCCATGAAGTTTATTCCTCATACATCAAACGGCTCGACCTCTAGAATATATTTTTGTGGCACCTCATGGCATCTAGAAATATTCCACGTCCTTTGGAAATTTTCGCAAGATGCTATATAGCTATGGGCATCCTTGAAGAGTGTCGGCCAATAGAAGCCCGCTTGCAGCACCTTTGTGGCTGTCTTGGCTGCTGCAAAATGTCCTCCATAGCTTGAGGAGTGGCAACGTGACAGTATGTGTGGAGCTTCTTCTTCGGGGATGCAGCCCTTAAAGATTCCGTTTGTGCCCCTCTTGAAAAGATACGGTTCATCCCAATAGTACGCCTTGACGTCATGGAGAAATTTCTTCAAGAACTCAGCATACCATGGAGCGGAGGTGCAAGTCACGAACATTACTGCATCATCTCTGAGATAGTCGTCGATAGGAATGCACTTGGGGATTTCAAGACGTGAAAGATGGTAAGCCACCTTATTCTCGGTTCCTTTCCTATCTCTTATTTCAAGATCAAACTCTTGCAGCAGTAGGATCCATCTAATCAACCTTGGCTTTGCATCTTTCTTGGTGAGAAGGTGAGGCAGCATGATCTGTGTAAACAATCACCTTGGGGCCAACTAGGTGTGAGCGGAACTTTTCAAACGGAAAGATGATTGCAAGTAGCTCCTTCTCGGTTGTGGAGTAGTTGCATTGGGCATTGTCTAATGTTCTACTTACATAAATGGTGTGCAACATCCGATCCTTTCACTGTCCCAACACTGCCCCAACCGCATAAGCGCTCGCATCGCAAAAGAGCTCAAACGGGAGCTCCCAATTCGACGGTTGTATTATTGGTCGAGAAACCAACGTCTTCTTTAACTTTTCAAATGCAGCGTGACATTCCGTTGTAAACTCAAATCTACATCCTTGCCAAATAGATCAGTGAGGGGTTTAGATACCTTCGAAAAATCTTTGATGAATCGTCTATAGAACCCTGCATGTCCTAGGAAGCTACGGACGTCCTTAACGTTTCTAGGAGGTGGCAACTTTTTGATGAATTCTATTTTTGCCTTATCGACCTCTACTCCCCTTTCTAATATCTTATGTCCCAATACGATGCCTTTGTGAACCACGAAGTGGCACTTCTCCCAATTCATCACAAGATTCGCTTCTACGCACCTATCCAACACTTTACAAAGATTGGTTAGACAAACATCAAAGGAAACTCCATGGACCGAGAAATCATCCATGAACACTTCCATAATTTCACCATTCACATAGGAGAATATAGAAGTCATGAACCACTGAGAAGTAGCGGGTGCATTACACAAACCAATGGGCATCCGACGATATGCGAATGTACCGAAGAGACATGTGAACATCGTCTTTTCTTCATCGTTTGGATGGATTGGTATATGAAATAAACATGAATAACAATCAAAAAAACAAAAATAGGAGTGAAGAGCTAAACGTTCCAGCATTTGATCAATGAAAGGTAAGCGGAAGTGATCTTTTCGAGTGTTAGCGTTCAACTTGCGGTAGTCAATACACATGCGCTAACCCGTGACCGTTCTTGTCGGAATCAGTTTGTTGTTTGCATTTGGGACAACGTTGATGCTTCCTTTCTTTGGAACTACCTCTACAGAACTCACCCACACACTATCCAATATATGTTATATAATTCTTACGTCTAACAACTTAAGGACCTCTTTTTTAACTACTTCCATCATGTTCGGGTTTAATCTACATTGATGTTCAATGAAGGTCTTAGAGTCGCCTTCTAAGTGAATCCTATGAATGCAAAGGGCTGGACTAAGTCCCCTAATATCCTCTAATGTATAACCTATGGCATCCCAATACTTTCTAAGAGCTTCTAACAATCGTTCGTTTTGGGATTCGTCTAAGTTATCATTCACTATTACTGGATAAGTAGATTCGATTCCAAGGAATTCGTACCTCAGCCCTTATGTTAAGGGCTTCAACTCCACTTTTGGTGCTTTGTCAACATTCAAGTCAATTTTTGGACGTTGGGTGTGGCTGTTAGCCGTCTCGGGAGTGGTTGAACTCGCGCTGCAGGCTGCTTGAGATGCACTGGAATCTGTCTAGGACGCGCAGAGGTTTGTTGACTGATTTATGACGTTTTCTTGACTTGAATTGATGTCAACTGGAGCAGTGCTTATGTTTTTGTGAGTTGAGCACTCCTCTTGATAAGGATTGTCCGAAATTCCACCTTTTGCTTGGGTTACAACCTGTTGTGCTTGGATCACACAGAAATACGCTCGGAGTGCGTCTAGCTCGGTATTTGGGATTTCTTTCATCTTTCCTTCATCCAGCAGCTTTTTGTAATATTTCCCTTTGTTAGGGTCTTTATATAGCCCTTCTCTAGCTGCTAAAAGAGCCATCTCAAGAGAATCCATGTTGCCGAACTCTTCAAGAACTTCCTCGGCTAGTTTCTATAAGACGTCGATGTAGAAATACCGAATCTACCACACAAGGCTGCTTCAGTGTGTCGTTCAGATTGAACTCCACTTCCCTTTCTCCGAATTTAAGCATGAGTCTTCCATAAGCACAGTGTATGATCGTCTTTGCCGTATTAAGAAACAACCTACTTAGAATAATTAGGATTTTCTTATCTTCTTCCATATCTAAGACGACGAAATCGACCAGGACGAAGAACTTCTCAACTTGTAAAGGCACGCCTTCCAGCATGCCCTCGGGTATCCTAACACTTTGATCAGCCCTGGTGAGCGCCATTCGTGTAGGTTGAAGATCCATCCTACCCCTAAGATCCAAATTTTGGTATAATGACAATGGTAGCACGCTTACGCTTGCTCCGACATCGATTAGTGCATGGTTAACTTCATAGTCTTATATTATACAAGGGATCACGAATATACCTGGATTTGGTAGGTTTGGCTGCAGCATCGAATTAGTCACCATGACAGTTTCCATCTCAACATCTCGCTTATTTGCAAGTACGTCTTTGAGGAACATTTATGAAGGCATCTTCTTCAACGCTTCGTGGAAAGAAATGGTGATGTGCATCTTCTTCAACATCTCAACAAACTTTTCAAATTGAGCCTCATTATTCTTCTTTCATTGACATTGTGGAAATGGAAAAGGAGGAGGCTTCGGTTTGGGTTTGACGTATTTTGGCTCCTTTTCCTCCTTTTTATGCTCTTCAACGTTGCTGCTTGTTTCCGCTGTTGTGCTAGATGATTCTCCCTTTTCAAACGTTGAATGAGTGGGCTAATCCAGAATCTTACCACTCCTTAAGTGAATGGCGTTGATTTGTGATGTGTGGAAACACGAGTTATAAATTTTTCTAGACCACTTCACCGCAAGTATACGGATCGTGTAGTACCAGGGTCGATCTCTGGGGACTAAAGCAGCCAAAAACTAAGAATGAAACTAAACTAAGACGAATAGAAATAGATGAGGATATGGTCCTAAATATCTAAAACTAACCTAAGTGGTGACAACGATACTAGGTTGGGGTGAACTCGGATATCACTTGTTGGAATAATTAGAGTTTAAGAGATTGAGGAAATAGATTGAGAGTTGGAGAGAATTGGAAGGGAAAGTGTTTTCATTACATTGAGCTTTTTCATTACAATGAGAGTGTTCTTCTTATAGAACATAAAAATGCTAAATAGAATAAGAATTAAATTAATCTACAAGTACAACTAATTAATGCCTAAAATGACAACACCATGTTGCATCTTCAACGGTTGGGAGGAGTGAAAGTGACTACACATGTTGCATTCTCCCTAAGCTTCTCACGTGAAGGGCATTGTCTAGAATGGTAATGTCTTCTCCTTCCCTTCCAACAGCACATTCAGCCTTCCTCTTATAGTTCAAATGTTGTTTTGTAACTCTATCAAGATTAATTCTATCCATATATGATTAATAAGTCACATATGTAGAATTTAATCTTAATACTCCCCCTCAAGCTTAACTATAAGGCCTTACTATAGTTAATCTTGAACCATGACTCATTGCCTCATTAAAACCTAAGTGGGAAAACCCTTTGGGACAAAACCACACTTAGGAAAAAGAGTACAACCCATTGTCATGTTGGACATTTCATGTCCGAATGCTAGTGAGTCCAAGTCTAGGGAATATGGACTCGCAAACCTTCTTGCTAGTAGCCTTGGTGAAGATATCGGCCAATTGGTCTTCACTTCTTGTATAGCATGGTAGAATTACCCCTTGGTGAATAATTTTCCTCACCTTGTGGCAATCTACTTCAATATGCTTCGTCCTCTCATGGAACACCGAATTGGACGCAATGTGGATGGCGGCTTGATTGTCACAATGCATGGTCATAGGAGATGATGTCTCGATACCCAAATCCGTGAGAACATTTTTGATCCATACTAGCTCATTGGTTAACTTCCTCATTGCTCGGTAGTCGGCTTCCGCACTTGAGCATGAGACAACCTTTTGCTTCTTGCTTTTCCAAGTAACTAAACTGCCTCCTATAAATGTGCAATAACCCGTGGTAGACTTCCTATCCACTCGATCACCGGCCCAATCCGCATCATAATATCCTACGATCTCCGTGTTCTTGTTGCATCCCATCCACACTCCTTGATCTGTAGTTCCTCTTAAATAGCTCAAGATCCGTTCTACCATTTTCCAATGGTAGGTTGTTGGTGCTTGCATGTATTGGCTCACTTGGTTCACCGCAAAACAAATATCCGGCCTTGTGATTGTGAGATAGATCAATTTCCCAACCATTCTTCTATAAAGCTTAGGATCTCCAAACGGCTCATCATCAATCTCCCCCTTACGCATTACTTTGTATCCATCTTCCAGTGGAGTTCTCGCAACTCTTCCTTCAATTGTACCTAGCTCATTCAACATATCAAGGGTGTGCATTCTTTGGGATAGAAATATCCCTTCCTTAGAACGACATATTTCTATACCTAGAAAGTACTTTAGTTTACCTAAATCCTTAATTTCAAACATGGTTTTAAGATATACCTTTGTAGCTTCCACGCCCTCAAGGTCACTTCCCGTGATGATTATATCATCAACGTAGACAAGCACTACCACTATTCCCTTTGAACTTGGTAAGGTGAATAATGTGTGATCGGCCTCGGATTTCCTAAATCCACTTCCATTTAGGGTTGTGCTTAGCTTGTGGTACCACGCCCTTGGGGATTGTTTAAGACCATAGATTGCCTTTCTAAGTCTTAGAACATTTCCCAGTTGAACTATGTGCTCTAGCCCCGGAGGTGGGTACATGTAGACTTCATCTTCTAGTTCCCCTTGTAGAAATGCATTCTTGACATCCATTTGCAAAAGGTTCCACTCAAGGTTCACGGCAAGTGAGAGTACAATCTGGATGGTTTGAAGCTTTGCAACGGGAGCAAATGTGTCTACATAGTCTTCTCCATATACTTGTGTGAATCCCCTTGCCACAAGTCTCGCTTTGTGCCTTTCAATGGATCCATCACTATTGTATTTGATCGTGAAAACCCATTTGCTTGAGACGTCTTTCTTTCCCTTAGGTAATTCCGACTCAAACCAAGTGCCATTTATCTCCATTGCTTTATGCTCACCCCACGGCATCTCTCCACACTTTATGTTCTTTAGCTTCATCATAAGTCTTCGGAATATACTCCTCATCCAAGTTGGCCATGAAGACTTGATGTTCATGAGGGTACACGGCTAGGGAGCATGTTCCTTGAAGTGGATGTGCCACGGCCTCACAATTGTAGTACACCCGAGTATTCTTCATCATAAGTCTTGTACTTCTCCTAAGTGGTTGCACTCCTTCTCGCACTACTTCTTGTGTTTCAACCCTCGGTGTATTCTTCATCATAAGTCTTGTACTTCTTCTAAGTGGTTGCACTTCTTCTTGCACTACTTCTTGTGTTTCAATAGCTTCATCACTTGTTTCTATCGGTGCTTCACATGGTTGAGTACTTCCTTGGTCATGAACCGGATGTTCTTCTAGTGGATGTGCGGATGCATCCAATTTTTCTTCCTCATTCCCCCTTTCATGATCAAGGGAAGTACCCTCACTAGTCATTTCTTGGACAGCCGCATTTCTTTTTCGAAGTTCAACACTTCCTAACCCAAGTATCTCCAAGATTTTCTTGAGGTTGTTAGCTCGGTCCGAGGGTGAACTAGCCAAGTCTTTTAAATTCTCCCAATTTTTCTCATCATAGAACCCTTTGTTCTCCATGAACTTGACGTCTTTGGATATTAGAACTCTCCTTGTAGAAGGATCATAACACTTATACCCCTTTTGGGTAGTGGAATATCCAATGAACATAGCCTTTGTGCTTCTTGCCTCTAGCTTGTTTCTTTGTTCCCCAGGTACTAAGACAAAACATACACAACCAAAAACTCGTAAGTGATTAATAAGAGGTTTAGTTTTGTTTCATACCTCAAATGGGGAGAGATCTTGTAAGATCTTTGTTGGAGTTCGATTTATAAGGTAACATGTGGTTAGAACCGCATCTCCCCAAAACCTTTTGGGCACATTTGTATGGAACATCATAGACCTCGCCACCTCCATAAGATGTCTATTTTTTCTCTCGGCTACACCATTTTGTTGTGGTGTATATGGACAGCTTATTTGGTGGAGTATTCCATGCTTGGATAGGTGTAGTTTGAAGTTTGTGCTCATGTATTCTCCACCATTATCTGATCTATAAATTTTAATCTTCGCATTAAAGTGGTTAGTCACATAATTTTGAAAATTTATAAATGCTTCTAACACTCTATCTTTAGATTGTAACAAGGTAATCCATGTGTATTTTGATTTCTCATCTATAAATGTGACAAAATATTTATGGTTCTCTCTAGATAGACATGGTGTTGTCCATACATGAATGCACGAAGACTTGGAAAAAACAGTTCGACAATGTTTTCCTAGGATACAAGCCTCATATTCATCCGATTTAAAAGAAACACTAGGTAATATTAAACTTAAGGCACGAAAATGTGGATGTCCTAATCTAGCATGCCAAATAACATCAACACAAGAGAGTGAAAAAGATTTAAAAACATTAGAAACATACGAAACATTAGAATTATCCGAAAAATAGTTGGTGTCTTCAAGCATGTATAAATCATCCTTGGTGACTCCTTTGCCAAATATTTTCCTTGTCTTAATATCCTGAAAAGAAACCTCAATAGGACTAAAAATCACATTACAATTTAAGTCACTTGTGGTTCTTTTAACCGATAGTAAGTTAGATGTGAATTTCGGCAAGTATAATGCTTTTGAATCTTTTTCAAAAAGTTTAAGTACTCCTTCACCTTCTATTGGAACCTTATAACCATTTGCTACTATGACACTCCCTAGAGCCGGTCTAATGTTCTTTAAGATATTAGCATCACTAATTATATGATGAGAGGCTCCTGAATCAATTAACAATGGCTTAATATTTTTAGATGCAAGTAAAGCTTTACCATCTTTATTACCGGAATTTTCCTTCAATGCTTTGATTAGTGCCTCGAGGTCGGACTTCTTAACCATTTCAGCTTGAGCATTCATCATATAGGCAGCCATGGTTTTGAATTCTTCTCCATTGTTTTGAGAAGAGGAAGCACCGGCCGGTTCTCCTTGAGTCTTGTTGGAGAAATGAGCTCTTTGATTCTTGAAATTGTTGTTCCTTGGTGGTTTAAGGTGGGGATGTAGAATCCAGCATTCCTCTTTAGTATGTCCCTCCTTTTTGCAATCGACACATTTTTTGAATCCTTGTTTGCCGCCAAAACCTCCTTGTTGAAAATGTCCCTTGTTTGCTAATTGTACCATTTCGCCTTTGCCTCCAAATAAGCCAAGAGACCCTTCTTCCTTTTGAATTTGAGCACACACATCCTCAAGGCTTGGTAGAGTGTCGGACCTAAGGATGTGTTTGATAACATCATTGTAGGCGGGGCTCAAGGTAAAGAGAAGGCTAAAGACTTTATCTTGCTCTTTTCTTTTGTTAAGGACTTTTGGATCGATGGAGCTTGGCCTTAAGATGTCTAGCTCCGCCCATAAAGATCTAAACCTCCCAAAATGTTTGTTGAAAGTCATTCCTTCTTGGTTGAGGTTGTTGATTTCTCTCTTGACTTCATAAATCCGGCTTATGTTAGAGATGTTGCCGAAAACCTTCTTGAGGATGTCCCATAATTCTTTTGCACTTTCACAATAGGAATAGGCTTCAAGGATTGATGGTTCAAGGGATTTTTGAAGGAAGGAGAGGACGGCTTGATTTACATGTGTCCATTTCTCCGAATCCATGGTGATGATTTCTTTCCCATGTTCATCCTGAGATGTCACCTTTGGAGCTTCATTTTCTTCAATATGCTTCCAAAGGCCTTTTCCTCCTAGGGCTGCTTTAATTAATTTTGACCATAAGAGATAGTTTGGCCCTTTAAGAATCACGGGTACAACCATCTTTGTGCTTTCCATGTCCATTGTTTGGTGTTTGAGAAGATTAAAAAAAACATAACAGATTTTTCGAAGAGAATAAGGAGATTATTGATAACACGTAATCCGTAGTAGTTTTTATGTCATTCTTAGGTCTAGTTTTAGGTAGATTTATTAGATTTCATTCATTTATCGAGTCTATTCGAGGATTTCATCTACATTTCGTGTTTTGTGTAGGAAACGAAGACATGTCAAGAAACACGAGAGAAATTGGCAATTTAACCCCAAAATGACAAGGTTCAGCTTGTGCAAGACCGTGGATTGAAGAGAACGTGCAAACACCAAGCGAAAGGAGCGAAAACATCATTTTAGGTCATGCACGCTCGGGCATTAGAAGGTGCCCGCTCGGGTAATCGAT
>CM071876.1:16206652-16261719 GCA_036759665.1 Gynandropsis gynandra | reverse complement strand
ACCGCTCCACAACATAGGATCTCGAACCTTGCTGGAAGGTTAAGGAACGAATTCGGTTCGCTAAGTTGTAGATTAAGATCGACTAATGAGAATCTGACCGGTCGGTTGGTCATCTTAGGGATAGTGATTGCGGTTATAATGCTGCCATGGTATATGTTAATCACTGTTGGAAGGTAGGGTTGCATGTATCCATGGTTAGGAGGTTTAGGCTCGGAAGAATCACTCCTTACCGTAGAGCATGAATTTCCCGTTGTCAAGAATAGGTTATAGAACTATGATCCTTAGTCGTTCATCTATGCAATTCTCGGTATCCCGTACACCCGTAGTGTTCACCATATCTAGTCTTATCTCTAACCTAGTTTCGTTGTCACCATTAGGATAGTTTTAGGAAATTTAGGACCATATCCCATTCTATTTTCTTTCGTCTTAGTTTAGTTTCGTTCTTAGTTTAGCCACTTTAGTCCCTAGAGATTGACCCTGGTACTACACGATCCGTATACTTGCGGTGAAGTGGACTAGGAAAATTGTAACTCGTGTTTCCACACGTCATCATCCTTGTACACGGCGAGTTCTAGTATCCAAAGAAGTCAAGTTCATGGAAGACAAAGGGTTCTATGATGAGAAAAATTGGGAAAGTATAAAGGACTTGGCTAGTTCACCTCGGACAGAGCTAACAACCTCAAGAAAAGTTTGGAGACACTTGGGTTAGGAACCGTTGAACTACCAAGAAGGAACGCAACCATCCATCTAACACCAAGAAGCGCCGGACTTGAGGAAGAAAGAGCCGGACTTGAGGAAGAAAGATCACAAGAAGGCAATACCGTTGATCATGAAGGGGGAAATGAAAATGGACAGTCCGAGGCTGATATAGATGCCATGGATGAGATGAACTTTCAAGAGGAAGAACATCAAGCTCATGATCAAGGAATTTCCGAGGTACAAGAAGTACAAGATGTAAATGAGGCTGAGGTACAAGAGGAGCCGAGGGTTGAAACACAAGAAGTAGTACAAGGATTGAGAAGAAGCGCAAGGCTAAGGAAGGTAAAAAGAGTGTATTACAATTGTGAAGCGGTAGCTCACCTAATTCAAAAAACATGCTCTCTAGCCGTGTACCCTCATGAACATCAAGTCTTCATGGCCAACTTGGATGAGGAGTACATCCCGAAGACATATGAAGAAGCAAAAGAGCATAAAGTGTGGAGAGATGCCATGGGGAATGAGCACAACGCAATGGAGATAAATGGCACTTGGTTTGAGTCGGAATTACCTAAGGGAAAGAAAGCCGTCTCAAGCAAATGGGTGTTCACGATCAAATACAATAGTGATGGGTCCATAGAAAGGCACAAAGCAAGACTCGTGGCAAGAGGATTCACACAAGTGTATGGAGAAGACTATGTAGATACATTTGCTCCCGTTGCAAAGCTCCATACTATTCGGATCATACTCTCCCTTGCCGTGAACCTTGAGTGGAATCTTTGGCAAATGGATGTCAAAAATGCATTTCTACAAGGGGAATTAGAAGATGAGGTCTACATGTATCCACCTCCGGGGCTAGAACACATAGTGAAACCGGGAAATGTTTTAAGACTAAGGCGATCTATGGTCTTAAACAATCCCCAAGGGCGTGGTACCACAAGCTTAGCACAACACTAGATGGACGTGGCTTTAGAAGATCCGAGGCCGATCATACTCTATTCACATTGCCAAGCTCAAAGGGAATCGTGGTGGTGCTTGTCTATGTTGATGATATAATCATCACGGGAAGTGACATAGAAGGCGTGGAAGCCACTAAGGTATATCTTAAAACTATGTTTGATATTGAGGATTTAGGAGAACTAAAGTACTTTTTAGGAATAGAAATATGTCGTTCTAAGGAAGGACTATTTCTATCCCAAAGAAAGTACACCCTTGATATGTTGAATGAGCTAGGTACAATGGAAGGAAGAATAGCAAGAACTCCACTAGAAGATGGATAGAAAGTGATGCGTAAGGGGGAGATAGATGATGAGCCGTTTGAAGACCCTAAACTCTATAGGAGAATGGTTGGGATATTGATCTATCTCACCATAACAAGGCCGGACATTTGTTTTGCGGTGAACCAAGTGAGCATATATATGCAAGCTCCAACAACTTATCATTGGAAGATGGTTGAATGGATCCTAAGCTATTTAAGTGGAACAAAGGATCAAGGAGTATGATGGAATGCATCAAGAACACGGATATTGTAGGATATTGTGATGCGGATTGGGCCGGGGACCGAGTGGATAGGAAGTCAACCACGGGCTATTGCACATTTAGAGGAGGCAATCTAGTTACTTGGAAGAGCAAGAAGCAAAAGGTGGTTTCATGTTAAAGTGCGGAAGCCGAGTACCGAGCAATGAGGAAGTTAACCAATGAGTTAGTATGGATTAGAAATGTTCTCACGGACTTGGGCATTGAGACATCATCTCCCATTACAATGCATTTTGATAACCAAGCCGCCATCCACATTGCGTCCAATTCGGTGTTTCATGAGAGGACGCACATTGAAGAAGTGGATTGTCACAAGGTTAGACAAATGATTGAACAAGGAGTAATTCTACCGTGCTATAAGAGAAGTGAAGATCAATTGGCCGACATTTTCACCAAGGCTACAAGAAAGAAGATTTGTGAGTCCATATTCCCTCGGCTTGCACTCACAAACATTCGGACATGATATGTCTAACATGGCAAAGAATTGTACTCTTTTTCCTAAGTGTGGTTTTGTCCCATTGGGTTTTCCCACTTAGGTTTTAATGAGGCAAGGAGCCATGGGTCAAGCTTATCAATAGTAGTACACTATAGTTAAACTTGAGGGGGAGTGTTAAGAATTAATTCTACATATATGAGATTAATCATATATGGATAGATTAGTTCTTAATAATCTCCTAAGGATTAAATAAAACACACACAACTATATTTGGTAGTCAAAGGTGGCCGTTGGAAGGAAGGAAAGGGATGTTGCCATTTTTGAGTAATTAGAATCACATGTGCAACTCAAGAAACCAAGCAACAAGGAGCTGTCCCTTTCTCCTCTTTAGCCGTGAAAGATGAGGACAAATTCATTAATTATGTTGTACTTGTTTACTTCTAATTGTAGTTTAAATTCAGCTCATGGTCTCTATATATAGAACCACTTATGTAATGCTTAAACTCATGAAATGAATTAAAGTTTATTCCTAATTCTTCTTTCTATTCTCTTAGTTCTACAAACATCTTATTCTCTTCTTAAACACTCAAATTTTAATAGTACTGTTGGTGGGAGGTGGTGATGGGGATGTACGGCGTCAATTCCGTAATCGCATCTGACCTAGCTGGCCATCCTTGTTCTGGGTCATACGCGTCAGATCGGCGCTTCTTCAAACTCTGAAAGATCTTAGGGGCCATCTGGAATTCGCGATGAGAATGATGAAATTTCAGATTTTTGAGAGAGGGAGAAGAGTTTCCGAGTTCCAATCTTGTGACGGTGAAACGACGGCGGCACACAGTGGCTCCGGCGACTAGACTTCGGCGTGAGAGGGTCGCAAATGGAGAGAGCACGATCGGGTATGGATTGTGTGAGGTGAATGGCCACTCGGGTTACTCGAAATATAACTTACCGTGTAGAAGTTACGGTGCCCGATCGGGTACCCTATGCTGCCCGATCGGGTACTCTCCCGTGATGACCTACCCGCTCGGGTCGTGTGATGTCGCCCGACCGGGTTCCCCTAAATCTGAAATCGCCCGATCGGGTAGAGGTGTCCGCCCGATCGGGTATTGCTGCAAAACCGAAAAATTAAACGAGGAAAACATATGCAGCAAAAAAACCGATAGATCACTAGGTTCCTAGATCCTAGATAATTTTCCAAAACTAAAAAAATGAAAAAGAGGTCCGAAAATACGAAAATAAAACGACTAAAGGATATGGGGCTCGGGTTACCTCTCGAGAAGCGCTTGTTTAAGGTCTTTAGCTCGACCATAGCGTCTTCATACGCTTGTGGTGGCGGATAGAGGAGGTACGCCTCTTCCGTCTTCTCTCTGATCAACGTGCTTGGATTCAAAGCCTGGTGGACTTCTTACATATGATCCTCGATCCGTCTCTTTCGAACCCGTGACTCTCTCGCATCTCCTTCGAACTCGGTTAAGTTTGAGCGTCTCTTCAGTGTTCCATGCGGGATAGGAGTGTACGTGAGCCACTGAAGGTGTCGGAGATGATGCGCGTGACCTTGGAACCGTTTCCAGTGTTGAAGTATCAATCGAAACGTACGGCTTTTGGTTCCTCTCGGGCACCCGATCGGGTACTAGAGGTAGCTCAGTCGGGTCGCCAATTGCACATTTTACCCCCGTAGGGTGTGCACGAGTCGGGCGGTCAACTCCCCCGTGCGGGTTCTCGTCTATGGCACCTGCCCGATCGGGCTCACGCAACCACCTGGTCGGGTGGTTAATTATCGAAATTTCCCCCGTAGGCACTGCCCGAGTCGGGCTATGAGGTCGTGCGACCGGGTCGCCTGAAAATAGATCTGCCCGACCGGGTGAAGTATGCTACCCGATCGGGTTGATTCCCTGCCGAATGAATTTCGGCTTCTCCTCGATATGCGTGAGTGCGTCCGACCTTGCTGGTAACTGATACTGACTCTCGGTACACTGGGACAATGGTGTGTCCTCTGGATGCGTGTCTCCATGTACGTGTCTAGTCTCCTCCGTTGATGCATTTGTCGTGGTGACGTTCATTACGGATTCAGTCATGAATAGCTTCTTCAACGCCTCGTCGAGTTTGAACTCGATAGACTCGTCCCCAAACTTCATCACTAATCTTCCTTCTGCGCAGTAGATGACCATCTTTGTTGTGTTGAGGAATGGTCGTCCCAATATGACGGGGATCTTCGGATTGATCTCCATATCCACAACAACAAAGTCGGCGGGGAACCAAAATTCCCCCACTTGAACGGCAACGTTCGTCAATTTCGTTACCATTACCATCTCGTTATCCACGGTTCTCTTCCTCATTATGATGTCTTTGAGGAACTTCACATAAGAAGGAATCTTTGTAAGAGCGTCATAGAATGGGATAGTGACTTGTAGCTTCCTCAAGAGGTCTACGAATTGGGAGAATTGGGTCTCGTCACTTTGCTTCCTTTGGATTTGATGCTGCGGAAAGGGCAATGGCGGTACCCTTGGGGGAGGTGCTACGTAGGGTAACTCCCTCTCCTCTTCCTCGGTCACCTTCTCTTCCATGGCTGGAGCGATTGGTTGTTAGATCTTATCGCTCGTAGGCTCTTCTCTCGCAGCCATGGGTGGCATTGGTTGCCTTACCATGTTCCCGCTCCTTAGAAAAATAGCATTCACTTGCTCGCGGGGGTTCGCCTCGAGTTTCCCGGGAAGCTGTCCGGGTTGTCGGTTCGAACCTTGGGCTAGTTGCGCCACTTGCGTCTCTAGAAGTTTCAAATGCGTCTGAAATCCATCCATCCTCTTCTTCATATCTTCTTGCTCAGCCCTAATCCCTTCAAGTGCACTCTTCTGCTCTTGGTGCATCACTAGGAGCATCAAAAGAATCTCGGAATCACCCGAAGATTGTGCACGTTGCTGGTACCTGTAGTCTTGGCCGCTACCTCTCGGTTAAAAACCTTGATTAGGGTTTCTCGCCATTATCCGCGGTTGAAAGTCTTGCAGATTCGCTACGTTGTTCGTGTTGCCAAATGAGAGGTTGGGATGGCTCTTGATATAACCTTGTTGGTAGCCCCGATTTGAGACGTAGTTCACTTCCTCCATCCATTGGCCTACGGATGAGTCATGTCGATCCACATGAAGTCCAGCTATCATCCGATGAATCTCGCCAACTTGTTGCTTCAAGTCCGTCAACTCCGGGTTGGCGATGCCAAGCTCTTTTACTGCAGCTTTTGATGGGTAATCGCGACTGTATTCCCCTACCTTCTTGCCTCCTTCCCTCGCCATGCTCTCAATTATGTTCTCGAGCTGATTGAACCTGAGGTTGCTAAGGGAACCGCCACCCGCTGCCACGATCATGAATCGGGTGGTTTCTTGGAGACCTTGGATGTAACTCGTGATAAGATACTTCTTATCCATCCTGTGGTGTGGGCATATCCGCTGGTAGTTCTTAAATCGCTCCCATACGTCGTGTAACGTCTCGCCTCTTTCTTGAAGGAAAGAATTAATACGACTCTTGGCGAGAAGCGTTCTATGATCCAGGAAGAATTGCTGCATTAACCTTTGCTCCAAATCATCCCATGATGTGATTGATGCAGCCGGCAAGTTGAATAGCCAACGTTGTGCCGCATCCTTGAGTGAGGATGGGAACGCCATCAAATAAAGATCCTCCCGAGTAACTCCCGTTCCAACCTTGGTAGTGCTACATAACATCTTGAAGTCCGTAAGGTGGGAGTTCGGATCTTCGTTCTCCATTCCTCGAAAGGCCGAATTGTTGAGCATTTGTATAAATGGCGGTTGCAGCTCAACTTGGTTATCAATCATGCGGGTCATGCACGAAAGTAACTGTGTGTGCTTAGGAGCGGTGTATGCTCCATAAGTCTCGTCGGCTGCAGCCATGTCGGGAATACTTGCGTTGTCTTCTCCGCTACTTGCACTATGTGTATCTTCCTCCTCAGAGGCGTATTGCTCGTGGTTGCTCGTTCTTTCTACCTCGGATTCGGAATCAGCTATTCCAATCCTTCTCTTCTTGCGCAGGCGCCTTGAAGTGCGTTCAACCTCGGGATCGTAGATGAGAAGTTTCTGAGTAGAGCTTCTCGTACAAGTCTCCTGCACAACAAGAAACAAAACACTAAAGCGTAAATCCGCGGTAGATAGAAAAGACTCGATAAAAGGGAAAAAACAAACAAAAACAAAAACGACAAACAAACAAGCAAACAAACAAACAAACAAAGACTCCAGAAAGGACTAGATCTTCATCTAGCTAATTCCTAGTCTAGGCCGTTATTAGTTCCCCGGCAACGGCGCCAAGAACTTGATGTGTGGAAACACGAGTTATAAATTTTCCTAGACCACTTCACCACAAGTATACGGATCGTGTAGTACCAGGGTCGATATCTGGCGACTAAAACAGCCAAAACTAAGAATGAAACTAAACTAAGACGAATAGAAATAGATGAGGATATGGTCCTAAATATCTAAAACTAACCTAAGTGGTGACAACGGGAAATTCATGCCCTAAGGTGAGGAGTGATTCTTCTGAGTCTAAACCTCCTAACCATGAGTACGTACAACCCTACCTTCCAGCAGTGATTAACCCGTACCATGGCAGCTTTACGAACGCAATCATTATTCCTAAGACGACTAACCGACCGGTCAGATTCTCATTAGTCGAACTTAACCTACAACTTAACAGATCCGGATTCATTCTTTAACCTTCCAGCAAAGTCTGAAATCCTATGTTACTGATCGGGCAGCACTAGCGTAAGAGTGATAATGTTAAGCGTAGAACCGATAATCAAGAATAAATCAATAAATCTAAGCATTAATGCAAATCATTGTTCATCCATTACAATTCGATATCCCTATCCGTAGTTGGGACTCTACTCACTCATGGAGAATACAAAAGACGAAGATAACACAATCCTAAACATGATAGACTCTAGGAAATACGATGCCTCGACCTTCCCTATCGTATTACCGATGTGAGGATTGATGCTTCTCTTCTTCTCGAACGTCTCCCGAGCCTTTCAAGATGTTTTCCCAGCCTTCCCTTGCCCTGTACGTCGCCCCATATGCTCTAGATCTCTTCTGTTCAATAAAATAGGTCGTTTGAATGCAACATCTAGGTTGTAGCGAAATACACGGCCCGCTCGGGCACCACTGTTACCCGGTCGTACAGAGGCGCGCCCGGTCGTGTTCCTTCATAGAGCCCGATCGGGCATCAGCACCCGATCGCGTGGTTGAGCGGCCCGGGTCATGCAAACTCTCGGGGAATTTGGGATGAATTAATGCCCGAGCGGGTGTTCGTCTTACGCCCGATTGGGTAAGACTACCCGATCTCGTTGCCTTCATGCCCGGGTCGTGCAAGGTGTGCGGATAAAACTCCGTAGGTTTTACCCGAGCGGGTGGACTATGGTGCCCGACCGGGCACCCTTGATGTCTTGAATATTCTCTTTTCTGCTCGTTGCTCGGGTGTTCCTTTGGGTTCTAAGGCTTGACCTTGGCTCTGAGTGGATATATCTTCAAAGTACGTGGTTTTGTTCAGAAATCCGTCTTTTTAAGCTCATTTAGGCCTTGTCGCCTAAAAACCTGAAAACCAACAAAACGGGTGTATGAAACTCATAATCGTATCGGATATGTAAATCTATATATAAAATATATGCGAAAATGGCACTAAAACCTATCCTAAAATTGATACACTTTCAGTGTTATCAATTTGCTCGCGACGGTTTGCTTCTAGCCTCCTTTTTAGCACTCCTCTAGCTGCCCCCATGATCCTATAGAGTTCGCCGGTTGGGAATACAACCACTCTTGCGCTTTATCCTTCACTGAGAATGGAAGGTAGCAAGCATGATGTTCTCATCCGAGACTCCTTCTCTGGTTCTGATAGTTCTGCAGAGCATCTTGAAATCCGAAAGATGTTGGTTTGGATCCTCGGCGGGTCTCCTTCTGAATGCTGCATGGCTGAGCATTTGAATGAATGCTGGCTGTAATTCAACGCAAGCGTCTCTCCTAGTACTGCAAGACAAGAGTTTCATTTACCTAGAGACCGTGTATGATCCATAGGTTAACGCGGCTGGAATTTTTGGCGCTACAAGATGTGGTACGTTTTGATTGATATGTTCTGCCATCTGCTCGTCTTCGCTCTCGTGTGCAAGTTTTGGTTCTATTACTTCTTCGGCTGGTATGTTTCATATCGATTAACTTTCACCAGGTTTCGATTTCTTTCTCAAATCCCTGAGTGTTTTATATATCTCTGGATCGTAAACTAGATTAGCACTACCGACACTTCTCATGCACTAGTGATATGCACAAAAAAAAAGACAAAAACAAAGGAAAACGTGTGAGCTCCGAAAACTGAAAGAAATTGACTCAAGAAAAAGAAGACAAAACAAAAAACACAAAAAAAGACTCTGGAAAGGACTATATCCTAATCCAAAACTATCCTACCTCTAAAGCCGTAATCAATTCTCTGGCAACGGCGCCAAAAACTTGATGTCTTTAATCTCAAGTAGTAATACCTAGACTAACACTTCCGTAAAAATAACGGATCATATAGTACCAGGTTCGAACTCGAGGAGTCGATGCAACTCTAAAGCTAGTAAACTAATGAATAGGACGATTAAAATCAAATAGTGTCTTGAATGCGAATGAAACTAAGCTAACTAATCAACGAGTTAAATTCAATTAACTAAATACCACAGGTTTTGAGAGATGCACGATGATGCAATGAAGTTCTAACAAGATCATGGTCATAGATATCATTACGTATTCGGGGAATTCAAGCTCTTTTATAGGGAATGACTCTCCTGATATCTAAACCCACTATCTAGCATGCATACTACCAATCTTCCAATAGCATAATCTCACCTACTAGATGCATTAAGATTGTTATCTTAATTCCTAAGTTTAATTAACCGACCGACCAAGAAAGTGATCCATTGTGGCCTCTCAATCCTAATTAATGTTAACATGTATCCATCTCCTTGTAGTAAGCACCTTTACTTTCTTCAAGAGGATATAATGATGGTAGTAAAAATCCAACTAAATTTTGCTCTCTCTCTTTCAAAGTACACTTCGACATTGCTCTATTACATCAAAATTTGAGATCTCCAATTTGATATTATTGATGTCATCATCTTCTAAATTCCTGATTAGATGGATATGTTGTGGTGTCTGAATATCCTCGTCATCCATTCATTTCTCGTATGCATCTGTATCCATATCCATAGGTTATGGATTTCTAGCTATAGTTAGTGCCATCATCGATTGTTCTTTAGTGAACTCTATGAGTTATCTCTTTCACGCAATAAACTTATTAGTTGAAAACAATGAGTTCATTCCAGAACATCTTATGAAATTTCACCATCATGAGTTTCATTTGTGTCTATAATTTAACAGCTCATAAACCTTACGGTTTCTTTACTATGATTTCTTGAATTTGACAACGAATATGCTATAAAACATAAAAACTCGTTAATAAAGACATATAAGATGAAGGAACACAAGATGAACGAATCTTACAATTACTCTAGACGGAGTGTTTTGCTCAGCTTCATTTGCTCCCTAGTCCTTTGAATGGGTTATCGTGTTTGATCAATTTGAGAACTCAAACAATAAAACTAAATCTTGATGCTAAAAGCATGTGATGTAGCAACTAAGTTTTAGTTCTGAAGCGTAGTCTTACAAATCCTCTTTTTCTTTTCTTTATATTTTGGCTTCGTTGTTTGCATTCGACATAGTTTTTTCAATTTGATTCTTTATTGTTGTTATTTTTTTAATTAGTTGATTAATCCTACAATGATAAAATATCAACAACTAATACAACTAGATAAAATTAAATAGGATAGATAGTCTAACGTAAGAGGCGAGGCTTTGATACGACTTAATACTAATCTAAATCGACGTTCTATTTTAAGAAAAGATGGAAAAAGGATTAAAATTTACTAATAAATAATAATAGAATATGGACTTATTCTCCATATGATGAATGTTTGAAACCCTCCTATGACTCGAACAACAAACCTCCAACACGAGCAACGACACTAAAACACTTATAATCTATTGTTGATAAGCCGGTAAGCTACAAATTTACTCCAAGAATTTTTTTTAGCTATATGTCTCAATAGATAACAAGGAAAAAGTCTCACACTACATATAAAATCTCGGTTGAACTTTTCTGGAATGGGTGTCTTATTAAAATAACCAAACAATTACTAAAAATAGGTAAAAATATGATAAATAAAGCAAAACACAGAGTAGTCCTCATAAAGTAGGTGATCGCTCGGTCGAGTGCCGCATAAAGGGTACTATGAAAAATAATTTGGATCAATACAATCGACCACTTCATTCCTTTTCTCTATCAAGTCTAGTAGATGCTCAACCGAATGGTAAGATGCTCGGGTCGAGCGACTAGTAGGTGTCATGTGCACATTGGTATAGAGGAATCGCTTGGATGGAGCAATTCTTTGCTCCTTTCAACCTCCTCTACTTATAGAAAATTCATATGTGCTTGACTTCCCGCCTTTTGATGTCCTCGTTGAGTGGCTTCCCATTCTACAATATCTATGTGAGCGAGAATATTGTGAATCATATTTATCTTCGCCCTCATGATTGGTCCTTGAATGTTTTGCGTCTTATTCAAGGGTTTATCCTCATCATGCTATCTTCTTATAGATACTGCAATTTCTTTCTCTCATGAGGATTGTCCTGAGAGCTAAAATGAGAGAAAAAAACCAATAGAAACTTGTATGCTAACGAAGTGGGAGCAATAATGTAAACCATGACATGCATACTAGCATTCGCGCTAGCGAGACCCCGTGATGAACATTGAAAGTTGGTGAAAACAATTCTATAGTACTTGAGAATGACTAAAGACCAATTCCTCATCTGTAGAGACTTTAGCTTGGAGGTAGATGGATTTGAAAACGAAATTTTTGAATCAAATATGATAACAAATTCACATTAGGCTTTTTATTTTGCTTAAATGGTGAAGTTGTAGGTTGAAAGGTTCAAAACGGGCTACTATAGTTGACTCAAGCAGAATATATAGCTTTCTGCGAGGATACTAAGAAGCGGTTTGGATGAGAAAGTTCATTCGTGAACTTGGTGTGATTCCTTCAATTGATCATGTTCCATTTTTATTTGATAATATTGGAATGATAGCTTAGGAAAAGGAACCAATTAATTTATCATAGAAGATATCAATTTTTTGTGTGGAAGTACCACTAGATTCGAGATATCATTGAGGGTAGAGACATCCAAATCCAAAAAGTATACATAAAGGAAAACAAATTTGGTTAACACACAAAAGCACTTGGTTCAAAACCAGCATAAGTTGAATATTGAATTGAGAAATGTGATGTATTGAATTTAGTTCTAGTGATGTTTCAAGAGCTGGAATTGTTTAGATCTAAAATATGATCATATGGCATTTGAACAATTTACCAAATGAAATGGTAGTTTATTTAATCATTTGATTAGTTCAATTTAAATATATATATAGTATATTTATGTGTACTAAATAGGATATATGTAGTACTCCTGAGAAGTTTGTTACCATGATAAGGATCATGATAAGAGAGCGATGATATGAACCTAAACCAACGGTCTATTGTTATATGGATACAAATGAACTAAAAACCTCCTATCAACTCAATAAAAGAACTTGGAACTTATCTTCTCTCAAGAAGGATGCCCCAACCTCCAACAAAAACATGACTATAAAACCCTAGACTCAACGAATGATGCCACAATACTTTTGATCGAGTGTTGATAAGTCGGTAAACACTTTGGATCTCTCCAAGAGTATTAAATTAAAATTTTGAGAATTAGCAAGAAAAAGAGACTTGAAATTGATTATTTAAAAAAAAGTCATATAATGTGTAACATATTTATAAGGACCAAATAATAATGGAAAACTAAAGTATATTCAGTCGAGCGACCCTTTTGCTCAGTCGAGTCCACCAATGCTCGATAAGGTTATGTGATGCTTAGATTGAGTGATTCAATCCTTTTAATGCTCTTTTATCCACCCACATAGGGTTTCTATGGTCAAGCACTCTATCGCTCAGCTCGAGCATTCAATGATGCCATGCAAACATTGGTTCAAAGAGTTCATTTACATCGAACGGCTCATTACTCTGGTCAAGCAAATTTGGCTCCTCTAAGTTCTTATACCTCCGAGTCTTCTCTCTTTATAAAATGGTCTTTTAGTCTTACATAAGTACTATTTCATGTCCACGTGGACTCGTTTTCCATCCTTTCAAGTCCATGCAAGCCAACATATCCCAAAACTCCTTTGCTCTGACCCTTGTTGATGGTTCTCGTGCGATTTATGGTGAAACCATGACCTCGTCCGCATCTATATGTTCCTCCTTTAAAAGGATTTTTACTCAAATCTAGTCCTTCAACTACATCGAAACGAGTCAAGTTAGTTTGATTGAAAAACGAATGGAAAATGTACTCACCTGGTAATTGGCTTTTGTAGGTCTTAGGGTTGATGCATTTGCGAACTCTAAGAGGTCTATGTCCCTGCATCCAAAGCTACATATTTTGCATCTGTAGGAGCCTTTATGTGCACACATGCATCCACACAAATGGAAAATTTTCCTCTTCCATATCTTATTTGTTCATTGAACACGATGCTCTTTCGGTTTTTCCTTATCTAGTTGATGTGTTCAAGTTAAAAACCTAAACCAACTCCGCAAGTGCATGGTACATGTATAGTATGATATAGGTATCGATCCCATAGGGACTACGCAACACAAATCAAGCCTAAGTAGTCTAGTACAATTAAGTAAGTGATACTGATACTTGGAGAGATATGAGAAATAAAGCTATTAAAAATCGAGAGTTCAAGAAATCAGAAAAACGCTCTAGGGAACCGGTTTAACCACTACGAAATCCAAGAATCACACTTCAACTACTAATAATCGTGCGTGCTCAGCAACACTTTAAAGGCGAACGATCCTAATATAGCTAAAACCTCTTTTAAGGTGAAGAAGACATGCATAAACAAGCAAACCCCCTACTTTTTTGGCTGATCTACCAATTTATACCTTTAGCTCTATGATTCATTCATTTTAACCCTCAATCGGAAGTAATCTACTTTCCTGTAGTTTGAGACCCATCTTTGAGTTTCTCTTCGTTTAATCTGAGCGTTGTAGCTCTCTTTAAGGCTAAGAACTATTAATTTCAAAACTTTCAAATGTATTTCACTCAAAACTTTTATTTCTTACAAATGAGGTTTGGAGCTCCTTATATAGGAAAGTCTTCACACCTTGAAAGAAATAAAATACATTATTAAAATGACTTAGTGCTCCACTATCCATACTTTGTGCCCATGATATGGTGCCATGCTCGGTTCCCATACTTTGATGCCCATACTTGGTTCCCATGCTTGGTTCCCATGCTTGGATGTCCATTCTTAGTTTTCATGCTTGGTGCCCATACTTTGATGTTCATTCTTGTTGTCCATTCAAGGTGTGGATAATTTTGGACATTATGGAGGTAATTATGAGAGTGGTCTTGTCTTGGTCAATAGAGACATTATGGAAGAAATTGGGGAAAATGATCTTGCTTCTCGTTCGCTTTTCGTCATTTCTCATCCCGTGTTACCCAATTTTAACTTATTAAATCCTACAAATTCAACAAAAGAAGAAACAAGTAAAACTAATACATAATCACCTATAAATGTCACAACGGTCATCAAAATCGATCATAATATGGCTCATAAATTGTGTACGAAACGTAGTGATCACTAGTCCATTCTCTTTGTTCGATGGTACATTCACTAAAAATCCTCTCTTGAATTCAAGACTTTTTATTTTTCTCAATACCTAGCTATTTTTGTGGTGATTTACCTTATTGTCACTCAATTTGTCACATCTCTCATGCCTTAGTAGTTGCTCCATTGTATCCTCACTATCATGTAATTTCAAGACTTGTCGCAATACATGTGATTCTTCCATTGTTGCTTCATATTCTTCGAAATTTCTATCAATGGTGTGATACATATGGCCATTCCCTTGTACCACGTCACCGTCTGGTTATATCACATGTTCGTCATTCGAACATACCAACATGATCTGCGTGTTTGGAAAATCTATGGTATAATGATCTCAATCCTAATATCCAAGAAAAATAATGTCACGTTTACGGGAAAGGATTTAAGAAGTCATGGATTAACGCATCCGTCCATTGGAATGTTTACCAACGGATTCCAATGGATCCCTTCATTGAAATATTTAACAACGGATTCCATGGTGAACCATTGAAAATCAATAATCTTTATCAATGGATGTCTATTGAAATGTTTCCAAATTTTCAACAGACATCCGTTGAAAATTTAAATGGGCATCCCTTTAAAATTCCAACGGATGCCTTTTGGAAAAATTACAATTTCAAAATTCTACGCTTAACCGTCTTGTCGTTTCCAACGGATACCCCTTGGAAAAAGTCATAATTACAAAATTTTACGTCAAACTGTCTTTTTGTTTTCAATAGGGATCCATTGGAAATTTCAACAGATTCCCCTTTAAAATGAAAGGTTTCGATCTGACATTCTTTGATTAGACATAGATTTCAACGGATGCCCCCTTGAAAATTTGGGTATTTAAGATGTTGAACAATTCATTTTCAACATATCCAACAAAATATCTCAAATCATACCTTTCCACAACAAATTAAACACTATACACTATGATCGTTGAACGATTCATCGGTTACAGTGGATAGTTGGCGAGTTCCGGTGGAGCTCCTTTTCGCGATGTCGGGATAGACGAAGAATAAGAAGACGATGATGTTTTAGATGATTTGTAGGATATCACATTTTTATTTTGTATTGTTTGTTTTAAATATTAAATTAAAAATTTTATATATTTAGAATTAATATTTTAGTTTTAATAATTTTTTTAAAAAATTACCCATAAATCATTGGATATCCATTAATTATACAATCATAACATCAATTGACATTCGTTAATATTTTACAATTTCTTCTCAAAACTACAAACGGACGTCCGTTAATAATTTCAAAATTTCCCGCAAAACTTTTCAACGGATAACCTTTGATAGTCGTATCCGTTGAAATTTCCAACGACCATCTGTTCAAATTTCCAATGGATACAATGGATGCCCGTGGGAAATTTCAACAGTTTTATCGTTAAAATCCGTTAGATTAACTATTTTTTGGTCAAAGAAACGTCGTGGAAATTGCAACGGATAAATTTTTTCTAACAGTCGATTACAAACGACAATGAAAACTTTGAAATCCGTTGGAAATGGCTTATTTCAATGGAAAAATTGTCATTTCAAACAGATTTGACCATTGAAAATGACATATTTTTTGTAGTGCTTACCATGTAATTAAGTTAAGTTAACATGAAAGGATACTATTGTAATTAGACCAATTATTCAAGGAATCATTATTGTATTAATGCATACTTATACACCTTTATAGAGTTGGATAACCCAACAATGATAGGCACGACAAATGAACTCACAACGAGTAAAACCCGAATCCATAGCTAAAGCTTCAAACTCAATTTGAGCCCTCTCCTTTCCGCCTGAACATTGAGTTAACATCAACATGTCCATATCGAGTGCGACGTTAGAGTATACATCACCCGATATCTCAGCGTCATCGGGAGTGACAATTTCCATGATGACCATCTTACCTCTTTCAGGTAATGATTTCCAACAGTTCTTTAGAATCTTCAGACATTCATCATCAGTCCAGTCATGAAGTATCCGCTGTAAAATATAATGAGAAAGGGTTTTTCTTTTGTAGTACATATTTGAAGTGGGTAAAGATAGATTGTAATTTATAATTTTTTGGAACTTACTTTCATGAAAATGGCATCTCCCTTCGGGACTTCGAGGAACATATCTCCCGCCACATGCTCCACGCCTATAAACACAACGAATCGAAACAATATACGATAGTTTTCGAATAATTTAGGAGATTCAAGCCAATGAGGGAGTCCCACATGAACTGAATTGTTAACATGGGATCTATAAGGATCATTGAACACCGTCTCGTATAAACCAACTTTTGAGATAAGTTCTACCCCTATGTTTCTTATCATTCCACCCAATTGAGCTGAGGATAATATGTTTGAAATCGATCAGCTTGAATCATTCGAGCTCGATGAGATATTCATGCCGAATTCTTATGGGTCGTTGGAGCCAAATTGACGTAGAGATTGTATGTCGAGGAGTCAGCTCACTTCGAGATTAAGGATGAGGTTTCTTATGAAAATCTGGCTCATATGCTATGTTTGTCTTCCATCATTTTAGAGCAATCATAAGCTTTGTTACTTCAAGAAAATGGTCGATTTCAAGTCGAATTATCTGGCGTGGCGTATCTCTCGTTCGCTACGGAGAATACGTGTAAATTCCCATGTTATCCATTTCGTTTCTTTTGATTCTTCATGTTTATTCGCGTTTGGGAGATTATTTTTTCTAACGGTTCAACAAAAACATCTACTATATATATAGATATATAGATAATAGCATACCAGGATAAGAAGGGGCTTGAGCTAAAACAGAGGCTAAATCGAAGTTGATTCCCCTAATCATGGGATATTTTGCGGTGATGAAAGCCAAGGCAGTACCAATTCCTCCTCCAACGTCGACTACTGAGTTAACACCTTCGAATCCTTTGTAGATTTCTAGAAACTTCTTCATGATCATGGCAGTACATTCTGATACAGCTCGGTTAAACCGGTGGCTAAACTTCTTGTCCATGTCCATGTAATCGAAGAGTCTCACGCCATGTGCACGGCTAAATGCATCTCCTCCTTCAAGCACCACGTCCTGCAATTGACTCCTATATATATATATATATATATATATATTGAACGACCGAGTATTAAGGTGTTATTACTTTACTGTTTTCCATGAACGAACTCATACACATTGTATAATCAGACCATGTATTCAGAAAGACATCGCAGTGTTGGAGCATGAAGAGAGAAGCAACAGAACCCGACTCTTTATCGCCGTTCGACAAAAACCTGCAAATATGTTTACATTTTGATCATTATTATAGAACAAACATTGACATAGAACTTATCGATTATAAATGATTTTAATTTTAACAAAGTCTGCCCAAATCCAGCCACATAAATTAACCCGTTTATATCTACCTAGTATTAACAGACTTAATTTTTTAAATGCCAAAAAGCATCCTTATATAATTCCAAATATTAAGAATTAATTATTAATTTAAACACCTGCAAATGGGTTCAGCATTCAGCAGCATAAACCCTCTGCGTGTTTCCGGTCTGACCGTTCTCTCCGGTTCGGACCGTACGGCACTTCAGAATGGAGTAGCTTGCGAGTACGCGAAGCATCCGGTCCAACAACATCGGAGCCTGTGAGTTCTTTGGTCTCGTGGGCAGCCGATGCGCTATTTCGGAAGGTGAGAGCCACGCGCCGTCGCCATCTCCTACGTCTTGGATGACGCAAAAAACGCCGAGCCCAACCGCCGCTCTCAATACCATAGGGAAAGCGACGGCGTTCGCAATCCTCATGGCTTTGAGACCCAAATCTTCATTTTGGTATTGAGCTAATTGGGTCTTAGGGTTCTTTAAGGAATCTTCAACAGGGCCTTTCATGGTTACTTTGATATTCTTCGCGTAATGATGTATTTATCAAAGATAACACATTTATATAATAAAGAAAGAGAAAGAAACCAATTGAAGAAAGACTACTTGGCTGCATGCATGATGGAATCAAGATGAAAACGAAGTTGAAGATGCTTTAACTATAAGATGGAAAACATAATTGCTCTAAGTCATCAATTACAATGGAAATACAATTATTATTATTATTATTATTATTATTATTATTATTATTATTATTATTATTATTATTATTATTATTATTATTATTATTACAATTATTATTATTATTATTATTATTATTATTATTATTATTATTATTATTATTATTATTATTGAAAAAACTCTATTTCTCCTAAATTATTGCGCTAAATTTTTTTCTTCGTCCGATTTTCCCTAAACTATTGTTAATAATCTTATTCCCCCTAAACTTTAAACATTATCATATTTCTCTCTTCGTTAACTTTTCTATTAATTTTGTGTTAAATATTTTTAAAACAGTCTATTCCCCCAAAATTATATCATTTTAATCTTATTCAACCTTAACTTTTCTTCTCATCAGATTCCTCCCTAAACTATCATTACTAATCCTATTCTCCCTAAACTTTAAACATACATCAATTTTCCCCCCAACTATATAACCTCTAGCATATTTCCCCACAAACTATATGACTTCTAATCTATTCCCCCTAAAAACAAATTGTATATTCAACGTATTTTCAAAATTTTGGTTATTATAAAAATTACATATTTTCTTTAATAGTAACGTATTTTTAAATTTTGGTTATTACAAAGGTAATATATTTTCTTTAATAGTAACATAATTTTAAATTTTGGTTATTATAAACGTAACATATTTTCTTTAATATTAATGTATTATAAAATTTTAGTCATTATATTTACATTTTTTATGATTGATAAAAAAATATGAAAATAAAAAATACTTTAAATTAAAATAAAAAATATTAAAATATCTGCAACATGAATGAAAACACACAATTCTAACGTTTACAAAACGAAAAAAATATAACATGATGTTCAATTACACAATAAGTTCATCATTACTAAACGATAAAAATATAACATGATGTCCACAAATGATCTTCAAAATGATTTTTCGAGATCTAATACCTGTCAAAATAAAATAAACACAAATATATTAGAAGATGGTATAATCTAAGACAAATTGAGAAATGCATCTTATCTGAGCGACTTGAGAAGCAGAATATGGTATAATTTGAGATTCTGGAGGTTGAGAAGATATTGTGATATCGTCGTTTTGCTGAAAAATAATAAACCAACATAAGAAATATATTTTCTTAAAATCTAAACAAAGTATAAAAAAACCTGGATTTCTCGTCTTTGTTTACAAGATCTAACATTATGTCCAGATGCTCCACATCATCCACAATGAACTTTGGTTCCACGTTTGCTTAACTTGAATTTTTTCTTCTATGGAAATTCGTTTAATATTTTTTCATTCATGTTGGAGATATTTTAATATTGTTTATCAATCATAAGAAATGTAAATAAAATAACCAAAATTTAAAATTATCTTACTATTAAAGAAAATATATTACGTTTATAATAACCAAAAATTAAAAATATGTTACTATTAAATGGTGGGGGGGGGGGGGGGGGGGATATGATGAATGATTAAAGTTTGGGGGAATAGGATTTGTAAAGATAGTTTAAGGGGAATCAGGTGAGAAGAAAAGTTTAGGGGGGAATAGGTTGTGTCAAAAATATTTAACATAAAAAATTAATGGAGGGGGAAATAGGATGAATGTTTAAAGTTTAGGGGGGAAATAGGATTAGTAACGATAGTTTAGCGGGAATCGGATGAGAAGAAAAGTTTAGTGGGAATAGGATTAAAGTGCTATAGTTTAGAGGGAATATGCCTTTGTCCCTTATTATTATTAAATCTTTAAATTGACTAAAAGCCTGCCAATCACAAGACTTGATGTTGATAGAGTTGATGGATTTATTAACATATATAATTTGTGTGATTGATTCAATAATATTTTTTGAGATCTTACTTAATATTATGTTAATATTCTTTGACATACTTTGGATAATATTATCTTATATCTTATTGAATCTTGAAAGAAGCCGAATCAATTCTCATTTATTTTATTAATCATGAAATATTTTCTTACGTAGATATACAATATCACAAAGAAAAGGAAATATAATCTCACAAATATTCATAAAATCTTCAGAAATATTTTTGATATTCAATAAGATATCAAATAATATTATCCAAAGTATCTCGTAACATATCATCAGAATATTAAGTAAGATCTTGAAGAATAATCTTGTATCAATCACACGGATTATATCTTTTAATACCCTCCCTCAAGTTGGAGCGTGCAAATTGTGGACGCCCAACTTGGAAGAAAAATGCCAGGGGCCAGTACACCGGAAGGTGTTAGGGTTTAGTACATTGGAGGGTGTGGGGGTTCAGTATGCTAGAGGGCATCAGGTTGGTACACCCGATGGCATCTGGTCGGTACATCGGAAGGCGTCTGGTTGGTACGTCAAAATGGCTTCGAAATAGTGTTGGGGTCAATACGTCGGGGTTCGGTTTACCGAATGGCATCAGGGTCAACACGGCGGAGGGCGTCGGGTTCGGTACAGTGGAGGTTGTCGGGATTCAGTACGCCAAAGGGCATCAGGTTGATACACCAAAATGGCATCGAGTCGGTACGTCGAATAGCGTCGGCTCGAATACGCCAAATGGCATCAGGGACGGTATGACGGAAGGCGTCAGTGTTCGGTACGCTAAAAAGCGTCTGGTCGGTACGTCGAATGGCATCGGGTCGGATTGTTGGAGTAGGGGGTCGTCGAGGTAATGATTTTTTGTCAGATCTGGTTTCTAGTCAAATCTGCACAAGTTTGCTGATTTTCGGTCCACGATCGCTCGTTTTTCAGTGTACCAGTCAAAGGGTTTGGTTCGATCAAAGGGTGGGTGAGCATCTAGACGACGTGCTTGAAGGAGGAAGTGTCAAATTGTTATTTGTTGGTTGGTTCTGTGGTTTGTGCACTAGTTGGGTCTGTGCTCCGGTTGCTAGAAGATGATTTTGTCTCCACTGATTGGTCAATATCTGGAGAATGGTCGAAGGTTAAAGACGATGAACATTAAGTTTTCTTTTTAAACAAAAGATTCAAGCTTTGATGAAGAAACAAAGTCGAAAAAGGAGAATCGTATAGAAACAAGATCGAGGTCGAGAAATCAAAAATGGTTTCGAGCTCTGATACCATGACAAATTTTGCGACTACATCTTGAAAGAAGTCGAATCAATTCTCATTTGTTTTATTAATCACAAAATATTTTTTATGTAGATATATAATATCACAAAGAAAAGAAATATAATCTCACAAAATATTCATAAAATCTTCGAAAATTTTTTCGACATTCAATACGATATCAGATAATATTATCTAGAGAATCTCGTAGAATATCATAATAATATTAAGTAAGATCTCAGAAAATATTCTCGTATAATAACATGGATATAATCCGTTCATAGGATTTACCAAAGATATCACATTTATATAATAAACAAAGAGAAAGAAACCAATTGAAGAAAGACTACTTGGTTCCATGCATGATGGAATCAAGATGAAAACGTAGTTGTAGATGCTTTAACTAAAAGATGGAAAAATAATTGCTCAATGTCATCAATTACAATGGAAATACATATATTAGGCTTTATTATTATTATTGCTAGATGATACCTGCGCGTTGTACGGTTTTTTGATAATTACATGTTTCTTAAACATTATACATAATTCCTTAATTCTATTGTTATGTTTGATATATGTATTGGTCAATTAAAACGCATAAATTATGATTTTCAATGTAAAGTTTAAATAATAGATTTATATGGTGTATCAGAGCTTACAGTGGACTAAAAGGAGAGGCGTTCATGAGGTCATAAATCTAAACGTCCGCACAATGCACGAGTAAAAACAAATTTATAGACTTATAGTATGAAAAAGGATATCAAAAAAATTTAATTTAGAGATAAACAACATAATTTTTAATGGAATTGGAATAAATCTCCTTATTTATAAGTATAATATGGAAAAAATTACAAAGCATGTGAGACTCGAAATATATATTGTTTATCTTTAATAAATGTAAGTTTAACGACAATGATACACTTGATTTGTCTCTTTCCATCGAACATTTTAAAAGATCATTGCCAAAGAGGTATCAATATATGAAAGAAATAACAATAAATGTATTATAATCATTAATATAAAAAAGTAGGTCGTTATATTAATGCTTACTAACATTGAAAAACAAAAGACATACAAAATAATATCTACCTTATCCCTCTTTATTTAACAAACTATGATCGGGCCACGATGAAGAGAGTTGATATAACTTAAAATTTATATCAGATACAAAATGTGATTTCTTTCAACGTTGAGATGTTATCAACATGGGCACAATGACCACCTTGATTTACAATTTGAAAAATAAAAAATAAAAACACAGTAACAGGTTTCGACAACTTTCTTATAATAGTATATTAATTTCACCAACGACACACACTGCCTTCTACCCCATCCTTGTCTAACTCAGGCGTCGACTATCCATCTCAATAGCCATTGACTTTGTCTTTGTCTTTGCCTTCACTCTATTTGCCTGATGGCAGGAGGTTTTGATACCTTCTCTATTTCTACTCTCTCATATTCTTCAACTTCTCTTGGAGAATATCCCAATCAGGTTTGGAAGGAAGATCTTCCGACAAGATTAGGGTATCGTTGTCATTACAAGTTCTAGAATCAACGATACTCATGAACTTCTCTTCAATGTAGAAAACAACTCCCGGCCTTCCAGTGGAAACATCAGTGCTATCGGAATCATAAGTGTAAATTTTCTGCTACCCCATTTCCTTCCTGAACATACTCCACTCGCATGTTGCCTGTTGAAGTTAAGAAACGGAACCTGGCAAGGATATATCTGATGGGAAATAGAGTATATTCTCCAAAAGCCTAGCATAACCAGTGCATTCTGATGCCATTAAATTCTTGGCTAACAGTCGCCCCGCAGATGCAACTGTGCGACCAAACTTAGAAATCCTTCCATCTGATATCATGAGTGAGAAAGCCTTTAACAATGTATCAGTGTTATGTCTTTCGGAAAATATTCCATAAGCTCCATCAGCCTTCTGCAACATAAGAAGCCATTTCGAGGATCAAACAAACAAAGAGGCGGATGAGGGATATTATTTAGGAACTCACGTATTTGTTCATGACAGGAAAATCAGGTGTTATGATGGGGACGCCAAAGCTCATTGCTAGAATAACTAAGGGAGGAAAACTATATTCCTATTGGGAAGATCAATAAACAACAATATCAGCCATCAAAAGAATTCAGTTGACATCCTCATTTAACTCAAAATGCTGAAGAGTGCCTTGTACCAACCCAAGCCTTGTTGTGAACTCCTGCATTCATATTAAAACATCAAGTAAGCCTTCACGTTCTCAACCACCTATATAATAACCCAAAGGGAAGATGTTTAAGATACTTTCAAAGAATATATTTTATGAGTTTTATAGAAACACTACCAAACAGTATTCATGTAGGTGTGTCCTCATCATATCAATATTACAATTCTAAATGGGCAAGTGACAGAAAACTTGAAGCAAGGGACAGTAAAAAGACATGTTTGCAACATTCTAGATCTTTAGTTTGAGATCAAAGGAGATTCAATGCCTAATATCAGATACAGAGATAGACTTTTCAATACTAAGGTACAGATGAAGAAATAAAAATACAACCAAAATTTGATTACCTGTAAAGCATTAGTATGTTCTGCGATGGAATTACCATATAGAAAAACAAAGTTGAAGGATCCGCTCAAATCTTTTTTCCTCCCACGAAAGCTCAACATAAAACAAACAGCTCCCGAGCACCCGGACAATCAGATCATCCTCACTAAATCCATTAGCTTCCCTAAGTTTTTGCTATGAGTGATCTTCACCGTAGCTTTCAGCGACCCACACATCAACTATAGATTCTGGTATCACAAAGAAGTTTCCATCATCAAGAATGCTATGCAATATCTGAACATTTAGGTAGATCACGACAGATTTTCGAACTTGAAGTAGAATCATAGCTAGCTGGAGAACTTTACCGGCAGGGTGAAGTATGGAAAAACAACAACTTTTGCTCTTGCAAAAGCACTTTTCCAATGAGAAATAAGAGAATCATGGCCCAACTTTGCATAAACAGGCAATCTCCGTGCAAGGATATCCTCATAAATTATCCATATAAGTGGTACTGATCGAAGAGGATCACGCATAAGGCTACAGAAATATGAAAGTTTCTCATCATAGAATTTCAGAACCCAAACAGCCGCAACATTGACATCAGGTTCGAGTTTCACAACTGTCGTACACCTCTTATGTCAATTCATTTTTTGGAAGCTCATGTTGTTCCTCTTCCTAAGTTGCTTTAGATCCTTCACAGAGAAGTTAGTATTCATGTGATTTGCAATGTTCTAAACCCATGGGAATACGCATTGTCATTTATTGGGAATGCAAAGAAGGGAAAGACATTAACTATATAGTTTCTTGCCACAACAGTTGAACCAAGAAACACGTGAACGAAAAAATCCAGTTGGTGTGTTACATTGTAATTGAAAACTCAATTGATGGAAAAAATAGACGTCAAAGAAGGGACTTCTAATTCCAGTTGATGATAAAATATGCTTTATGCATTTCACAAAAAGAAAATTGGTATTGAATGATATTCCATAAATCTTGTAGAAAAAAAAATTTGCTTAGAAACCCAATGGTTTATTAGGTAAGAGCATTCAGTTAAATATAGCTTCATCTTTCAGTTTTGCTTTCTAATTCCCATCTAATCATCAGTATTGAACATCACTGATAAAGCTGTGGAAAACTGCACACAATATGCACGTGTAGCTTACTTCTATAAATCTACAAGCGGTATATAAAAATGCATGCCAAAACAACTATATTCAACCATGGCAAGTGTACATCAAAGGTCACAATGACATAGGGATAACTCGACGTACTTAATTCACCCACCTCGAAGTAGCCTCCGTTGCTTCAATCGAATCAGCTATAACACCTTCAAAACTGCAGAAGATATTTGGTGTAACTTCATTCAGAGATATTAAAGTAAAAAAAAAGGTAGCCAAATAATCATTTTTCATGAGAAATAATACTCAACAGCCATGACCAAAAACAAATAGCAATGTTCAAGATATTGGAGAACACACGTACATCGTCCAATCAATGTGCCCTACTTGATCTGGAGCCAAGATTGTAACGTGGCTAACCTACTGTTCCCACAGTGAACGTGCTTCACCATTCTCTACGGCAAAGCCCTATCAACTCTTAACGTCAAACTGTTTCCATGTTAGGACCAAGTACAGTAGGGAAATAAAATATACTTCTTCTCTATTCACAATTTTCTAGCCACGCATTTATAGTTAATTCACTAATCAGCAAAAGACATTAAACTATGGTTGAAGAGCGTGAGAGTTACATGCATAGAATGCTATAAAATTTCACCTTAAGCACATAACCTAGTGTTTTGAGATTCTTCATCACAGTAACCAACATTAATATCCGCGTATCTTTCTTTAGATTTCCTATTATTTTTCACTCATCAAAATTACAGCAGTTAAACGACTGGTCAGCACATATAAATGAACACATAAAGTATTACAGAGCAAAGTAATGACATCACTGAAGTAAATAGATAATGCTAGTATCATCAACAAACAAATCATACATAGATCCATTTTATTAACACTGCCACAAAAGACTAAACAGGATACAAGATATACTAAAAGATCATCTCTAGAGATAAACTGCACCACCAGTTTTGCAACTTTGTCCTAGAGATGCTTCATAAGAAACCATGATAACATCCTTAAATTTTCCATCAGGCATATTTCTAGGTTATCTTTAGCAGCAAAGATTTTAAATGAAATCCAATTCAAATTTCCTTAAATTTGAAATAACCATCTATAAAAATCATAAGAACAACATATTCATACTATACATGATCCTCTACCAAGAGTTAAAAGGATACATATAAGGTTGCATCGGTTAACAGATGCAATACACAACTTTTTCAACCCAAACACATATAAGTTCGATTCATAATCCAACAATTATTCCTAGGTCAAACTGCCATCATCAACATCAATAAAAAAACTCAAAGTTCACTCAATACACTATAAAAAATAAATATAAATAGAGGAAATAAAAACATTACACTATTCAATTTACTGACCTTTCCTTTCAAGAATGAGTTTTGGATATGATTTGGTCATTGCAACAAGTAGCCTCCCTTAAACTCTTCATAACTTCTACATAACTTTTAAACTTGTGAGGAGCTTCTCCAGTAACTTGAGTATCCCATCCTCGTCTAATAGCATTCTGATCATTTTGCAAGCATGAAGCAGAGTTTGTTTTTTATTAGTTTGAAGAAAAAAACATAAAAGATATGGCTTCATGCTTCTTCTCGAGCTGTCTGCAAACATTAACAAAGAAAACCACATATTAAAAGTAGACTTAACCAGATTTGAAAAAAAAATGCACGGTTAGGGTATTATAAATACCCTAACAAAGAAAACCAATTCGACAATGAAAACAAACCAAGGCATTGTAAATATGCAAATTCAATCGACAAATAACAAAGTGTAAAAGAGAAAACGCACCTTCAGGTAGCACATGAAGCTAGAAGCATAACAAAAGCATCATTTAGCAATTTAAATCGAAGTAGAACCCACCGTTGTTTTTGCATAGGACCAAGATATAGATTCCCAATGTATAGATAATAAGAATGATATGAATTGACGTCTTCGAGTTGCAGAGATCAGAAGGAGATAGTAATACTTGTAACCCAAACCTCATTGGGAAAACATCTTCTTTCTGCATTCTGAACGTTCTCATCCGCTTCCTTAGGCTATCCTCAAGGCATTCAATGAGACAGATTGGATATTGCACTGGCTAGATGATTATCCTGCAAATTGTGAACTTTTTTAAGAAGGAATTTTTTTTATGTTAAATTTAGCCTGACCAAGATGAAGAATCCTTCTTCACATATTAACACATACCAACACCAAAATTTCGTTACAACATGAACTGAATCGAACCATTACGTGTTTACATGAAGAGATGACATGAGGTAATGCTAAGCTACATTATCACCAAGTTGGTGTTGCTCTAATATGCTAGCTACCGAAAGATATTGCAGCACCCTAGACAAACCTAGATTTCATAACAATATAATCAGAAATACTAAATATTGCGAGACCTTTTTGCTTCTAGGATGGAGAGCTATAAATATTGGAATTGATCTTACTATGGTTTTGGTATTATTTTTATTAAGTATACAAAGTTCAATTGATTTCCAAAAAGGAAACCTACAAACTTTATGCCGAAACAATCGAATCTAAAAAACTCATAAAAAGATCCCAAATACAGTCATGATTAAGATAATTGAATAATTGAAGAAACGATGAACATTGAGAGAGATATGAGAGAAATGAGTACCTAAGGGTTGAGTTAAAAGAAACAGACAAATTATAATGAAACCTAGAGAGGCTCTTTCTCAGATCGAACCGCATTGTATCAATATTCGATTGATAAAGAGGAACACTCAAATCAGTCACCTTTTTTGTCACAATTCAGAGCTTACCATTAGCCATCCCGTGTCATGAGAAATGTGCAAAAGGCTGAGTTTCAAACCAACAAAACATACAAAAAAAATGTATTGGGATATGTCTATGTTGATCTTTGGGGTTCATCAAATTTAACTCCATCAAAATCTAAGTTCCAATATTTTCTTTCACTAGGTGATGACTTCTCACGGAAGTTTGGGAGAAATTCTTATACACTAAACATTCAAAATTCAAATAGTGGAAGGATGAAGTAGAGAATTAGAAAAGGAAAGAAATTCAAGTACCTAAAGACATACAATGATATTGAGTTATATAACACAAAGTTTAATAGTTAATGCAAGGAATGCAAAATTACTCAAGATAAAACATGCATATACACTCAATAACAAAATGGAATGGTTAAAAGAATGAATCGCATAATAATGAAAAGAGTGAGGTGTTTTCTGGTAAAATCAATGGTAAATCATCATTTTAGGTATAAGCCACAACAACATCAGTATTTCTTGTAAAACATTTTCCATCACCTGCAATAGAGTTTGAAACTTCTGCGAAGTAATGGACAAGTAATAACCCTAACTATAAGTCTTCAGAAAAATTTTGGATGTCTTGCATATATGTATATTGATCAAGGAAACCTAAATAGAGCTAAGAAAGACATTATTCTCGGGTATAGTGTTGGTACAAATAGATACAAAATCGGGTTGGTTAAAATAGAAAAAAAATGTAATTAACAATGATGTTATGTCCAATGACAAAAAGGTACTCAAAGACATTGAGAAGGAAAGAATAGAAGATAAAACATCAATGGAATCTAGAAGTGTATCAGTAGATATCAAAGGAATTTCATATGTCTAGAATCAATGTAGATTGTGTCCAGGTCTAGGCGGAGTTATGAATCAAGAACATCAACAACATCGGGTTCAAAGGAAGATCGAGTATACAAAGAAGAAATCGAGCATACTAAAGGGTTGAGAATTGTGCATGATCTACAAGATTATGTGTACCTTATGTTTATTCAAGAACAATATATACCACGAAAGGATTAAGAATATTGATGTTTGATATCATTTCATTAGATAAGTAATTTTTCAGAAGGTAAATGTGAAATTCTGAAAAAATTTTACAATTTAGAATTTTGTAGGCATGATAACAGATACAAATCCAACAGGTAAATTCAGTGATACCTTAAACTTACTGAAGGTTAAAAAATATTTGAAATTGAGCTTGTATTTATGCGGGTATGTTCATATAATTTTTTTGAATTTCGAGCCAATGTGAAGATTGAAAGGTTTCTCAGTTTGGGTTATGGCTCAAATGCAGAGTTTTCAAGTATGGTGATGTGCTAAACTAGATCATGTTCATTGCTATAATATGAGACAAGATCGCTATGGTCCTGAGGGAATCTATAAGTGATCAAAGATAAATTAGTCATTTATCTAATTCTTGGTTTATCTTGGTTTGGGTTATTGAATCGGAGATATAAAAAGATAATTGTTCCGGTTTGTACATTATTTCATCATCTTCATTGTTTCTTTATGTATTCATCACTCAGAAAAGGATTTTTTTTTCGGCGATTAAAAACGTCGTGTACTTGTGTCAAATTATTACAGAATTGTTGGGTAAAAATTTTCGATGAGATATATCATACTCACCTTGAATTTCGGATAACACATTAACTGTGTGATATCATTATTTCGTTTTCGATTCGCATTCAAATAATAAAAAAATAATATATTTTTCGAATTTTTGAAACCGCCATAGATCAAATTCATTGTGTGAATAGACAACATATATAAATAGATCAATTTCAAATTCATTTGGTTTAAAAATAAATTCAGGAAATATAAAAATTACCGTATAAAAAATAATTATATATATATATGAGATAAAGACATGATTGGATATATTATATATAAATGAGAGAAAATATATAATTGAATGCACTACATAAAAATGAGAAGAAAAAGAATACAACTGTATAATTTCCATTTTAGTGCTATTTTTTTATTTTATTTTATTTTTTTTGGTAGACAAATCGGATTGTACCACTTTCAACTTAATTTGGTTTATTATTAAATTTAGTAAGAGTAACTTGAAGAATTACCGTTTTACAAAAGAAAATAATTGTGGTTAAGAGATAAGGGAGGAAGGGAGGGGTTCCGTATTCGATTCGTATACGAACCGAAAATTCAAATATCCGCGGACACAAATACAAATACAAATATTAGAAATTAGATATTCCACAAATACAAATACAAATAGTAGAGTCAATTATCTGACCTATTCGTATCCGTAAATATTAAATAGAAAATTTAGTTAATACAAAATTTATTTTAATGATCAAATTTGAAATAAAAATATTATTAATCTTATTTAAAACTTTTATATAAACATATATAGACAAGTATGTAATATGTTTATGATTAGAGGACTAAAATATCAAATACTTTAAAGTAACTAATATTGTCGAAGATTTAATTTATATTCAAGATTGGTTCTAATTCAAATGAGTTGGATAATGTCATAGAGACATTACAATATATGAAAAAGTACAGAACTCACTAATTATATAAATTTTTTGCGAATTTTATTTTAGTGTGTAATCTAACAATTTGTTTCATTGTTTTAGGTGAATTGGCGATATTCGTAGAATCATCCACGAAACTAAATTTAAATGATTGGTGTGGAGATGAATGTGAAGATTTGATGTTTTGTTTAATTTTTTTTATGTACATTTGCATCTTTGTGCGATTTGAAATTTTAGTTTTAGATTATATTTGATGATTATTGTTTTTTATTAAAATATTTTTATATATATATTATACGTTCAAAAATTTAGGTTCAGATAGGAATATCCGTATATCCAATAGATATCCATGTATTCGATAAATATTCGTATTTATAAATATCTGAATTTACAAATACAAATATTAAATTTAGATATTCGCCGAATACAAATAATCTGATATTCGCAAATATTCGTTATTTGCCCAACCCTAATTAAAAATGTCTCAAGAACGTAAAACAAAAGTTCACAAACTTCCCGGACACGTTTGGATCGTTTTAAACTATAAATATAGTCATATTATAATCTAGAGTTAATAAATGGACGATTAGTCCAATAATAATTTAAATTTCACTTTTAGTAAAAAAATTGTGGTATCACATAAGTAGAAATATAATAGCATTATTTGTTTTGAGCAAAATATAAAAGTATAGTTTTATTTACTAAAATTTTGTGACTACCTACTACACCTATTACACCGTCGATAAATTTATTTCTTGTTTACATTAGATATATTATATAATAAAAAAAATATAGTAAATGAGGTAAAAATTGTGACAAAATTGAGTTAAAATAAATGGTCATTTAAGATTTCACAACATAAAACGAGAATTTTAAAAGATAAATGAACAAAAAGGGTATTGAATGAAACATAATCATATATATAAAAATGACGATTTCTTTCTTTTTTTTGGTGTTGTCACGTCATATGAAAAAAATAAATAAGAAAAAAATGTTTGTCTTTTTCTTTAATACCATGAATCAACAACAATTTAAATTCGTGCATTTCTTCTTACCCCTCTGCGACTCTTTGATACAATGAATCAACAACAAAAGTTTAAATTGAAAATCTTTGTTAATCGTTGTTTCATTTTCTTTTGATCCTGTAACTTTTCCTCTTCTTCTCGCATTCTTAATTTAGCCCCTCAGATCTTGCAACTTTTCCTCTCCCCACATTCTTCATTTAGCATCTTAGATCCTGTAACTTTTGAATCCAAATCCAATCCAATGTATCGCATTTTCATATTCCTCAATCGCCTTTTCATCTTCATCAACCATTTTCTTTCCTAGTCCAGTAAATAGATGAATTCTTACAGTGAAGCGAGTGAGTCATGCGTTGGAACGTTTCACGGTATTAGGTTATTTTACCGACGAATTCATGGCAAGGGCAGCGAGGATCTGTGAGCACGGGGAGGCGATGCATTGGAAAGCTTCTACCGCAAAGGATGAGATCAGGCGCCGAACCGGTTGCGAGAGCGGAAATGATGAGGACTTGCGAGCGAGGAGCGGCGATGCTACCGCAAAGGATGAGGTCGAGCGGCGAACCAATCGCGAGGGCGATGAGGATCTGTTAGTGAGGGGCGGCGATGCTACCGCAAGGGATGAGGTTGGGCGTCGAACGATTGTGAGGGCAGCGACGATGAGGATCTGCATGCGAAGGGAGACCATGCATTGGAAAGTTTGTACCGCAAAGGATGAGGTCGGGTGACAAACCAGTTGGCATCCCTAACCTGTTGAATGGAAGGATTGTCGAAGTTCGATTCTAAAAAAGATACGAAAGCTTAAGGAACCATAGATCTAGAAATCCAAAATCCAAAATCTTCAGCTCTCCACAAACCCTAGGCAACCACTCCTCTGTGTCGATCGACACACCGCTAATCTCCCTCAGAATCAAGTTCAAGGTTTTGGAGGCGACTCAAAACTGAGCGAGGTCCACAGAATTAGTGAGCAGAGAGCAATAGGTGCATTCTCCCCCATGCCTCAATATCCATCGTCGCTCGTGTGCCTCGAGCACTTTTGCTGCATTTGTGATGTTTTCTGTGTTGCTGCATTTTTTTTCTCATTTGTGATGTTTGGTGTTATTGATTCCATCCTCTCGATGCAAAACACCAGAAGGGTTTTACCCTTTCATCCGCAAATCAATTGCAACGTCCAAACTCATGTATTTTTTTGGAACTTAATGAGCCATTGATTAGTAACATCTGAGTTCGATGATGATTTCTTTTTGTGGAGGTAATTCAGGGCATATTCAACGAAGGTATATTCTACAATTTTGATTCATTTGGCTTCTATGATGTCTCTCACAATTGGTCTGGGTTTTGTTGGTCTGCGTAGTCCTTTGTTTGTTTTGCCTTTGATTTGTTATAAGGATAATATCAAATCATTCCTCAGTCAATCATCCACTTCATTGAAGACATGTTTATAAATTCGTTTTTTTTTTCTTTTATGTGTTTGGGAAAATAACTCAGATAAACCTATTTGCTTCTCTCTACTAGAGTTTTGAGGCTTAACTGGCTAGGTATCATTACTCTTTGTGTTTAGGATTTGGCAAACTAGAAAAATAATTTGGAAGTGTTTGATTTAGAAGGTGATCAAATATTTTTTTATCTATTTGTATACTTGGTATGGAGGCTGAGCTTCTAATAGTTTGGACACCCCTCAATTGTATTTTATAGTAGATGCAAAGAATTGTAGGTTGAAGGGTGACGATTGGAAGAAGTGACGAAAGAGGTAGCAACGTTTCAAACTAATGAAGTTTTTCGGAGCGGAAATGCCATTCGTTAGCAGCTACTCAGTTCGATGACGCTTAATCATAATTCAGAAAATTGATTGTCTTATAAAGTTCGAGATCATTCAGGGCACATTCAACGAAGGTATGTTCTAAATTTGGAGTTTGTTGGCTTCTATGGTGTTTCTCACAATTGGTTTCTTTGTTCATGAATATGGATATCTATTTTTATATGTTTCTTCTCTTTGGTGTCTTTGCTTGAGTTTTTCTTTGGAAGTCTAAGAATTTCATCAATTTTACTAGATTCAATCTCCATTCCAAGCCATTCGGCCCTTTTTTCGCTAACACTCGATGCTCCAGGTGTTATTGGTTCCATCCAATCGACACAAAACACCTGAAAGGTTTTACCCTTTCATCCACAAAGAATGTGTCTATGTAGTAGATGTAAAGAATTGGAGGTCAAAGAGAGAGACGGTATTATATGGAAAATACAAAGAATTATAGGTTAAAGAGAAAGACCATGGGAGACATGAGGAGAGAGGAAGAAACGTCTCAAGCTCACGGAATTTCTTGGAACTAAATGAGCCATTATTTAGCAACTATTGAGTTTGATGACGATTTCTCTTTGTCGAGGGAATTCAGGACATATTCGACGAAGGTGTGTTCTACAATTTTGTTTCCTTTGGCTTCTAAGGTGTCTCTCACAATTGGTCTCTCACATTTTTTATCTCTCACAATATGTTTGATTCCTATCCATAGTGCATTGTAGAGTGGAATGGTATTGAGTCAACTGATGTTTCTGTTTTGTTTGAGAATGGCAGAAAACTTCCCTTTTGAATCTTGCCCCTTTAGAACCGTTCTCTTTGAGGTCGATGGAACACTATGTGATACATATCCCATCTAACTCATTGCCTTTAAGGAATTGCTTCAAGAGGTGAGTTTCCAAAAAGGAAACCTACAAACTTTATGCCGAAACAATCGAATCTAAAAAACTCATAAAAAGATCCCAAATACAGTCATGATTAAGATAATTGAATAATTGAAGAAACGATGAACATTGAGAGAGATATGAGAGAAATGAGTACCTAAGGGTTGAGTTAAAAGAAACAGACAAATTATAATGAAACCTAGAGAAGCTCTTTCTCAGATCGAACCGCACTGTATCAATATTCGATTGATAAAGAGGAACACTCAAATCAGTCACCTTTTTTGTCACAATTCAGAGCTTACCATTAGCCATCCCGTGTTCGAAAAAACTCCTAACAACGTATCATGTTTCACTCCCTCCACTGATAATGATAAGCCTTCGCAAATATTACATATTTCAAAATCATTTTGCTCATTTCGCGTAAAAAAACGTCTAAATCGATCAAAATACACAAATTCAAAATCCAAAACTAATAAAAATACACAAAAAACAAAATGAAAAATAATAGAAATTTACATGGAGTACAAAACATGACAAATTATCAGTTATTCATTCTATTTCCACAAAAAAAAAGGTACAAATATATATGGAATTAGGGGTATGTATCGTCCACTGTCAACCATCGAAGGTTAGGGGTGGGCACCCGCGGGTACCCGCGAGATTCTCGCTACCCGCACCCGAACCCGTCTCGCACGGGTAACTAGTTTTAATACCCGTACTCGTACCCGCAGGGTGCGGGTACCCGCTGTTTGGGTACCCGCAAAAACTTGCAAAACTTTTAAAACGCGGGTACCCATCCCGAGAGGAGGAGAGAGAGGAGGTTGGAGTTGGAAGGCTGGAATGGGAAGGCTGGAGCGGGAGGTGGCGGGCGGGAGAGAGAGAGAGGAGGCGGCGGGCGGGCGAGATGGAGGAGGAGGCGACGGGGGGCGAGATGTAATCTGGAGAGGCAGAGGCTATGGAGAGGCAAAGGCGGGAAGAAGAAGAGCTAATCTGGAAAAGGGGAAAGGAAGGTTAGGTTTAGGGTTAGAAAGGGGTAGTTAGGTAATATTCATTAAAACTAAGGGTATTTTTGTAATTTTTGCGGGTACCCGCGGGTACCCGTTTATGATATTAAAAAACCCGTCCCGAACCCGAACCCCCGGATATTTAAAATTTTATTACCCGAACCGGAACCCACGGGTAAGAGTAATTTTTTGCGGGTTTGGAACGGGTTTCGGGACAGGACGGGTAACGCGGGTATTTTGCCCACCCTAAGGTGTTCCTACTGGAATACATCTATTCCCATGAAGACATCGTATTTTTCTATCTCCGGCAACTTCAGCTAATAATTCCGAGTAGTTTACCTGAAATATGCACGCTCATGCCTAAGCAAAACGTCCAGAAGGAACAGATACGAAACAATTACCAAGATAAAGAAAAACCTTCCACGTATAGTTCATGAATATGCCATCACAAATGTCAAAGAAAGTTTATTCATTTCATTCAGCTGATCTTGCCATTCAAGATGACCACAAACAGTGACACTGTCATACTTGCAAAGACGTATTAGATTAAAGAACGAAGAATTAAGAAATAGAATAGAGTCATTTAACACAATGATAATTTCTGAAAACTCACCATATAACCAATGTCCCAGGCACATACAAATGCATGAAATTTGTCATCAAATTCAAAGCTAAACCTGATGCCTACAACACTAAACATCCAATAAAAATTGCTAGAAATTACCTTCCCTTCTTCTCTGTTGGACTCTCAATGAAGTTCGCTGGCTGAAGCGTCCAATCGGACACTCCATAGACCTGCTCGATTTCCCTGGAAGAAAGGAAAATCAGGAGAAAGACGTTATAGCCTCTAAAATTCGAAATCTTTACCAGATGTGGGCGGTGGTGTCCGCTTGAAGACGTCGATTTTCTTCTTCGCTTTCCTCCATGGTTATCTCTACCGTCTCCACCGATGCAGGATTTCAAGTTCCCTCCGTTAACCAAAATCCGATGAAGGCGGTGGTACAGACAAATGCATGACATTTCTCACCAGATTCAAAGCTAAATCTGATGTCTACAACACTAAACATCCAATAATCATTGCTAGAAATTACCTTCCTTTCTTCCATGTTGGAGTCTCAATGAAGTTCGCTTGCTGAAGCTTCCAACCAGAGACTCCATAGACCTGCTCGATTTGCCCGGAAGAAAGGAAAATCAGGAGAAAGACGTTATAGCCTCTAAAATTCGAAACCATTACCAGTGTGGGTTGTGGTACCCGCTTGAAGGCGGTGATTTTCTTCTTCGCTTTCCTCCATGGTTGCCTCCGCCGTCTCCTCCGATGCAGGAAGCGGTGAAGGCGGTGGTACCCGCGAATTGGTGGCGATGGAGAAGCCCGCAAGGGTCAACAAATCCATTAACCCAAATCCATAAGTTTTGCCATTACCAGATGTGGGTTGTGGTACCCACATGAAGCTCTGATCCGCGGAATCGCCAGAGATGTGCGACCCACTTGAAGAGGATTTGTTGACCCTTGCGGGCTTCTCCATCGCCATTACCAGATGTGGGTTGTGGTACCCACTTGAAGCTCTGATCCGCGGAATTTCCAGAGATGTGCGACCTCGCCAAGGATGAGGGAGGAAGACAGAGTGAAGACCAAGAAGAAGGGCTTGGAGGAGGTCGATCGAAGACGCCAGATGAGGGAGGAAGAGAGAGTGCATATCGAACGGGCTTGAATTGGTCGATTTACGCGTCCTTAGGGAGGAAGACAGATCGAAGACGACGGGATAAGGGAGGCGATATAATGGATCTGCAGAAGAGAGTGCACAACGAATATACGATACAATGAATTAAACAATAAAATACAAAATGAATTTGTATTTGTTTTTTTGATCGAACTGATGTAAACACAGTATGTTTTTTTTTTCTCTTTGGCGGACGTGACAGTAAAAGAGGAGAGGCAAAATCCCTTTTTATATTATTATTATTATTATTATTATTATTATTATTATTATTATTATTATTTTGAGTTGAAGCTTGTAGGGCTGGACAAAGTATTCGAATCTGATTCGTATTCGATTCGTATTCGAACCGAAAATTCAAATATCCGTTAATATAAATACAAATACAAATATTAGAAATCAGATATTCGAAAAATACAAATACAAATAGTAAATTCAATTATCCGTATTATTCGTATCCGTAAATATTAAATAGAAAATTTAGTTAATATATAGATACATATATAACAAATTGATTGTAATGATCAAATTAGAATAAAAAATATTATTAATCTTATTTAAAAATTTATTATATAAATATATATAGCGAAATAGGTAATATATTTACGATGGGAAGACTAATAGATCAATTACTTTAAAATCACTAATATTGTTGAATATTTAATTTTTATTCAAGATTGATTTTAATCCAAATGTGTTGGATAATGTTATGGAGACATTACAATATATAAAAAAAATATAGAACTCACTAAATATATAACTTTGTGCGAATTTATTTTAGTGTGTAATCTAACAATTTGTTTCATTGTTAGGTGAATTGACGATGTTCGTAGAATCATCCACGAAACTAAATTTAAATAATTGGTGTGGAGATGAATGTGAAGATTTGGTGTTTTGTTTTATTTATATTATGTATATTTGTATCTTTATGCGATTTGAAATTTTAGTTTTAGATTATATTTGATGATTATTGATTTTTTATTAAATATTTTTATATATATTTTATACGTTAAAAAAATTTAGGTTCAGATACGAATATCCGAATATCCGACGGATATCCGTATATTCGACAAATATTTGTATTTACAAATATCCGAATTTACAAATACAAATACAAATACTAAATTTGGATATTCGCCGAATATAAATACAAATACAAATAGTCCGATATTCGCAAACCTTAGAAGCGTGTCAATCTCAAGCCTCGATTCTGATGGATTTGCGCGGCCGAACCGGTTTACTTGGCAAAAACATCTACTTTGGATAGGACTTATGTCTCGAACATTCTTGTCACCTTGAAGCTGACGTCTTTTATATCTTTTAGGTTCGCTAATGTATCATCACCACAACCAGATTCTCCATCTCAATAAATGGTTGCGAACTCTCGGATTATTTTGAATGAGGTGACCCACTCCGACATGATCGCGGAAGAGATCGCCGAGAGCAAGGTTATGATCTAGGATTTTAGGTGTGGTGGAAGAATCCAGAGGCGTCAAGATATTTCATCTGAGGTAGGAGCGAGCTGTGCTTGTGTGAATGAAAGCTCGAAGAGTTATAGAACCAACTCAGGAGTAAATTCAATATCTCATTACACAGGCCCAATTCAATGAAGCCCGGAATACAATGATGGCCCAGAAGATGCAAAATTAAGAAAAACTAATTTGTAAACATCAAATCCGAGGATAACTATTTACAGCAGTGTTGAATGATGAAGTGTTATTTATTGACAATGGAAACTGAAAAAGTTATTTCACCATATTAGATAAGAACTTTAAAATACATATCTATGAGGTTGTTTTGACTACCTTAAAGAAATAGAACATTGAAGTCTCACCTTAAAACAAAAAAAAAAGATAATAAAATATGTCTTTTTAATCTTTGATCTAGAAAAAATCCTTCTAAATGTTCCTCAAATAGTGAGGAATGACTATGGTGGTGTTTATAGAAAAATCATGCGTAACAAGGGATAAAAATGGAACTAAGTTCGTTGAGAGAACTAGAAAACTTTAGGTTTCTTGCACAATGGGTATGACCATGCATGATTCCGTGATCTGCACCATATGCAAATTCAAGGGTTAGTCAAGGGACTATCTAAATTTACAGCTACAGATTTATTGTTTAAGGACTGTGTTTAGAAAGTTTGTTACACTAATGGCGAGACAACCATGAAAGAAACTAAGGACTTTTATGTCTGACAGAAAAGTGGAGTTTAATTTTGATGAACTCTCTAAATTATAGAAGAAAAGGGAGTTAAGAGGAAACTTACAATGGTATAATCATCATTAACAAAATAGAATGGTTGAAGGAAGAAACAAAACCTTGTTAAAATGTGAAAAACAAATTAATAAAAAATCTACATAACAAGTTAAGCGCAAAACTTGTATTCACAACCCCAAACATGCGTAAATATTGTTAGACACTATTCTCTGTTTAGAGTATTTGAATTATTCTCCATTTGGTAAACACTCTACTCCATTTATAATATTTTTTTCTCTTGTTGTGTGTTGTCCACCAAGAAAATGAAATAAAGAAGTTTATTATTCTCCATTCCTTATGTTGTCCACTCTCTATGGAAACAAAATCGTTTCATTTTTCCATTTATGCATATATATTTAATATTTCATTGTTGCAATTGTTTACTTTACTAGTATTTCTATTTATCATACTATAAAATGAAAATATCTTACCTATATATGCATGTAATTGAAAAAATAATATGGAATATTATGCTTATAATTGATATAATAATTCTTATATTTTCTGTTTCATTATCTCCTTTATCCTTTTGTTAATCTTTTTTATTCACTCTCTCATCTTAAAATCTTTTATGGTACGAGAGTCTCGTTACGAATAAATTAGGTTCTTAATTTGCTTCCGCTCAATTCTATTTGTTTATCTAAGTCATGTGTCTTCTTAAAAACGAGAATGTCAAACCTTGTTCAAGGCAACATCACAATCGTGTTCAGTGGTGATAATTAACTTGTGGAAGTGTATGGTGAATCAACCACAATCTTCATCAAACCAAATGGAAAGGATATTGAAGGTGTTGACATGGCAGATCGTGAAGTCTTGGGAGCTCCTGTGTCGCTGCAACATCCCTAGATCTGTATATTCTGAGGTGCTATAGGAATAAGAATAAGAGCATTGCCCACCTTTTATGAAATGAGCTAAAGGAAGTGTTCAGAAGCATTTCCAAGCTAACCCACATTTTTTAGATCAATAAGGCATCGAACACTCTTTGGCAAGATAATAAGCCTTTCCATAATCATGCTAGGGACTTCAAAGATCTCCGCCTAAAGATCAGTGAGTTTCATCCTCTCTCCACTAGTCCCAAGGAGATTATCAACATAACAATCATGACCAGGTATTCGAACTACTTCAAACTAGTTAAATCCTACACTAGAGTCATCGATCATATCCTTAGTCAAAATCTTATTATGCCATTCAATGAAGTTTGCATGCAAATCAGAAAGAGAAATGATCATTACGCGTATTCCATGTAGGTCTTTTAAAAACAGCTACTTACAATAACGTCAATTCAAGGCCTTTTTCGGAAGTTATATGGTGCGAGCACCACAAGAAAAGGGATCACGTTAACGAGAAGTGTTGGTTACCCATCTCCATATCGATCAATCCAAGACTCGCGATATAGATCGCTTAACTGAAGAATCCACCTATGCAACCAAGGCTGACACAGAAAAAATCTAACTTCTCCTCACTCGTGGCATGGTTAACATACTGATCCAAATAACATTGTCTTGATTTCTAAATACACAATCACATTATTGGCGATTCAGGAGCCACGGGTTACATGATAAATAATTTGAATTTAATTATGTGTAGAGCCTTATTTAGGAAACATAAAATTTCAAACGTAACTAATATACCAGTTAAAGAAATATGCTACATTAGGATTCTTAATCAAATTATCACGGTCCTATATGTACTCGATTTCTCAAATAACTTATTGTACGGTTTGTTTTAAATCTAATAAATTTTGGATTCAGGATATTGAGACGAAAAATATTGTTGGAGAAGGATCGCTCAAGAATGATCTTTATGTTTTATAAAATTTTGATATTTTTTCAAGTCGTATGTTTGTTCTAACATTACTAGTAATATAATTTTAAAATTTGGCATGCTAGATTAAGACATGCACATTATAAAGCATTGCAAGTTTTGTTATCAAATATCAAATATAATCATGAAACATGTGATGCCCGCTTACTAGGAAATCACTATAGGACTACTTTTCACAATCTAATACAAACTATGACGACTATTTTCATTTAATTCACTCGGATGTTTGGACATCATCTAGATTAACTAGAGACACATGATTTTACTTGTTAAAGTCCCAAAGTGTCTATGCAATGAATTTAAGATACTGTAGACTTATGTTGCAATACAAATTCAATGCTATAATTAAATGTCTCATGTCAAATAATAGAGAAGAGTACACGAGCCATTAATTCCAAACATTTTGGAGGATGGAGGCTTCATGCACCAAATTATATTAATATACTCCACTATAAAATGGAATTGATAAGCGCAAGAATGACATCTAATGGAGATTTCAAGCACCATTATGTTCTATCGACGTGTGCTCATCCAATAATGGGGAGATGTCATCATATAGCATGCCATCCCATCAACAGGCATCTAATAAAATACTTAAATCATGTCACTCCCTAAAAGCTATTAAATAACACAAAATGTGATTTCGATTACGTTAAATTATTTGATTGATTTTGTTTTGTTTTTGTAGATGAAGCCTTACGAAGCAAATTCGAGGCCAAAAACATCAAGTGTATCTATGTTAACTACTCATCCACACAAAAAGTGTTCAAATGTTATAATCTTAGGACTCTTCACATAAATGTATGTAGGAAAGTCAAATTTGATTGAACTCAAAGCATTTATTTACAAAATAATTTGATCAAATTTGAGAATATGATCCAGTCACATATCGTATGTAGTTCCTTAAGGTCTATAATAAACTAGTTTCAAGTTGACAATGGTGACAAACTCACACTGCAACAAGATTCAAACCCGTCTTGGGAAGAATTACCAAAAAATCAAGTGAGTATGGAAGAACAAGAAAAAGAAGAACTTGAGAAAACATAAAGCATCGAGCATTTTAATCAACCAACAAATGGAGACATCGTGCTCGATTAAAATATCTTCCTCATATTCATTACTATAATACTATGATCGCTTATCTTATTCAATCTTTTATAATTTGACTAATCTCACTTATGAACATCAAGTATTTGAGATTCAAATTGATGGCATTCAAGAACCCACGTCTTACTAGGAAGCTTGATCCACCCAGCATTGCAACAAGGCATGTATTATGAAGTCGATTCCCTCTAAAAAGTGAAACCTAGGATCTTGTCGAACTTCCCTAGTGAAAGGAGGAAGTAAGTTACAAGTTAATATATGAGGTTAAATTCCATATCAACTGCAATGTAGAGTGCTATAAAGCTCCATTAGAAATACAAAAAAGTAGTTCGTTTTCAATGGAAATATCTGTTCAAAGTGGCCAATTTTCTATTGAAATGAGAAATTTTGAATGGAAATCAACATCTTCATGGTTCTTGATAATTGATCATCAAAAAACCGTTTTTTGCAAATTTTAATGGTTGTTTAACCACCATAATCTATTGATAACTTTTTAACGTTGAAACATTCAATGTAGATACACGACAATTTTCAATGTAAGAATCAACGGAATTCATTGATGCACTCAACATGCACCCGTTGGTATGATCGCAAGACAAAACAAAAGGCATCTCTTGGTATGATCTAACGATATATCAACTGAAATTTTTTGTTGTGATTGTATGATATATCAACGAGCATCCATTCGTATGATCACACGACATATAAACGGGCATTTGTTGATCATTTATTCACCGAAATAAAACAATTTCAACAACCATCCGTTGAATGCTTTTGCACAGGAAAATAAAAACAAAAAATAAAAAAATTTCGAAATATATAAAATTTTAATACAAATATACAAAATTACATATATAAATCCTACATATCATCTAAACTGCCACTGTCTTCTTACCCCTCTCCTCCATCTCCTCAAGAAGGGATTGCATCTAAATTAAACGTCGCTTCTTGTTGTCTTGACATTGTTTCGTTTGTAGGTGGTGGAGATGTTTGTGGTTGACATGATTTCTCATAATAAATTTGATGATACTCTCCATGCGACACATGTGTACCAATGTACCATATTATCTCGAAGAATGGTCACGAGTTACTCGATATGTCATTCTTAGGTATATGTTCCCTAAAATGTTGGGGGAGGAGAGAGGTTGTAGAGAAACCAAACCATATAGTATATGGCTAAATAGACTACATAAATAATATAAATAAAACAATTTATTTTTAATTATATTTTTTTTAAAACAATAAAATTTTATATATAAATAAATCTTATTCTTTTATATAGAGTTAGTTCATCAAGAGATGCGTCGACAGTTTGTGATTTTGGTGTGATCTTCTCTATCACATTCTTCACCTCTGATTGAGGGTCGAAAAACTTATGTTTATTGATCGCTTCCTCGATGAAAGACTCTTTCTTGGCATGTATCTCGATCACAATCTCAAGAAACATTAGTTCTATTCTCATTTTCTACATCTGCGATGTGTAATTGATATTATATGTACATTTAAAATATGTGTATATATAATTTTACTTATAATTCAAAATTCCTACAAATTCGTTATTCTTTTTCGGAAACGATTGTGCTCTTGAGGTGTGGTGATCTGAACCATCTCTGGGAACCTTCTCGTTGTATTGATAATTTTTGGCCTTCTCACTATTGGTTTTGAAGTCTTCCAAGTTCTAATGTTGGAGAAGCTGATATATATCTTTTTTTGCTACATCGGTTTGGCGTTCTCCTTCAAATAATATCTCCTAGCGTTATTCATCATAAATTTGAGTCGTGATTGCATATAGTACATCCACGTGGTTTAGATGCACGACGTGTGGATCTTAAGTCATATGGATGATGTTTGCAATATGAAATAAAATAAAATATTATATTGAATAGAAAATAATACATAATTAATAGAACTATTTGAAGTTTTAAGTTTACGAAGAAACTACAACACTAGTGTATAAATTTTGTTGTCATGTGCCATGAGTAAATATGTGAGCCTACATTGAAGCTTGGATGATGTTGTTGTTTGTATATTTCATCACATCATCCACATCAAACCTACATATAAAAAATAAATATTTAAAATTATTTTAATAAAAACAATATAGCAAGGGAAAATAATTATGCCACAGTATTCCATCTGGTCGTTCGGGATCGATGATTGTAACACTAGGACGGTCATCAAAACTATACATCAAATCATAAATTTCACCATAACGTTGTCATCGATAAATATCGATGGCATCGATATAGGTGACAATGGATGATATGACGAAGGAGGATGTGGTGGAAGCGCTCCAGTGGGACCCGCCAATAACCTTTCGTGATCGATAAATCAATGAGGCCTTATTATAAAGTGTTTAGATCGGTATTTTGATATTTGGAAGAGAGTAATTTTGACGATTTGGATGCCTTTGTGGTTGAAATGGTTGAAAATGGTATTTTTTAATGGGTTAAATACCCATTTTTTTCAATGTGGAAAATTACAATGGATGCCCATTGAAATCGAAATCCAATCATCAAAAGTCAAGATCACTACCCTTTATCTTCCATTTCAATAGGCATCCATTGAAACTTGCAATGGATGACCATTGAAAGCCTACACTATAGGCGACGACATACAAAGCATCAGAAGGATATGGAGTTTCAATAACATCCGTTAGAACTATCAACAGATACCAGTTGAAATTTTCAAGACAATTACGATGCAAAGAGTTGTAATTATTACCTATATCAGAAGGCATCCTTTAAAACTATTAACAGGTGTCCATTGAAAATTGTATAATGATTATGTCATTAAATAGTATATGTATCACTGGGCATCTTATAAAAGTATCAAAGGGCATTCATTCATAAATCATTTTTTTGGATCAAGAGATGCCCAATGATACATGTAACAGATGGAAAAATCCAAATATATCAACGAGCATCCATTATAAGTATCAATGGATGCACATTAGTAATAGAAGATGAAAGACAAAAATGGTACAAGTGGGACATTTTTAAAATTCAAATTTTTTAATTTTATAATTACAAAGTTCACAACTCATTTTCTTTAATTTTTCAAATTCTAAAGCTTTGTTAGATGGTGTAATGAATTCATCGCTTTGTTTATCTTTGGTATCTTCTAGTTCTACATCTTCATAAATGTCAATGTATTCACCATTTACGTCGATCTTTGTCATAATCTCTTCACAATTTTGAAATTCAATTAAACATATTGATTTAGAGTTCTTGGTTTGCAATATCATTGTTTCTTATGCGTTTAAAACTCCATGCAGATTAATATTCAATGTCGTCTACCACTATTCTTTTCGATGTTTCGGTGATGTTGGATATTGAACATAACATACATAATGGTTTTTTTGTGATGAATGTATCATACTTTTGGCACTATGGTAAAGCCATTGTTTTGTTCATATATCCATTGTTTTGTTCATATATCCATTGTATCATACTTCATATATCCATTGTTTTGTTCGTGTACCACGTTTTATAGTTGGATAAAACCATTAACCTTTTGAAAAACATTATCTTTAATCTAACTAGACCATGATATTCGACCTCTAGAATTTGATGCAAAATACCATAGAAATTATCATCCTCTATTCTGCTATTAACTAAAATGTCTTAATTGTATGTGATGTTATATTTTCCGAGTTCGTATGTGTGGAAGGTGTATCCCCAAGTAAATATAATTGGACACCACAATACACTTACTACAATACCATTACCTAAATCTCTCAATAAAGTAGTATATCTTTTCGTAATATCTTGTTGCGAAAATATTTATTATGTTTTCTGAATGTATGCAAATGAGGAAGAAATCTTTGACAATTAAACCAACATGGTTTCTTCCTTTGTACGAGACATAACGAATCGGTGACCTCCATGCAATATAGACATGCTACTATCTCTTGCGTGTTCCATCTGGACAATATTCAATATGCAGAAAAGTTGCTAATTATCCAGAACAACACTGCTTACAATGAAGTTATGTTATGTTGTATATATGTATCAATTTATGAATCATTAGTTGCAATAAGACATCAAAACTTTTATTCGGATGTCTTGGTTCTTGAATCAGCACCGTTATAAACGTAACTTCTCTTTTTAAACACATCTTAGTTCACTACAAAAAAATAATTATATTTTCAATGACCAAATCTGTTGGTAATCGAATGTTGAAAAAACTCATCTGTTTCATTTTCCAACGGCGTTTCAGCGACCAAAATCCGCTGAACAAATACCAACAAATTTTAACGTATAAGGCTATTGAAATTTCCAATAGAAATCTGTTGGAAATTTCAACAGATGCCCATTAGAAATTCTAACGGATGCTCGTTTGAATGACTATCAACGAGGATCCGTAGAAAGTTTTCACAGGAAAATTGGAAATTACTAAGCAGAAATTTTAGATATATCATTGAAGGCTCATTAATGTTATGATTTTATCTTTAAAGGACATTCGTTAATTTTATGGCGAATTGTAAACGAAACAAAAAATATTAATAAATTTAAACTTAAAATATTAATTCAAAATATATAAGAAATACTATATCCTAAAAATCATCTAAAGCATCAGTGCCTTCTTCTTCTTCGTCTATCCCGACATTGCTAAAAGAAAATCCAATGTCTACTCCATCACATTTTAATTTGTTATATAATCATCAACCTTGATGATGAGGATAAAAGAGACTAACCTTCATATATCATTTGTTTCGCCGCATCCAATAGGTAAAAATTTCGTCACACATTAGTGTTTGGCGTCCCTTTCAACATTTGTTCAAAGATTCCGAGAAAAGCGTTCAGCACTATTTGGATATATGGATTGGCCATCGTCGTTATTATAAGATCCTCCTCATTTCTTTTGATTTCTTGTGATTCATGTAAAGTCACACCTCTAACGCCACCATCTTCACTACGCAAGAACCAAACTTGATAATTCTCCATGAAACTGAGCTTAAAAAATATTGGCAAATAATTCCTTGACGTGATACTTCATATTTTTACATCTTTTGTAGAGACATAAACATTGTCGTGTTTTTTAGATAAAAGTTGCATCGATTCAAAACTCAAAAATTATTCCAATATGAGTAAGAATTCTCGTGTAACCTCTTCTGTTACTAGATCATTTCTTCTGTAGAATCATTCTGTTGACCTATATATATTTTTATTTAAAGAGGATGGCAGTTTTTAGAGTATGTTTTACATGAATTGTTGATGTTAGAAAAAACTAGTTAGTTGCATAAATAGTGCCAATTTCAATGGTCAAATGTTTCCACTATTTTCATAAAAAAATTTAAATATATCAATAAACATGAATTTATTATTTCAATAGATGACCGTTAAAAACTTTCGACGGACATTTGTTGGACTGGATTGCATATTTTAACTGGCCCACCAACGAATGATTCAACAAATTTTAGCTATCATGATCTCTTGAAACATCATTGAAACATGCCAACAGATAACATCCATTGATCGTTGACATTTGCAACATAATTTTTAATGTATATAGATGGACGTCTCAACGGAATAATTCCGTTGATATTTTGTTCAAAGTTGTAACAAGTTTAAATGGATATCAATGGTGGTATTCTACTGGAATATGTACGAATTCGTTGGACTTTTTTTTCAAAAGATGAATTCTTTGAAATGTCTATTGAGATTAACGTTTTTTTTGTAGTGTAGTAATTAGTTTTTTTACACTAACATAGAAAGAAGACTACACAACACATTTGCAGTAGTAGCAAACTATACACGATATCTATTTTGTTATGAGCTGCTTTAAAACTTAAATACAGTTTGTGGCACCTAGATGTCAAGAGCACATTCCTATAAGGCGAAATGGGGAAGAAATGTACATGAAGTTTCTCCCAAGATACATGAAACCCAACAACAACATGGTGTGTTAGTTACATAAATCGATTTGTGGGTTGAAACAATCTCCATGTGCCTGGTATCAAACTCTTCATAATGCTTCACTAGAATAAAATTATAATAAATGTGAAAAACACCATTCCTTGTCTTCAATTCAAGGAGGATAAAAAACCATTATATATTAGTTTACATAAATGATTCTATTATTAGGTAGATAACGGAAAATGAATTGAAAAGAAATGCCTTAAGAATTAGGCGAGCTAAAGTATTATGTGGGTATTGAAGTTTTACATACTAATGTCTATTTTTCTCTTAAGGACAATATGCCATTGATTTTATGTTCGTATCTAATTATTGGATCAAAAATCAAACCATAAATTAAGGACGAACCAAAAATCCATACCTAATTTGCTAAAAAGTTTATGACGAATTATAATTCATCTGACATTTAGAGATGGAACAAAATTTATCAGAAAATTAGGGATGGATCACAAATCCATCCAAAATTTAAGAATGGATCAAATATCGTTTAGAAATTCTGTCTCTAAATTGAAAATTTCTAATAGTAATTATAGGGGCCCAAGTGGGAGAGACCTAAAGAACAAATTAAGTGGTGGTCCAAAGATGCAAAAGGAAGACAAAGACTAGGTATGATGAGCAATACGTATCTATAGAACAAGAAAAATTATTTTTGTATCGTCAGAAGATCTCTACCACTCTTTAAGTTCTGCACCTTGGCAGCTTAATCTCGAAAATAGTATAAGATTCATGTTGCAACAATTTTGGGAGAATGCTTTCTAAACTGAATGGGGTACGATTGTTTTATCCTTTACAACATCTTTTTGTACAATGAAAAGATAAAAAAATCACCTCTTATATGGTTGAACTAACTAAAACATAAAAAACATTACAATAGTAATAAAGATAATTAAACTGAATTGGTCCACTGAATATAGCCTCATCTGGTTTATGTATATATGCAAATGTTCCATCATATCGAAAAATGAAGATGAAAATACCTTTTTCCAATGAACTTAATACCTCTGCAATATTGTGCTTCAATACATCCTAATAGTTTTCTTTCTAACTTTCTTAAAAAACTATCTCTAGAGAATGTGTTGATCTTGTATAATGCATTGTGCAATCTAGGATGGAAGCTCTCTCAAAGAAATTGGGATGAGCCATTGCATGAAAACATGAAATCATGACTCTTTGTGTCCATGAGGTTTGAGCTACAATATCAACACATCGGATACTATTCAACGTATATCTATCTATCTGTAATTTTCAACGTCTTCATTTAGCCACTTCAACAATGTTTTCATCCAAAGACAAGATAATCTGAATATCGAGGTTGGTTCCTTTTCCATCGCATAACTCTATCCCAAGTATTCGATTTTTCATCTCTAAATCATTCTCTGTTTGTATGTATCCTTTGTCTTCCTTGCAACATTTAGAACTGTATTGAAAATGTTATAAAGAAGGTTTTTCTCCATATGCATAACATCCAAGTTATGTTATAATGTGAGTGATTTTCAATAAGATAGTTCTTAAAAACCGTTGCGATTGTTCCATTTTTCCACTAATCTCGCCCTTGCAGTGCCCTCGATCGTCTCCACATGCAACTAGTTCTTGTAAATCATCTATCATGTTTAGGCGTTCATACAAGTTATGTGTACTTGTTTGAATAAATGATGTCTTTTCTTTCGTACAAAATTTTTGAAAACTGTTTCCTGTATTTTCTGAATGGAATTCCATGAGAAAAAAATATGTGATGATGATTATACTAACATAATTTATTCTCATGTACGAGAAAAAAACAATCAATATCCTGGATACAATACGAACATGTGAATCTCCCATGCATGCTCCATTCACATAACATTTCATACCTAGAAATGTCATTAATTTTCTATAACATTATTACATTTAGTGTAAAGTTTTGTTTCGTACTTACATCATATGCATGAACTCTATTGTTCTGTAGATATCTCAACATGCAAATCAATGGCTCAAGAAAGACAACAGAACTTTTCTTTGGATGTTCTTGATTGGGAATCATCAGCGTCAGAAAGACAACTACCCTTTTCATGTGGCACGTATTTTTATGATGATGGTTTTTCATACCAAATTTATTGACATTCCATAAGGTCTTTGTCGGCACCCGAAAACAATATGCAGTTGTTTTTACAAATATCAAACTTCTCAGATGGAATGCCTATCTCCTTTAAAACATTAATTTTGTATTTGTATTGAGTTTGATTATTATGCTGCAAATACTCATGCTTAGTTTGAGAAAAAAATATATACAATTTTTGACCATATTATAATTGGTTATATACTCATCAATATTGATGATAAAGATAAACGTGATTGACCTTCATAAAAACCTTCGTACGTAGGTTGATTCCTCGCATCTAATAGGTCAAAGAATCATCTCACATAATTGTTTTGCATCTCTTCTATCATCCGCTTTACATCTCTTAAAAATATTTGTCACTATTTTTACATATGAATTTATCATTGTTACACCTCTTACATTGAAGCCTTCACCGTGTAAGCATGATAATGATCCATGGAACTAACTCTATAATGATAATTTTTATTATTTCTTCAATAGAGTACTTTGTATTCTAGTATCTGCATGTACATAACATTGTGTTGTGTTCTTGACACTAATCGTTTCATTTTCATACGTATTTCTTGCATGATTTTAGAGATATTTATGATATAAATGCGATGTTTACGTATGATTTTGTATCCATTTTATTCGTTTTCGTGTTTTCGTGTTCTTACAGGTTTTAATGTGTATTTGGTTCATTTAAGAGTTAAAGGACGTACACGGGACAAACTACTAACATCGAGGATCATAACGGAGCAAACATGACGAGTATCGACGAGGACTAACACTGCCCACGCGGGGCATTCACCTAGCCCACGTGGGCTACAACCTCCGAAAAACTCAGCACGGCTCGGGGAGGTCCTCAGCATGAACGGGTCTTCATGATAAACATCAGTCTGCGCGGGGCACTCCTCAGCTCGTGCGGGGCACTTGGTCCAGCAGAACGAGCATGGGTCGGGCAAGCCATCAGCCCGAGCGGATCAAGCACCAGTAAGGGAGCCTGCGCAGGGCACACATTCAAGCCCACGCGGGTCGCGTGTGTCACCTGCAGAAACAAGAAAAAGAAACTCGGCCAAAGAGGAAAAGAAAGTGGTTAGTTACCTACACAAAAAGGAAACATTGTTAGAGAAGAGGAACGAGAGTTATATGGCTGGAAAATAGAAAGAAAATGTGCCCACTTACTCAAGAATAGAAACTATTGCAAAGAAGAATGGAAAACTCACAAAAACAACAAGCTGCAACAAAGAGGAAAGAAGAGGAAAGGAAGAGAACGGCCAAATAGGAAAAAAGAGGAGAAAAGCAAAGAAAGAAAGAAAAGAGGAAAGAGAATGAGGAGAGCTAGGGTTCGTTCACTTCAGTTTGGGAGGAAAGACACACACGTTAGAGAGAGAGAGAGTTGTAGAGAGAGAGTAGATAGGAAAGCTATTCGTGAGTTCTTGGAGAGGAGACATTCAAGGGGCATTGAAGATCAGTTCAGGACTTCGGTTTCGTTTGGTTTTTATGTTCTTTAGACTTTCTACTTCGATTATGTTTTTTACTTTTGAACGCATGAGCGAGTAGTTGTTTTGTTCTAGGAGAAGGGATTATCCCTTGGCTATCCCGGAACCATTTTATTTATCTTTGAATGCAATTTCCCGTTTTCGTTTATCTATTCTTTGTTTGAGTGCTTGATTGACTTGTGTTTACGAAAACCAACTAGATGCATGTTTTAGGAACTTAGGAGAAGGACCGAAAGGAGAATTCTAATTCCGGATAATCGGGTTTAGAACAACCGAGGTTAGGCCACAAAAGTAGGGTAGCGGCGGTTGAGGGAAAAACGGATGAATCATGTAACTTACGAATTGCATGATTAGATAGATTGATTGTTGGTTTTGGTAGTTTGTGGTGAAACCGAATTCCGAGAACGTTTGTCTCACTGTTAATGACTCGTTAGTTTATTGTTTTTAGTATTTCATTCCTAAAATCAATATTTCGTTTGTTTGCAAGTTTGATTCGTAGGTTGGGTTTAGGTTGTGTTGTGTAGTCCCTATGGGAACGATACCTAGAGTACTACACACGTGACGTGCGCTTGGGGGTAGTTTAGGTTAATATTTGTTTAACTTTGAATCGCATTCGACACAAATATTGCATCAACGCTAAACTTATGAATTGTTCGATCATAGTAAGAGTTCTTCCGTAAAATCTTATATTATTGGATCCTTCCTTTGATACATCCATTATGTCAACCCCCATATATTTCTATTTGGAGAAAAAAATATATATTTGAGGGAATCCAATAAGACCGAAACCAATATGTTCTTCGTACATCCATTATCCCACTCATGACACAAATAAACATACAAATAAAAACATCACTCAGCATATAACTTCCTTGGCACTCAAAAAGTCCAGACTCTAGTCTCGCGGCTCCAACTCTCGTAAGACCCCCCATATCCCAACATAGGTTGCTCCTCTCATCACAATCCCCAAGGTATTGCAATATTATCTTCAGTGACCCAATCTTCCTACATGATATACTCACATCACATGTCTATCATCGAAGTATCGTCTCGACACGAGCACCACGATCATGAAACTCACCCCTCACGTGCACCTCGATCTCATATTCCACCTGGTTTCCCTTTTAATTCCTTGGAAGACTTAGGATGCACCACCAAAATCTTTCCTTGAACGACTGATCCAAAAACAATCAAACTTGATCCGGAATTACCTCTACCATGAAAACGCTTGGCCAAAAGAACCCCTGCTTCACAAACTTGTCTTGTCACTCATTGAGTTCCTAAAACTCATTTAACGTCACTTGAAACTTTCATGCTCGTCTTTGACAAAGCAATACGGGTTTTTGGCCATTTATTCCCTTCTTTTAATCACTATTCCTTGAAAATAATATATTGTATCGTTACAAAAAATTGGATACTATAGTTGACACGCACTGCAAACGGCCTTGGTTGTGATATCAATTGCTATCATTAAGATGTCGTTGAAATCATATATATAAAACGGAGGATTTTTTCTCCCTTCTGGTGCTGCCACGTCAGCCAGGTGAGGAAAAATCCTCCACTTTCACACCACTTTCACACCAATCAGGGGTTTTTTCCAGATTCATTTGCTTGATGAGTGACTCTTCCTCTTCATCTTAATGTCCAAATTCATCTCTCTTTCTGATGAATTCATTCGCTCCTGGATGCACTGTCCCTGCGTCCTGTCCTCCTCCAACATTTCGGTCGATTCACCCATTCTAGAGCCCACCGGTGGAGTTTTCATTCTAACATTCACCGGTGACGCCGAGCACCGCCTCAGCCCTTCCATTCTCGATACCTTTCATTCGACCATCCGACGAATCCGGCATGAGTCATCGTCTTCTAACTCGGTCCGCATCACCACAGCTGAAGGTAATTTCTTCCCCAATGGCTACGACTTGCGAAGGATGTCGGAACCATGGTGTTTGAGAACTTGCTTTGAGGGTTTGAACGGAAATACATATAGCTCCGGAACACGCGATAGCAGTCGGTTTCCCACAGCACGCGACAGCAGTCGGTTTGTCACCGGAGCACGTGACAAGAGGCGGATGAGGGTTTTCGGTCGAAGAGGCACGTGACAGTCGGTTTTCCATAGGTAGGGTTTTAACTCGCTTCCGCTCTTCGCCTCCATCTCCCATCGACGACGGTGCCATTATTTCCTCCTACATTTGAAGTGAATTTTTCCCTCTTAATCTGTCTTCAGAACCTCCACCTCTCGGGTCGAAGAAGGCGAAGAGGCACGCGACAAGAGGCGGATGAGGGCGGGGCGTGGGAACGGCGAATCCAGAACGAATAAGGTGAATAGTCACGCGCAGGAGGGGATGAATTCGTTCGGCCATCCGATGAATCCGGTCTGAGTCATCATCTTCTAACTCGGTCCGCATCACCACAGCTGAAGGTAATTTCTTCTCCAATGGCTACGGCGAGCCCACCTGCGAAGAGAAAGCTGTGTACGTTGGAGACCCGAGGTGGCGTTTTCATTCTGACTCTCACCGGTGACGGCAAGCACCACCTCAGCCCTGCCGTTCTCGACGCCATTTGCTCGGCCATCCGGCGAATCCGGTCTGATTCATCGTCTTCTAACTCGGTCTGTAACACCACAACTACAGGTAATTTCTCCTCCAATGGCTACGTCTCAAGTACCCAGTGATTCGATGAGACCCTTATGAGGTGTTGTGTGTATCTAGGGATGCAAATGATCAAGAAATCAGATTCGCTTACCTGAAACTGGCACTCAAGTAAGTATATCTTTGCGAATCTTCCATTGACGCGCATGATGATGTTATTTTATAATTCGAAAGATTGGAGTTAGAATTGTGGTTTGTGAATTCTCTTGAGTTAACGTGATTTGAGAGTTTGTACTTGTCTAACTACTGGCATTCTGGATTTCGAAATCATTGTTATTGCTCTATTGACGTTGAATAAGGTGTTGGAGAGATGACTGCTTTGATTTCTCATAAATTCTTCATAGTTTGTGAAAACCCAAGTCAATGATTTACCCACCGTAAGGCCATCCTCCTCCACCTCCTCCATTTTGATCCCCTCATTATCTCACCATCCTCGTGTACTTTTTCGTTCCAATATCATCGTTCTCCATCAAATCATCAAGGCCTGAAGTGGCAGAGTTGATATTTGAGAGGCTTTTGTCTCTAGAAAACCCCTACTTCCCTCGCATCGGTGCCCCCTCCTCCATCTCCCGTTGTAAACTCATCCTCCTTTGTCGTCGTTTTCCGTTTTCATTTGATTGTGTACATTACTGTTGCTTCACCAAGTTTGATTGATGCTTCAGTTAATTGCCTAGGTTGTGCTTTTCTGGAGTATGCAACAAAAGTGAAAGTTGTTGCTGCCATGGAAGCCATTAACGAAGAGCATAAAATGAAGTTGTGTATGTTCAGTTCTTTCTTTTGTATTCAACTCAATATACACAGTTGCTTCGACCTGG
>CM071876.1:16135380-16201030 GCA_036759665.1 Gynandropsis gynandra | reverse complement strand
AAGTTGAAGTTTATCTTTTCTATTCGCATTACAGCTACCAGTTATTGCTGATTCTTTTCGCTAATTCTTTGATTCCATTTATTGCTGATGTCGATAAGATCCTCGAGCAGAAACCTCTTCTTCTTCCAAGGTTTTCTTCGATTTGATGCCCCCCTATACTCTATAAAGAGAAAGACTGGCGACTTCGCCAGTCTCGCTATTTACCGATTTCCTCCTGCTTTGTTCTCCTTCATCTTTTTTTATTTGAAGTTTTGATACCAATGAAGCCGACCGTTAATGTTTATACACTATTTTTTTTATTGGCTGTATGTTTTTTTTGCTTCCTCTAAGGTTATCTCCCAAACAATTATTTGGATTTAGCCTTTTTATGCACTTCCATTGCAGGATTTGGTATTGGAAATAGAAGTTGAAGTGATATTCACCTTCAGTAGTGTTAGTTTCGGCTTCTTGACAGAAATGACCAAGGTTGTTTTCCAGTTGTAATGCTTTATTGCAGGTATTTCAACTGTTATTCTCGGAGGATATTTTGCGCTAAATTACGCAGAGATGATCAAAGAGAGGGACAAAAAATGGATTTTCACTTGTAGTACTTTGCTCTTATGCATATGAGGAGTTCGTAATTTTGAATTTCGTCTATTGGTAGTTGGAGGCCACGACGAGTTGACATACAATTTCGAGATTTTACGCTTTACAAGTATACACATCAATTACACGTCTCATTTGTATTTTTCAGCATATCAACAAAGTTGTTCTGACCTGATCCGTTATCTCATTCCATGATTTTCACCTCTTCTTTCCGCATCACATGTGCATTTTGCTACCAGTTACGGCTGAAGTCGATTGCCTACTCAAGCCATGGGGAATGATGAACGTGGGAGACAATATTGAACTGACAAATGACCTCTAAAGGATGGTGATGTCCATGCAATGGGAAGTACGGGGGATGTATACGATAAGCAACAAGACAAGGTTGTCTGGTCAGAATTCATTTTGGCATCCCAAAGAGACCGATACAATAACAACATCCATCGTTTCAGCGAGGGAATAATCTGAAACCCCAACGATTATAGAATTTAGGCTAACGATTATAGAATTTAGACCGTTTTTTTTTTCGTTCTTTCAGACCTTCGTCAATGTAATTGATTTTTTTTTCATTGGTACATTGGAAGGAAATTGTATATATTGCTCTTGAACCTTTGTGTCTATCCAAATATATAGATAAAAACAGTGTTTTCATTTCTTTTGTATTCATTTTTGTGGATGACATATTCTTGGGCATGTTTGAATGATAATTACCATGCTTTATATATCGTTTGACATATCATATCTATGGCTATATATCTTGCCTTATATGTACATACATATCTATTGCAAAACTGATAACAACCGGCCAAAACACAAGTGCATGAGGAGAAAAGATTCTTCACTTTATAATTAGTCATTGGATTTGGAATAAAATACTTTCGTCATTTTATAGTCAATAATTTTAAGTATATTGCAGAAAAATTCACTATTAGTTTTCACTGCAACTTATAAATCTATATATCAAATTTATACATTGAAACTTTAATTTTTTGTTTTCATATTGACTCGTGTGCATATCAAATCTGATGATAATGTTCAATTTAATAAATTTTATCCAAATCATAAGATAGTCATATTTAAATGATCACAAATCCGCGCGTAGCGCGGGTAACACCTAGTTATTATAAATTAATAATTACCCTTCCCCTCCCCACTCCTCCCCTCTCCCTCTTGAAAATCATTTCCTAATTAATAAAAAAAATTTAAATTTTTTGTTTAAAATCTTAAATTCGATCACCTAATTCTTTGAGGCTTAAGGCTTGAGGATCATGTCTACTCAAGATTAATAATTTTCCAAGACCTTACGAAGTGTGTCCCTGTAACATATGGCTTTTTTTAGTGATAAGGAACTCAAAGAGTAAAATTTTTCGCGTCTACTTATCATCAACAAATTTCCTTCATATGAAAATGGGTGATTATAGTTTCCATCGCAAGTCTTTCCAGTGTATATTCATGTCTTCTTTCTCAACTAAGAAAAAATGGAATTTGAATCTTTTAACAAGTTACTGTGTGTGTTGTACGGTTCAAACACCATACCTTACATTTTCCCAATTTTCAAAGGATGACTGATAACATGTAATCCGTCATAATATTTTCATGATTCCTAGATTTAGTTTTGATTAGATTTCTTGGACTTTATCGAGTTATTGATTATATTCAAGGATTTCATCTACCATTTTGTGTTTTGTGTAGGAAATGAAGACATGAAACAAACACGAGTGATTATGGCAAATCCACCCCGAAAACGTGATTAAGTGATAAGATACAATATGTGCACGGCCACGGAACCAAATGGAACACCCGAGCATCGAGCGAAAGGAGCGGAAACAACAAATAAACACAGCCCGGTCGGGCTTGGAAGAGGCCACGTTCAGGCTGAAGTTCCGCAGAAGTTCTAGAAAAATTCACACGACTCGGGTCGGAAGAGAACCCGATCGGGTACCTTAACCCGCTCGGGCGGATACCTTAACCCGCTCGGGTTGGTTGATACCCAATCGGGTAGAGCCCGCGCGGGCCGCCATTCTCGCAACAACCTGTTTTGAGTGTTTGAACGGGCAAATAAAGAAAAAAGAGGCGATCTAGGGCAAGGAGAACGACGCCACAGGTTAGGAGAGGGATTGAAAAACACAAGGAGAAACTCGAGAGAAGCTGGAGAAAAAGAGAAACTACAATCCGAACTTCGGTATCAAGATAAGGAAGATCGATGAATCGTATTTCTTACCCTTTATCATGTCTAGGGTTTATTTCTCTTGTTTTACAGTAGATTCCATGAGTGACTAAGCCTCTAGCTATGGGTTAGAATTTCTGGATTTGTAATGGATGCTTGAATTTATATGTTAATGGTTAGATTTATCGAAGTTTTCTTGAAACTCGGTTTTGCAATCAACATCGTAAATGTTTAATACTAGTGTTGCCCGCTCAGTAATCTAGGAATTTGTGTTTAGCTGGAAGGTTAAATTATGAATCCGGAACAGGTTATTGTAGATTAAGTTTGAATAATGATAATCTGACCGGTCGGTTAATCGACTTAGGAATTAGGATTGCACGCTTAACGCTATCGTAATCACGAGTTAATCGCTGCTGGAAGGTAGGATTGCACGTAATTATGATTAGGAGGTTTAAGTTCAGCAGAATCATTCCTTATTTTAGAGCATGAATTCCCAGTTTTTAAGATAGTTTGATAGGTTTATGATCCTTTGTTAGTTGCATCCTTGCAAATCCCGGTAACCCGAAACCCATAGTATTCTTAATTATCGAGTTTTTCACGTCACCTCATCACTGCCACTATTCATTTTAGTGTTTTAGAAATCTGTCCCACATCACCATCACTTCAATTCGTCTTAGTTTAGTCTTATTCTTAGCTTAGGTTGCATTAGTCCCACGAATTCGACCCTTATATTACACTGATCCGTATACTTGCGGTAAGTGGATATTAGGCACGCATATTTATTGCTGGATAGTTCCCACATCAAGTTTTTGGTGTTGTTGTCGGGGACTAATTACGGCCTAGATTTGGAATTCGCTAGATTAAGATATCGATAGTCTTTGTTCTTTTTCTGCATTTTTTTATTTTCTCTTTATCGAGCTTTAATTCAAATGCTAAACAATGCAGCGCTTAGAGGAATTCTACCATCTCCTATCCGAATCACATCTCCCGCACTACCCGAAGCAATCATGGGATCAAGGAGTTTGGCGTTATGAGGAATTCAATTACATGGGTAATAATCAGCTTGTGGGAGACACATAGAACACCGCATGGGGTGTCACCAAAACTTTTCGTATAGGAACCCCAACGGTGCGTTGGATGCGCAACATCTATCGGGAAAGTTTCAACTATGGATGCAGTCCTATAATCAAAGTTATCAACCACATGCACTACCACTGACTCTACCATTGACTGCCATGTTAGCCCGTTTCATCCAAGAGCAGCAAAATCGAAGCAATTTAATAATGGAAGTGAACGTAGGGACAAAAAACTCAAGAAGAAGATGGAGGACATTGAATATCATTTTAGACATTTGGAGATGCAGTTCGAGCAATTAGTGCAAGAAGTAGCGGAAGAGGCCCTTGTCGAGCTCAAGGAGAAACCCGAGGAGGAAGAGGAGAAGTACGTAGAACCAATCCCGAGGCCACCTCCTTTGCCGTTTCCATAAAATCAGCGCAAGACAATGGTGGATCAGCCCATCGCTTCAACATTTGAAAAAGGTGAAGCTTCCATCACAGCAGCTAGAGAAGGATTATGTAAGGACCCAAATGAACTGTTGGACAAAGGAAAGAAGAAGGAACCCCTAGACCAAGACTTCCACACCATCCGAGCAGAATCCAGTGCGACCCAAGATACATGCGACGAGGATCTGTGTACAAACACTCCCGAAATATCAAGGAGCTACATCAAACGCCCAACACACAATTGGAGCATTGACAAGGCACCTAAGGTGAAGTTGAAAGAGATGAATGACGAAGCTAATAACAACCCCACCGAGCTGTACACTAAGCACGATAGAGGTCCCTCTTTTGAAAGCAACACAACAAGGCTTATGGGGAAAACAACAGCACGGACTGACCTTCTAAGAAATCCGACGAATCTGAGTTTTATGCCTAATGGAGCATTCTTTATCAACAAGAATTCAGATTCTCCTCCATCCAAGCAGTATTTTAAACCCGATTAGAGGATTGAGAAAGCATCAGTATGCGCTATAGGATTCGAGACCCAACGGGAAGGAGACTGCACACGCGACCTCGTGCAATAGAACAACGACGACGCCCACCTCAATATAATGAGTAGAGCTTGGTCAGGCTCGAGACCTTAAACAAGCGCTTATCGGAAGGCAACCCCACTTTCGCATTTTCTTTTCATTTGACAGACCTATTCTTATTCTTTTCACATTGATGTACTCGGCGGGTTAGTATTCCTTTTTTTGTATTGTGTGATTCTTTTTCACAGGTTTTTCGACGTCGATATCATCCCTTAAGGAGACACGTACAAGGTCCAGCCACATCACCAATTCGGGATAGTAAGAGACACAAGGTGCACACGTTCTATCCTTATTTTCCCGTAGTTTGCTGTGCGAGATTTTCTCTTAGGTCTTGAACACCAAGACGGTGTTTCATTCAAGTCTGGGGGAGTACTCGTCGAGTATCATGCATGTGATTAGGATGAGATGATTAGGATTAGATGTTTACTTTTTTAGGAATAAATGGATAGATACCTAGTATGAAATTTCGAGCTTTAGTCATTATTTTGCGACTTTGTCGAATCGTAAAAAATAGTCTAGGTTTGTTAAGAAGTCTTTTGGATACCGATTAGTCGAGTAGTTGTGCTTGAAACCATGATTTATAGTTGCATTCACCTCCTAGGTTTCAGTACCAAGTACCCATATCTTCGTGCATACCGTTTATCCCTTGCTTTGTTTGATATATTTTACCGTTCATGGATTATTAGATTCCACACGCTTATACTCCGCTGTCACCTTGGATAAGTTTCTAACTATTTCAGGTTTACATTGAAATGAGCACATCGAGATCGATGGTTCGGGTCTAAGTGGTGGGTTGAAGCGCTATTCTTCGTCTTAAGGGTTAGAGTTGATGCGTAATCTTTGGTAAAAAAAAGTTATTCTTCAATGACGCACCTCTTCACTCTGCTAAGGTTACAAGACCTTATGAGTGTGCGATAGGCAACTTGGATCTAAGTAGAAAGTCATCCCTCTTTGACTTCGACGTCCTAGAAACCAAGCGCAGATCTATATAAAAAAAAGAAAAAAGAAAAGAAAAGATAATAAGAACGAGAATACGAGTCTAATGATATCTCAAGCTTAGGGGACTTGGTATGGAGATCACTTGGACGTTGTGTAGGGGGTATGAAATAGACTTAGGTTATTGGTAGGATTGCATGGCTCGTGACTTTCGGTTGATAGAAGTCTGAACCAGGTACGCTTGGGTTTACGTTCATGTGACGCGTTGTTTTGCATGATGACTAATCCTTCGAAGTATCTGTGCTAGTGTCCATTGTTGTTTAACTCTTCTTGTACTCGACTCCAGATTTTCTCGAGGACGAGCAACGAGTAAGTCTGGGGGAGTTTGATAACATGTAATCTGTCATAGTATTTTCATGATTTCTAGGTTTAGTTTTTATTAGATTTCTTGGACTTTACCGAGTTATTGAGTATATTCGAGGATTTCATCTACCATTTTGTTTTTATGTAGGAAACGAAGACATGAAGTAAACATGAGTGATTACGGAAAATCCACCACAAAAACGTGATTAAGTGATAAGATACAATATGTGCACGACCACGGAACCAAATGGAACACCCGAGCATCGAGCGAAAGGAGCAGAAACAGTAAGTAAACACAGCCTGGTCAGGCTTGGAAGAGGCCACGCTCGAGCTGAAGTTCCGCAGAAGTTCCAGAAAAATTCACACGACTCGGTTCGGAAGAGAACCCGATCAGGTACCTTAACCCGCTCGGGAAGATACCTTAACCCGCTCGGGTTGGTTGATACCCGATCGGGTAGAGCATGAGCCCGCGCAGGCCGCCTTTCTCGCTATAACTTGTTTTGAGTGTTTGAACAGGAAAATAAAGAAGAAAGAGGCGATCTAGGGCAAGGAGAACGACACACAGATTAGGAAAGGGACTGAAAAACACAAGGAGAAACTCGGGAGAAGCTGGAGAAGAAGAGAAACTACAATCCAAACTTTGGTATCAAGATAGGAAGATCGAGGAATCGTATTTCTTACTCTTTGTCATGTCTAGGGTTTATTTCTCTTGTTTTACAGTAGATTCCATGAGTGACTAAGCCTCTAGCTATGGGTTAGGATTGCCGGATTTGTAATGGATGCTTGAATTTATTCGTTAATGCTTATACTTATCGAAGTTTTCTTGAAACTCGGTTTTGCAATCAACATCATAAACGTTTTATACTAGTGTTGTCCGCTTAGTAATCTAGGAATTTGTGTTTAGCTCGAAGGTTAAATTATGAATCCGGAACAGTTGATTGTAGATTAAGTTTGATTAATGAGAATATGATCGGTCGGTTAATCGACTTAGGAATTAGGATTGCATGCGTAACGCTACCGTAATTACGAGTTAATCGTTGCTGGAAGGTAGGATTGCACGTAATTATGGTTAGGAGGTTTAGTTTCGGTAGAATCATTCCTTATTTCAGAGCATGAATTCCCCGTTGTCAAGATAGTTCGATAGGTTTATGATCCTTTATTAGTTGCACCCTTGCAAATCTCGGTAACCCGAAACCCATAGTGTTCTTAATTATCAAGTTTTTCACGTCACCTCATCGCTGCCACTATTCATTTTAGTGTTTTAGAAATCTGTCCCACATCACCATCACTTCAACTCGTCTTAGTTTAGTCGTATTCTTAGCTTAGGTTGCATTAGTTCCCAGAGTTCGACCCTTGTATTACACCGATCTGTATACTTGCGGTAAGTGGATATTAGGTATATTTATTGCTTGATAGTTCCCATATCAATGACCTTCTTTTGGATTCTAACTAAAGATCGACTACAAAGATAGAATGGTGTTGACTTACTCCGACATGACCTTAGAAGAGATTGTCGAGAGCAAGATCACGACCTTGGTTCCAATTAGAAGGCATAGGCTTGAGATGCGGAGGCTCCGCTACCAAGCGAAGAAGCGGCCCAACAAAAGTGGCCCAGCATCAGCCCTTGTCGTTGAAAGATGAAGCCCAACATTAGCAGATGAAGCTGACTCGAGCCATAATCGAAGCCTAAAGACTGATCCTACGATACCTCAGTCACATAGGATTGTTTGAGATACCTTAACTACCCCTAGCCAATAATGTGTCATTCGGGTTGAGTGAGCTCAAGTCTAGGAGTAATGGCACAAGAGGGAGAAAAGCGAACTCTTCCATACATGTCTACAAAATATTTAGTGACTTAAATAGAATGGATGAAGAATGAGTTAGTCAAGAATCATAACAAGTACATGAATCTTGTTATTTGACAACAAAGGAACCTACCTATTTTGAAGATAAAATGAAAGTGAGATAACACGTTTGAAGAGAATCCAAAGATGTTAAAATTGAAATTATTAACAAGAACTAACCTATTTTCTTGTTGGTATACCTACACAACAAAAGATCATAAGTGTCAAATGACTATACAAGACAAAAACAAATGAAAATGTGAATATTATGAAACAGAAAGTTAAGAGTGGAAAAAGGATTTATTTTGACTTATGGATTGAAATATGAGTAAATATTTGATTCTTTGTCTAGATATTACACCATCAAAGTTTCATATATGTGGCAGCAATTGTGATGCAACTATATATGTTCATATTAAGGATGATGCACTGTTAATTATATGTTTATACGTGGATGATAATATAATCATAAGGAATAACAATGATATAATCACACAAATAAAGAAAAACTAATCTACATTTGAGATGAGTAACATATGAGAGCTTAGGTTTCGTTTGGGATTTGAAATCATCTATTTGGAAGAACGGATATTCCTAAGTAAAAAAAAGGTATCCCTAGCGTAACACTTTCAAAAAACATTTTCACCATAAACTTGAGAGTATCCAAACACTAAAACAACTCTTGCATTTATTTTTCTTTACTTGCACAAATCAAACATAAGATGAGAAGATGTGTAAGGTTATGAAATTGACAATACTAACCCATAGCCACTAAAACCTAATACTGTTGGGAAATCATGGTTTTCTCACTTCGCGAAGTTAAGATAAACATCTAGGATTGAAAGTAAAAAATTAGAGTCCAAGAGTACAATTGTCGAAGTGAAGATTCTTCTAATATATTGAGTAATAATAGGATTACAAAATTGACTTATATTCGGTGGTTCACACAAGCTTGATGATAGACTTTTCCCAAGCTTCTTCTCTTCTCTCACAAAGAGACTCTCTTTAACTTTCCTCACTCTAAGTGGTTATTCTCTTGATCCTTGAGATTTTTTATTCAAGTTTGGGGATGAAATCTTTCCAAGCTTCCTCTCTTCTCTACAAAGAGGATCTCTTAAGTTTTTCTCATCTAAGTGGCTTCTCTCTTGATCCTTACATTTTAGAATGATTAGAAATGGATGCCACTACTTTTATTTATACTACTCCACCTCCAAATGAATTGTGGAAATTATTTGCATTCAATGGTGGAGATTGATTCTCTAGAATGCTAGACACACTCTAGGAATCTCTACACTGTTCCACCATCTTCTTCATCTTTCCATACTCTTCTTTTAAGTTTCGAAAGGTTCCACACATCTCTAGAATATTCTAGAAGGATTCTACAATTTTCTATATACTTCTAGAGAGTTCTACATTTTCTAAAAATCTCTTTAATGTTCTAGAGACTTTTACACTTCTTTAGAAATCTCTAGAAAACAATTCTTCTATTAAATATGGATCCCAACAAATCTCCTTCTCCAGCCTTAATTTGGAGTAGTAGTAAACTGACATACCTTTTTTTATCTATTCCCTACTTAAGCACAAGTTCTTTATCCATAACATCTCCTTGTATGCTTCAACAGTTACTCTACCTCCATTGTGGATAATGCAACACACTTTTATAACATTAACTGCCATGAACTAGCTCCCCCTACAAAAGTAGTTAGATATCCTGATATTGATTTGCTTGAATCAATGTCACCAGCCAAATCTGCATTTTTGTAACCTTCTAACACATGTTTTTCTTTTCCAAAGCATAAATATCTTTTGGAAGTTCCACGTAAGGATCGGAGGATCCATTTAACTGCAACCCAATGTTCATTTCCTGGATTAGCCAAGAAACGACTAACAATACCCACTGTAGAGGTGATATCTAGTCTTGTGCATATCATTGCATAAGTGAGATTGCTTACTGCAGATGACTATGGTATCTTCTTCATTTCTTCCATGTATTTTTCACTTGTTGGACTTTGCTTCATACTTAACCTGAAGTGTCTAGCAAGTGGAGTGTTAACCGGCTTTGAAGTTTGCAGGTTGAACATTTTCAACACTTTCTCGATGTACCTCTCTGCGGATAGCCATACCCTCCGCTTTGATCTATAACGTGTGATTCTCATCCAAGAAATTGTTTACCGACCCAAATATTTCATGGCAAAACTCTTGCTTAGATCTTTCTTTAAAGCGACTCTTTTGTGTGATCTTGTCCCACAATCAACATGTCATGACATATAGTAGAAGAATGAGAAAGTCTCTATTTTCATACTTCTTTATGAAGACGCAATGATCACTATCTGTCTTTCTGAAATCATTTTTCACCATAAAATAATTTGAAATTTTTATACCATTGCCTCAGTGCTTGCTTAAGTCTATATAGACTCTTTGTGAGGCGGTAAACTAAATTTTCTTTCCTCGGAACTTTATATCCCTCAAGCTGCTCCATGTTGATCTCCTCTTTTAGGTCGCCATGAAAAAATACTGTCTTGACATTGAGCTATTTGATCTCTAAATCATGCACGGTTGCTAGACAAAAAACAACTCAGATGGATGTCATCTTTACCACGGGAGAGAATATCTCTTCAAAGTCGATACCTTTTTTTATCGAGTCCTTTGACGACTTGTTTCAATACACCCACTTATTCTTCAAATATTTTCTCCCTTTTGGTAGTTTCACTAGTTCATGTGTGTTATTTTCATGCAAGGATTGCATTTCTTCTTGCACGACTATTCTCCACCCTTCTTTGTGACATTTACTCATTGTTTCTTGTAGCTTTGAGGCTCCCCTACATCAGCGAGTATAACATTATCCTCCATCTTGAACTACACGAGCTTAATTAAAATTATGAAGAACCATGCTCTGAAACCACTGTTGGTAAATCATGGTTTTTTCGCTTCGTAAAGTTAAGATGGTCACTTATAATTGAAAGTAAAAAATGGGAGCACAAGAGTACAATTGTCGAAGTGAAGATTCTTCTACTGTATTTAATAATATTAGGATTACAAAATTGACTCACACTCGGTGGCTCACACAAACTTGAGGATGGCTCACCGAACCACTATATTTTTCTCCTAAAGTTGCTGCATTAGGTTTCAATCTACATTCTTTGGAGAGAATGGAATAATCACATCTTTCATACTACGTATTCATCCGTTGTAGAAATTTTAATTCTAACAATTTATAAAAATATATGTAATTGATAATTGTTATTGTTGTACAAAACTATGATTATGAGAGTGTATCGAGAAAGTAATTATCAGCTACAAATACTGCTATATCAATTTCCATAATTTTAAAGTCAAATGATTGTTTTGTAAATAATTATAAATATGGTTTTGTTTATAATTATTAGAAGTTAAATGACATGTCTTTTAAATCATATAGTAATAAATAATTGTTTTTTTAATCTTAGAGCCTAGTCTCATATCATTGTGACTAATGCAAAATACTTTTATTTTCTCCTATATCTTTCAAATAGAAATTGTAGGAGAATTGTGGATTTAGTATAGGAAAATCGTTCAAAAATCATCCAATGAGCTAGGGAAATTCAAGAAAATATTTTCTTTTGATTTGGATTATTTAGTTGTTTATTAGGCAGTTCGATTTTGCATTTAAATCAAATCGTATAGTTCATATTCAGTAAAGCTATGTACCCTTAAAAGCTATATATAAGCTCATTAACGGTAGTTTGTTGTCTCTCTCCAAGCACGATCGATAGGTTAGAACATTTTTTTGCTCATTGGTATTGTCTGTTGTCCTTCCGGGCACCATCTCTAGGTCAACAAATGCACATTTATCCCAGCTCGCTCTAGTTCTTTTTACAGCAAGAGTTCTTATGAGCTATAGTGTTTGCTCGATATGTTATATTTAAACTTTTCTTCTTTTGGATCCATTTCCATAATGTTTTTATTGTGAGCTGTATTTCGACCTATTATGTGTGGATAAACGTTACTTTAGGAGTAATACAATTAACCACTTACCAAAAAAGGATGGAGCTTTGAGGGATCGACTTAACCAATCAATGTCGCTACATTCTATCAGTACCATGAAGAAATTTCTATATATTTAGAAATACTACCTTTTAGGTATCTTACCTTTATCTATTAGTTTAACGTTTACTTTCATTTTCTATAAATGGTAATTAAACTTCACTTTTACTTCGGAATTGATGTTCCTCACGCTATCTTAAGGAGAGAATTACTGGAATACGAAGCTTTGGCTTAGACATCGAGTTTCACTTGTGAATTCGTCATCCGTTTTTATTTATATTGTTGTCGGCGGATCCAACATATTACCATTTGAATAAATATTTTAAAAATATATCCCTGAATAAAACAATATTTTTTATCCGATGTTGGTCGTTATCATTGTCAACCATGATGTGTGGACCTTTGAATCTTGAACTAAACTAGACCAAGAACTAGTTAGATTTTCAAGTGGATATTTAAGATGTGTTTTTAACTATATGTCACGTGCGAAGTACTTAGTATACAACTGTGTATCATTGCATGTAAAGAGTAGGGGTGTAAAATGAGCTGGCTCGGCTCAGCTCGGCTAGCTCGCCTTCAGCTCGCCAAAAAACGAGCCGGCTCAGTTCGGCTCGTTTTTTAAACGAGTTGGAAAATCCTAGCTCAGCTCGGCTCGCCTCTAGCTCGCCAAAAAAGTTTTCTAACCGAGCCAGAAAATTCTAGCTCAGCTCAGGTAGTCTTAAGCTCACCAAAAAAATGAGCTAGCTCGTTAGGCTATTTAATTTAAAGAGTTGTAATATATTAATATTTTGTATTTTTCATCTTTAAACTAAATAAAATATCTAAAATATTCAAAAATTAACCCGAATAAAAATTTATTCAATATAAAAATACTAATTGGAACATAAATTTATCAAATATCAAATAAAGTTTGGAATACATAAACATGTTGTTTTATAATATTTTTAATTTTTATTTATTTTATAAGAAAAATAAATTAATTAGAAGAAATAGGAAAACAATAATAATAATATAATATGTAAATAATATATTATGTTTCCTTAAATAGAATTTAATAAATACAGAGAAAATGTATAATATGTAGGATTGGAAAAACATGTGATTTTCATATGATTTTTATTCAGTTCGCGCGCTAGCTCACCAAGTCGCGAGCCAGCTCGTCTAAGCTTTAATTTTTTCGACTCAGCTTTTCAGCTCTTTTTTTAACTGAGCTAGAAAATATCCAAGTATGCTCGCTCAAATATAATCCGAGCTAAGCTGGCCCGCGAGCCGATAGCTCATTTTACACCCCTAGTAAAGAGACCGTACGGGCATTTAGAAATTGTAGGAAAGAATCCGATTTGACCTCATTCGGATTCCAAACCCTCGAAATTTTATTGTGAATTATATCAAGATTTAGAAAAATCAAAACAGAAAATCGAGATAAATACCTGAATTCATGGTATATTTAATGCAGCGAAATAGATCTTCTCTTTCTTCGTGCAAAACCAAAAACTTGATACCGATGGAACGTATCAAGATGAGATTCTCTCTAATTTTTTTGTAAACTTACGTGATATAATAAAAATCATTATGTCAGAAACCAAATGAATCTCATTTATATATGCACGTGAACCATAGATCATAAACCGACAGATAATCGGTTAATTTCGGTTTACAATTGTATCGTTTAATTTCACCCATCATGAAATATAAACGATAATACCAAAGTTATCTATGCATATAATCCTCTCTATTTAATTCAATACCGAAATCCAATCAATTAAACTTAAATTTGATCACATTTAATATGAATAAAACCGAATGACAACACTTATTCCAAAATTATTCACATATACCGGTTAATAAATATAAGATTAAACCAAATATCTTATATCGTACAACTGTTTAGTTGTTGGTTGAAGGGATAGATAGTCACAAGAGGCAACAGAGAAAAAAACCGAATGTGTTCTTCACGTTTTTGTGCATTCATCTATTTCTGCTTTATGATGAACTGTACAATTTTCCAAGATCCTATAACATGCATCCATTTTCCAATTTGAATTATTATATTTTTAATGATTTCACAACTCAATCTTCTTATTTAGGAATACCATTTTCGAAAGCTAAGCAAAGATGTCAAATAGATTTGTGACTAAGTCAATATAAAAGTAAGGTTGAGATTTTTAGAATTATTCAATAATATATATATATATATATATATATTTAGTGGGGAATATCAAGAATATCCTCGTAGAGAGCTTCTAGACTTCAAGTATCCTTCGTAAACCTAATAAAAAAAATTGGAAAAAAAGACATATGAACCCTTATATTTTAGTTAAAACACATACGATTTGACATTTTTGTTAGTGAAAAGAAATCTATTTCAAAATGGAAAAGAATTAGCGAGTAACGATTTCAAAGTTGAGATCAATTTCCAACTATTTTCAAGCGATTTTTGAGGGACTCATGGATAAAGGATCGTATGGATCGCTTGGATCGTATGAGTTGTTTGGGTCACATGATTCGTTTGGATCACAAGATAATTCGAGAATATCAATATTAAAAGAGTAAAATTGAAGTTAATTTTTTTTTAGAAAAGGATGAGAATGAAACCCGAAGTTGCCCGTAATTTATGATTAATTTAGAAAAAAAATATTGGGGTAAAATTATATAATACATATATATATTATAGCGAATATATTTATTTTCATATAAAATATATTTATTTAAATTATAAATATTTGTATTAATTAATTTTAATTTTAAATGTTAAATTAAAACTTTATAAAATAAAATTATTATTGGGGGCAATACAAGATAGAAAAAAAAATGACAGAAAGGGAGAAAAGAAACACACACCTACCGCGTTCCTCGAGTGATCGCTCTAGAGTTCATCCTTTGCAGGGTTCTTTTCCTTGAGTTGCTCTACGTTTGGTTCCTCCTTAGGTTCCTGAGTTTCAGATTTGTCAATTCTACTCTCGATGAACCTTATGATGTCTTCCTTTGTCATGTTTCCCTTGTACTCGACAATGTTTCCACTCGATGACATAAAGTACATGGTTGGTAACTTCTTTACGTCGAATTTGTCTGTTGGAAAATGGTTTGAGGCCACATCCTAGAGACACCAAAATGGAAAATGCAGGTAAGTAAAGCAGAGTATACAAATAAGATAAGATATACTTAGACTTACTAGTTTTGTAATAACAACACTTGGGTCATTCTGGAACGAGACAGCAACTTCATCTAAGATCGGGGCAAGCTCTTTGCAATGTCCACACCTAGGAGCATATAATCCAAGAAGAACTACAAAGAAGAAAGATATAATTTCCACAAACATCACTTCCCATTTCCGAAACATTGTTTCATTTTGTATAGACTGAACAACATATTTTAAGGATCAGGATAGAGGAGATCCACTTACCGTTTTTGCCGGAATTGAAAACCATTTCATCGAGACTGTCTGCAACAACAACCTTCACTAGCTCGTTATTTTCAATTGGAACAGGTTGAGACTTTATGTACGCCGCGACTTTTCCATCCTGTGAATGTTTTCTTCAGTTTGAAACTGATATAAAATGTATTTATATTCAGATTTCTATGCGTATATAACAAAATATTAACTTGGATATGCAAAGAAACTTAACCTTGAAGTCCTTCACCCATGATTCGATCTCGTCGGCCTCCAAGTTTGTTTTGAGATAGCTCTTACCATTGTTCGACTGAATGAAGATGAGAGGAGCATGTCCCTCGTCGACTCCGAAATACTGTTTTCAATACAAGAATAAAAAGAGATTTCCAGATCCTCGATTTTTTTTTATTACTGCAGAATTAGAGTATTGACCTGGAAAAAATCTTCACCGTTCTTAACATCTCCCAGAAGGAAGCTAAGACCTTGTCCCTTGTAAGTTGTAGCAACTTCATGGTACTTCGATTTAAAAGACTCGGCGGATTTATCAGCGAATTTCATGAACAATACTGCCTTGATTTCGGAAGATCACGTGTTAAAATAGCTAAAAAATATGATTGGAAGTAATCATATGCACATAGAAGATGAAAACGAAGGATTGATCAGGAGAATTGATGAATACTATCCGAATCCAGCTAATACATTATATTAACGAAGATCAGTTAAAATCCACAACACAACTCAGCCAAACATTATGTCATCACAATCACCACAAAAGAAGACGACAATGTGGATGTCCATATTGATTAATGTCAAATATGGGCGATGATCTAATTCAATCTAAATTAATTTAGCGATTATTCAATCATATATATATATATATGTGTGTGTGTCTGATTGACAGGAAAAAACACAACAAAATAAGAATTAAAGTCTCTATAATAGCACAACAATTGAAGTACCTTATCATTATGGTTTTTGGAGAACTTCATAACGTACGGAAGATTGTCCGGATCATTGTCAAAGATGGTAACAAGTGGAGTGCTTGAATCTTTGACAAATTTCTCCAACGCTTCGGCATCGAAGTTCTGATTGCATAAAACATAAACTATAAACAGTGCGAGATTATTCCAAATAACAAGATCACTCATCTGCATAATGAACAAATTGCAAGAGGTCTATACCTCAGATTCAACAAATAGTTCGTCAAAGGGCTTGAATAGTCTAACTAAAGGTCCTGATACAGACGACTCGCCACGTGGAAGGAGCTTGGCGTCCAAAGTGTGAGCGAAATCATAGTCAGCACGCAATCTCTCGGCAAGGGCTAAGAAGCTGTCATACTCCTCACCTGATAATTTATGGAACACCCCAACCTAGACCATAAGATACAGACATTTATTATGACTGCACTGTATGATGAAAAGCACAAGAATACGATAGAAAGAACAAGAAAGGGACACTTACTACGACAACCTTCTTGTCACCCAAAACCTCGGCAGCATCCTGAGCTGACTTAATTTCTAATGAAGCAGGACCTCTTTGCTTTTTCAAATAAGCGACAATTCCCTCGGCATCACGAGGCCCGTTGTATTGTTGAGATGATTTTCCTCCATTTCTCAGAATCATGATTGTGGGGAAACCCATTATCTCAAATTGGGTTGAAAGCTCTCTGTTTGCTCCCTCGCTGGCATCAACTTTTGCGAGAATGACTGGAGGGTCATGGCCACTCAACTCAGATGCAGCTTTCTCGTACTGTAATTAGAAAATATCATCCATCATTACTCATATCATCCACATACAAATCCACCAAAACAAATTCCTATTAAAAAGCAAATTGATTACCTCAGGAGCAAGTTTCTTGCTGTGTCCACACCTAGACAAGAATAAAAATCTTATTAGTAGAAGCTTATATTTCATGAAACCGATCAACTAAGCGTGCCAGTTCAACGCATAAAGACATCAGAAGAAATTACATGCATGCATGCCAGATTCAAAAGAATACAAAAAAATGAGCGATTCATCAGATGCATGATACGAACAAAGTCAAAGATGAATTCGTGTGAAAAATACGCATCCAATACCAAGGGGCGTAGAACTTGACGGCGATCAAGTCGTGCTTGCTGATGATGTCGGTGAAGTTAGAGTGATCCAGAGTCAACACCAACTCCTTCGTCTCCGTTCCTATCTCCTCGGCCCTTACAGAAGAGATTATCAACAAAAACAGAAGGACCCATAACCACGAAGAAACTCTGGTTGCCATTCTCTCTCTCTCTCTCTCCACTGAGAACTTCGTTTGAGTTCTGTCGTGTGTCGCGTCTCGTGTTTCTCGTTTCGTGTTTGGGGAGAAGAACTAAAATATTTATCTTTTATTGGTCAACAAATCAAACAAATACAGAAAAGTCGACTCAAATGGATATTTTTCCACCTGGCAGACTCTCATTGATTATTCTCATAGCAAGTATTCCAAAGTCGGAAAAAAATCTCGTATATAGCAAATGTGTCTTGATCTTTACCCGTAATTTTTTTTTTCTTACTTTACCAGCTGCATGGGTTAGTCAAACGAATTACAAACATACCATTGATAAAATATCGAAAACTTTTCACCGTGTTTAAATATTAAATCCTATAAAAATATTGCCCTGATGTTTTACAAATTAATTTTTAAAATAAATGATATTTTATTATATGTTAATAAAAAAATTAGAAACACAAAAAATGTGTCAAGAATAAAAGACAAATTGACATATTGACGGTCTATTATATCTTTTTATATATCATAACATTGTTTGATAATAATATTTTCAAAAAAATTTATATTTTCAATAATCAGTTGATTTATTTTATATCAGTTTTTTTGTTCTTCAATAGGAATATTCTTTGTACTGTTCCTTAATTATATGGACAGCTTTAGTTGTAGCAATAGTATCAAACTATTTACATTATATTATACATACTTCTACTTTGTATACCTTTAAAAAACAATTTGCATGACCAATTTAGTCTAAGGCCAATGAAGTGCGGACCACACAGTATTAATTTTGAATCATATTTCATTGTTTGTTCATGTCGAAGTATAATGTTGTGTTTTAGTATTTGATTTGTTTTGTTTTAGTATTTGATTTTGGTTCATTAAGGCTAGCCGGGTGATTTGGGTTAAGTTTGAGTAAACTGGACGGAAAAATCATTATGTTGTTGAGCTATGTTTGTTTAACAGGAAACAAAGCATGCGAAAGAATGACTGGTGAGAAAGTGAAGATAGATCAAATTGAGGGGGAATTCATTTGTGTCTTGTCATCTTCGAAATTTCTTGTTGTCCTTGATAAATAATAGAAAATATTTCACCGAAATGTAGAGACATAGGTAGAATCACATCGATTTAATTGGATTTTTAAATTCTTTATGTCTTCTTGTTTCATTAGAGTGAGAGCTCTTTGGTTTGTTTTCTCAGTGTTTGTAAGGTATTCAATCACTATGAAGTAACAAGCCAAAAATTCATCCGGAGGTGGAAGGTCAATGGAAAGATTAAAGGAAGAACACTATATGGGTTTCTGGAAAGATTCGAGTAATGGCTGGTGGGAAATTGAAAGAAGAAAATTGATAGAAAATGAGATTTCATTTTGTTGAAGTTGAATGTTCTCGTTGAATTGGAGGTAATGGGATTACACAAAGTTCTTTGAGAAAAAACCATAGAAGATGCCATAAAACAATGTGATTGTGGGACTAAGAAGACCGGGGAAAAACCTACCAATTTCGATAAAATTTAAGGGTAAAGAACATCTTGATCCTTTGTTTATGAGACACATATTACGGAAGGTAGCTCATGAAAAAATTGATGACAATATAGGATAGGATGTTCCTATCAAAATCTTTGCCACATAGGTTGTTTCTATAACAATGGTTCTACAATTTCAAGATAGATGAATAAAGTTCATGGAACAAAATATAGATGAACTCTTAAAGCTAGTTTCATAGTTGAATATAATACAAATCAGTATCTCAAACGAAGATCAAGCAGTGTTCTTTATGAACTCATTGCCAAGCTAGTATGAACAATTAAGACTCACTCAGAAATATGACAGATAAACCATCACACTCGAGGAGGTCACGTTCGTAGCATTCTCCATGGAATTGTAGTTGAATGCTCATAAAAAAGTCCAAGCTAAAACTTGTGAAGGATTATATGTTATGGATAGATCAAAGAAGAGGGGAAGAGGGACAGTAAGAGTTCAAGGAACAAAGGTAAACCAACATCAAAATCTAAAGACAAAGGAAAACGAAGTTGCTAAGTGTTGAGGAAGGACACTTCAAGAAAGATTATCCTTCAAAGAAGAAAGTAAACTTCCAACAATCAAACATAAGGGATGAAAATACTTCATCAAATGTTGTGATTGAGGTAAAAGTTCTCATTATTTCAAACAAAGATCAAAGAGAAGAGTGGATCATGGACTCTTGATGAAGTTTTCACATGACATTAAGTAGGGAATGGCTTGAGGATTTCTTAGAAATCAATGAAGGGTATTTTCAAACTCGTTCCTACCCCATCCTCATATGAATCTAGATTGACGTTCTCTTGTCAAACGGATGGAAACAGACTGAAACTCCTTATCAACTTGATACTAGAACCTGGAACTTGTATTTTCTAAGAAAAGACATCCGAAACCCTAACAAAAATCCGATAGAAAACCCCAAACTTAGCAAATAACGCCACAACACTTGTGACCGGTGAACATTCATAATCTCTTCAATAGTTCTGTAGTTAAATCTCAAAACTTAGTATAAGTTTCACATAATGGGTCCCTCTTCATAAGGATAAAATGATAATGGAAAACTGAATAATATAAACAAACTTAATAAAACTCGGCAAAAGTGCTCGGTCAAGCGGTGTAACCACTTGGTTGAGCGTTGTATAGGTCTTTCACCTAAAACTCCTTAACACTTAAGTACATTCAATTGAACAACTTTTATGATTGGTCGAGTCTTCCACACTTAGTCGAGATGTGTAATGCTTGGGTCGAGTCCTTCAAACTTAATAAAACTCGGCAAAAGTGCTCGGTCAAGCGGTGTAACCCACTTGGTTGAGCGGTATATAGGTTTTTAAACTAAACCTACTTAACACTTAAGTACATTCAGTTGAGCAACTTTTATGATTGGTCGAATCTTCCACAATTGGTCGAGATGTGTAATGCTTGGATCGAGTCCTTCACGCTCGGTTGAAGTGTGTAATGCTTAGTCGAGTTGTCCAATCCTCTGAATGTTCTATTTTTCAAGAGGATTCACTCGGGTCAACCGATTCTCTACTCGGTCTGACCTCCTTTAGCTTCTCTAACCTCATGTGCCTCTTGGCCTATTCCACTTGTAGGTAAGTCATATAAACCTCCATTGACCCCTCTAGATGCCCTTTTGGTGCTTTTGCAAGTTCTTTCCCCACCATTCAAGTGAACAAGTTCTCTATCTTCTTAGCTTTAGCCCTTGTGACCGATCCATGTGCCTTTGGTGTCTTGGGAGAAGGTTCATCCTCATCATTCCCTCCTTCAAAAAGATATAACTTCAAATCACGATCGTTATCCGCATCAAAATGAGACAAGTCAACATAGTTGAAAGTTGAACTAACATTGTACTCACCAGATAATACAATCTTGTAGGCGATGTCATTGATGCGCTCGAAAATTTTGAACGGTCTATCTCCTATGTGCATGAGCTTGGATTTACACTACTGGGGAAAATACTCCTTGCATAAATGAACCCACACGAGATCACCGGGTTCAAAGACCACCTTGTTTCATCCCTTGTTTGTTCCTACTCATGTAATGTTTCACAACCTCGACTCTTTTTTCCAATCAAGGTTAGTAAAATCCGATGTTAATAAAGGGGCCATGTCTCATTGTTTAAGCAACTTAAAGCCATACATGATTTCAAATGGTAAAATTGTGTTGCAATATGAACTGCCCTATTGTATGCAAACTCGACATGTGGTAGACAATCTTCCCACGTTTTAAGATTACTCTCGAGTAATGGACATAATAAGGTAGACAAAATCCTATTGACCACTTCTGTTTGTCCATCAGTTTATGGGTGATACGTAATGGAAGAAAAAGGTTTTGTTCCTATCGTATACCATAGCTTTTTCCAAGAGTAACTAAGAAACTTAGCATTCCTATCTGAATACCATGCAAACTGTACATTGTCCCTAAAGAATGATGTAGCAACATGCGATGCATCATCGGTGTTATACCATGCAATGGAACGTACCGTTTTAGAAATCCGATCAACTAAGATGAAAATTGAATAATGTCCAGATTTGGACCTAGGAAGACCTAACACAGAATACATGGAGATATTGTTCCATGGTGTACAAGGAATGGGTAAAGGTGAGTACATACTGTGTGGTAGCAACCGAGATTTTGCCTTCTTACAAGTCATGCACCTTACACAGATGTGCTCGACATATCTTCACAAGTGAGGCCAATATAGAATTTCTTGGAAAAGGAAAAATGTTTTGGCCACTCCAAAGTGTCCCATCCGTCCTCCCCATGTTCATCACAGACCAATAAATCTCTAATACAACTCTTGGGAATGCACAATCTATTCTCATTAAATAAATATCGACAAAATGATGATCGATCTCATAGAGCTCCTTAATATGTTTAAAATCAACCTACCAAGCATTTACAACAAAAAAGTAAATTATAGAGCCTAGATAATGCATGAGAAAAAGATATTCTCTTTACCTTGCTTGTACTTGATGAGGTGCAAGAAGATTATATGAATTCCATCCACTTGGTGTGCCTGCGATTTAACATCTATTGTCCCTTGAGATGCTTGAGTAACTCATGGTGTGTATGAATCACAAACTCCGTAGGCCACAAGTAATATTGCCATGTTTGAAGCGCCTGCACCAACCCGTATAGTTTCTTATCGTACGTTGAGTAGCCTAACTTTACTCCATTGAGCTTCTCACTAAATTACGCGATGGGTTTACGCTCTAACATAAACGATGCTCTAATTTACTCCTGATGCATCACATTCAATCTCAAATATTTTAGTAAAATCAGGTAATTCAAATGGAGAAGGTTGTGTTAATTTTTGTTTTAAGGTATGGAAGGCCTTCTCTTGAGCTTCGTCCCTCTGGAATATGACATTATTGTTGTCACATCAGTCAAGGGCACAACCAAGGTACTAAAGTCTTCAACAAATCATCGGTACAAACTGTCTAACCATGGAAGCTTCAGACCGCTCCAACCATCTTATAGCTTGGCAAATTGCGTATATCTTTTCTTCATCGACATGTATTCCTTGTTTACTTACAAAAATTCCTAAGAACACAATTTTTTTAGTATAGAAAATGCATTCTTAAGATTGGTATACAATTTTTCACTTCTCAACACGTCTAGAGCTGATCACAAACGCCTTACATGTTCTTCTAAGGTCTTGTTGTACACTAAACTGTCATCAAAGTATACAACCACAAAATTTACCATGAATTTCATAAGAACATGATTAATCAATCTCATAAACATTCTAGGTGCAAAATTTAATCCGAAAGTCATGACTAACCATTCATAAAGCCCCAGCATTGTCTTAAACACCGTCTTCCATTCGTCACCCTCCTTAATGAAAATTTGATGGTATCCACTTCAAAACTATTTTACAAACATAAAAGACCCATGCAATTCTTCCAACATGTCATCCAAACGAGATATAGGGTGATGATACTTTACCATAATTGTGTTGATTTTGACAATCAACACACATACATCATGTGCCATTCTTCTTAAGCATGAGTATCACTGGTACACCTTACAATGATATAGTCTCTTGCACATATCCTTTCTTCATAAGCTCTTTAACTTGCATGTCAAGCTCCTTAGTCTCCTAGGGATCGGTTCGATATGTTGGGTGATTTGGAGTGCTCACAATAGGCACAAATCAATTTAGTGATCAAACTCATGCAATGAGATAAAGTGATAACACGTAGTGTATGTTTTTTTAGGCTACGCACTTAGATCATTTTTGCGTAGTTTTCATAGTACGAGTTAAAAACTAGCATGAATTAGTCATTTATCCAGTCTTTTCCTTACTTTTTTTGTTTTAAGGCGACAAGGCCTAATCAAGCTTAATGATGTTGATTCCTGGATTCAATTGTACATACTTGGAGCTACAAACCACTCGGAGCAGATTCATGCCAAGGAACCGCATGGAATACCCGAGCATCGAGCGAAAGAAGAAAAATAAGAAGTTAATCAAACCCGCTAGTGCTCGTTGATTACCCTTCTCGGGTTTTACCCCTCCGAAGATTGAACCCGACTCAAGGTGCCTTTTACCCCGTGCATGCTGCGTGAGAAGCCAAGAGCGCAAGCGGGTCCTTCACATTTGCGTGTGTGGGTTACACCCTCAGAAGGTTCTACCCACCTTGGTGAGTCATCAAACACACATGGGTTGCCTCGAAGATAAAGAGCCCGAGCAGGTCCTCCATTTAGCTGGCTCGAGTCATGTGTCGTAACAGAAACCCTAGAAGCCTTCAAATGAAGAAAAAGATTGAAATATGACGCCTCAATTAATAGAGAAACGAGACATAACCCTATGGAGATGAAAAACACACAGAGGAGGCTCAAGAGAAGGTGGAGAACGAAGGAGACAATATCAGAACATCGGTGATGAGATAGGGAAGTCTCAGGCATCGTATTCCTTACTCTTTGTCATGTCTAGTGTTGTTCCCTCTTGTCTTGTATTAGAATATATGAGTGAGTAGGTATGTAGCTATGTGTTAGGGACACTGATTTTGTAAGGGATGCTTGTGGTAATGCGTTAATCCTTAGATCTTTCAAAGTTTTCTTGTATTTTGGTTCTACGATCAATGCGATGAATGTTCTATACTTGTGCTTTCCACTCATTAACTTAAGATTTCATGTTTAATAAGGAGGTTAGATTATGAATCCGGAAATATTGATTATTAATTGAGTTCAATTGATGAGAATCTGACCGGTCGGTTAATTGACTCAGGAATTAGGATTGCATGCTTAATGCTATCGTAATAACGTGTTAATCACTACTGGGGTGTAGGATTGCATGTTATTGTGGTTAGGGAGTTTACATGTCGAGAGAATCGTTCTCTACTTATGAGCATGAATTTCCAGTTATCAAGATAATTTGATTGGTTTATGATCTTATCTAAAGCAGACGATCCTAATATGATATCTACCCTCTCTCGAGGTATAGACACGTGATCTAGTCAAGTTATCCCCTACTTTTGTGGTTGACACCTTGAACTAAATCCATAAGTTCTATGATTCATCTGTTTTACCCTCAACCACTACTACCCTACTTTCGTGCTCTAGCCTCGGTTGCTCTAAACCTGATCATCCGAAATTAGAATTCTCCTTTCAGTCCTTCTCCTAAGTTCCTAAAACATGAATCTATGTGACCATTAGCAAACACAATGGAAAATTGTATTCAAAGATAAATCGGAAGTGGTTTTGGGATAGCCATGGGCTAATCCCTTCTCCTAGAACAAAACAACTACTCACTCATGCATTCAAAAACAAACAAAATAATCGAAATAGATATTTTAAGGTACATAAAAACAAAACAAAACCCAAGTCCTAAATTGATCTCCAATGCCCTTAAATGTCTCTTGCCGGAAACTCACGAACAGTCTTCTTCCTCTCTGCAACTCTCTCTGCAATTCTCTATCTTTTTTCCTTTGTAATGTCTGTCCTCTAACCGATGTAATCGTCTCTCTTTTGACCTCTTACTTCTTCTTTCCTCTTCTCTTCTCTTTCCTTTTCTTTTTCTTTCCCTTTTGGCTGTGCTTTTCCATTCTTTCCTGTGGTCTTTCCTTTTTTGTTTAAGTCGGCCAAATTTTTCCTTTTCCATGTTGTAGGTCTGTCCATCTTCATGCCCGGCCGTGCAACATGTGAAGCCCGATCAGGCATGTCCCTTGAAGAGTGCCCGAACATGCTGAAGTAAGAGCTCGGTCGTGCTTGCTTGTTTCTTCATGAGCCCGATCGTGCACAAGGAAGAGATTGGTCGTGCTTGCTTGTCTCTTCATGAGCACGGTCATACAGGTTGAAGAGCTCGATCGTGTGCCCCATTGTTTGATGAGCCCGATCGTGCAACACATGGAGCTCGACCGTGCATGACATTCGGTGACCGATCAGGCTGATGTCCTTGAAGTGCTGCTCGGTCATGCAGATTGAAGAGCTCGATCGTGCTGTTTCTTGAAGTTTGAGGAGCCCGGTCGTGCACAACAAGGAAGCCCGATTGTGCTTGCATGATGCTCAATGCCCGACCGTGCAACGTAGGGGCCCTGGTCATGCGATGCTCTCGGGGATAATTTGTGACATTAATGCCCTACCGTGCTTGATCTCTAGCCCGACCGTGCATGATGGCTAATGAAGTGCTAACCCGTGCAAGGCACAATGGTTGCGTGTTAATCTCCGTTTCTCATCCCGTTCATTCCGTTACGATCATCGATGCTAGTACTTTGTCCCGTGTATGTTCCTTAGCTTCGAAATGAACTGATTTTGCATTAAAACATGCAAGGACATGAAAACACGAAAACGAGTAACACGTATACAAAATCATACGTAAACATCACATCTATATCATAAACATCTCTAAAATTATGCGAAAAATACGTGTAAAAACGAAACTAACACGGTCCTTCTCTTAATCCCTAACACATGCATATATTTGGCCTTTGTAAATACAAGACGATTCAACAATCAGAAAAAGAATAGATTAACAAAACGGGAAATTGCCTTCATGAATAAATCGAAAAAGGTTCTTCGATAGCCATGGGCCAATCCCTTCTCCTAGAACAAAACAACTACTCAATCATGAGTTCGAAACACAACAACATAAATGAAATAGATAGTATAAGGAGCATAGAGATCAACTGAGGTATCGTTCCAATTAAAAGGATAAAACGATCAATACGCCGAACTTCAAGGGATGAAAGCGGATCATGACGATGTAAAGAAGTATGTTGTGGGAATTCAAACGCACCTAAAGATCTTAGACAATCAGGTTGCACAACTTGCTGCGAACTCCTCTAAACCGCCATGAGTTATACTGGGGAGGCCAAAAGCAAATCCTTGTGAGCAAATCAACGCCATTCACCTAAGGAGTGGTTGGATGTTGGATCAGCCATTTCATTCGACATTTGAAAAGGGTGAATCATCTAGTACAACAGTGTAAAAGGGCAGTAACATTGAAGAGCACAAGAAGAGACCCGAGGAGGAAGAGGAGCCGAAAGACATTAAACTCGAGCCAAGGCCGCCTCTCCTCTGCCGGTTCCACAACGCTAATGCAAGAAGAATGATGAGTACAAGATGAGTACAAGAACGAAAGCATTAAGAATAACCAATCAATCTGAAACGATCAAATACCATAATCATGGCTAAGTTTTAAAGTCTAATCACCTGGCATATATTCATTAGACTTCTACAATCATTCATTCAAGATGAGTACAAGAACGAAAGCATTAAGAATAACCAATCAATCTGAAACGATCAAATACCATAATCATTATTAAAGTTACGTACAAGAATAAAAGCATTAAGAATCACCATGCATTACACAAGCCTTCATTACACATTGGCAAAACTATCTAAGTCGTGGCAATGGATCTACTCAAACATGGACTCAGAAAACAAAATGCAAAAGGAATCTATCTTAAACATAGACATAGAATGAGATACCTCCCTTTTCTAATACCTTAGTCTTCAATAGATCCTCGCATTCCGAGTTCATCATCTCGTCTCTATCTTGTTCTATTTTCTGCTCTCACCCACTACTGTGTGTGCATGTGTGTTGTTGTCTGTTGTGTTATGTCCAAACTCATGATGCGTTTCAAGTTAAACAAGTTAACCTAAACCACCCGCAAGTGTATGGCACGTGTGTAGTATTTTAGGTGTTGATCACACACCAACTATGCAACACAGATTACGATCAAACTAGAATCAATGCTTGCTGCGATGAAATGATTGTCGTGAGTTGCAAATATGATTATGCAGTAAACCGAGGAGTTTTTGACAAATGAGACAAATGTTCTAGGATATGGTTTCACCGGATAGCTTCCGAAACCGACTATCGCTCTATCTAATCATGCATTCCCCTATCAAGATATCTAAGGCGGACGATCCTAATGTAATTCCTACCCTCTCAAGGCATGGGACATGATTCAATTAAGTTATCTCCTACTTTTGTGGCTGACACCCCAACTAAACCCCATAAGATCTATGATTTATCCAATTAACCCTTAACCGTTACTATTGTACTTCCGTGACCTAGTCTCGGTTGTTGTAAGCCTTACCTTCTAGGACTATAATTCTCCTTTTGGCCCTTCTCCTAATCCCTAACAGATGCATATATGTGGCCTTCATAAACACACATGATACGTGTCAAGTTAAACAAGAATCAAACTAAAATCAATGCTTGAAGCGGTGAAATAAGGATGTTTAGATGCAAATATGATGTTGCATTGGAATAACGGGTCATAAAAAAAAGAGAAAAACGTTCTAGGATCCGATTTCACCCTATAGCTTCCGAAACCTATCTTCGATCTATCTAATTGTGCATTCCCTATCAAAATATCTAAGGAAGACGATCCTAATGTAGATCCTGCCCTCTCTCAAGGCATAGGAACATGGTTTGATTGAGTCATCCCCTAGTTTCTTGGCTAACACCCCAACTAAACCCCATTATAATTCATGATTCACCCGATTCAACCTTCAACCGTTACTACCCTACTTTCATGACCTACTCTCGGTTGTTCTAAGCCTGATCTTCTAGGACAAGAATTCTCCTTTCGGTCCTTCTCCTAATCCCTAACACATGCATTTACGCTGTCTTTGTAAACTCAAGAGCATTTATGCTGTCTTTGTAAACTCAAGACAATAAGTGCTCAGAAAGAGAATAGATAAACGAAACGGGGAAAGGCATTCATAAACTAATCAAAGACAGTTCCAGGATAGCCATGGGCTAATCACTTCTCCTAGAACAAATATACTACTCGATAATGAATCTAAACAATATAAACGAAATTAGTAGAGTAAGGAGCATAGAAATATCAAACGAGTGATGATCCTGAATCAATTCCCGACTCCTTGAGTGTCTCCCGTCAAGAGGGCTCTATGGATGGATGGTTGTTGTGAATAGTGAAGAATGTACTATGGATGTTGGATCATAATTCATTCTACCCTTGACGTTTTATAATTTCAAATCCAAGCCTTAGCCGACTCATGTCCACCAAAATCACTGGTAGGTCGTTCTACCAAGTCATGTCCGACCGTGCTCAGTGTCATGCCCCGTCGGGCATGCTCCATCCTGTGCAAATAGACAGATTGTTTTGCCCATTGCCCGACCGTGCTCTCCTCAACGCCCGACCGTGCTGGATGGAAAGGAGGGTGCTCGACTTTGCTCTTGGCATGACCGGTGCATGCAGTAGTCTCGGGGATGAAATTGCATGAAATGCCCGACCGTGCACCATAGGATGCCCGACCGTGTTGCCTCACCAAGAGAGTGCCCGACAGTGCACTTGGCATGCCCGGGTCGTGCACATCTCTCAGGCTTAGAATGGTATAAAGAGCTCGACCGTGCATGATGCCATGCCCGGTAGTGCACTTGATTATCGGTGAGAGTTCGGTCGTGCACTTGATCATGCTCGACCGGGCTGTGTCCCTTGATGCATGCTCGGTCGTGCTAAGATGTTTGCTCGGTCATGAATTGTCCATTTCTCGTTATGTTTGATCCGTCGTGACCCTTGATGTCGTATTTTGGCTCGTGTATGCTCCTTAGCTTCAAAATGAATCGAATATGCATTAAAACCTATAAGAACACGAAAAAACGGAAACAAGTAAAACATATACCAATTCACACATAAACTTCGTAACTATCATCATAAACGTCTCTAAAATCATGCGAGAAACATGTATGAAAATGAGATGATCAACAAGACATTAAGCGCTCAGTCCAAGAATAGATTAGCAAAACGGGAAATGCATTCATAAATAAATCAAAGAGGTTATGGGATAGCCATGGGTTAATCCCTTCTCCTAGAACAAGACAACTACTTAGTCATGAGTTCATAATCAAACAACATAAAAGAAATAGAATGTCTAAGGAGCATAGAAATCAAACGAGGAATCATCTCGATTCGAGTTTCCGTCTCCTTATGTGTCTCCCGTCTAGAGGGCTCTCTCCAATGATGGATAGGCTCCAATCTACCTGTCTAGGGTTCCCCTCTGTATTTTCTTCCTCCTGAACTCAATTGGGGGTACCTTTTTAAACAAATTCTCCATTAGAGAACTTCAAGGGAGGTTGTTGAGGACACAACCCGGGCGAGCTCAATAGCCAATCCGGGTGGGCTCCCCAACTTTCCATAACCCGCGCGTGCTAAAGAGAAAGCCCCGCGTGGGCTCCTCACTAATCCTTTATCCGTGCTTTCTGAAGGTGAGTCCGAGGCGGGCAACAATTGCTGGATGTTCAGCCCAAGTGGGCTAAGGAAACTATCCCACGTGGGGCCTTATCTCCTCATGCCATATCGCATTCATTTCCCATTTCTCATCCCATTTGCTCCGTTAAGATCTCTGATGCTCGTATTTTTTCCTGTGTATGTTCTTTAGCTCCGAAACGAACTAAATACGCATTAAAACCTATAAGAACATGAAAACACAGAAACAAGTAAAATAGATACAAAATCAAACGTAAACATCGCAACTATCGTCATAAACATCTCTAAAATCATGCGAGAATCGTGTACAAAAACGAGATGATCAACATAATAGCCTTAGTCCTCCCCTAGTCCTTGTTTCCTCTTTTCTCTTTTCATTTTCTTTGGTCAGCTTCCTTTTCTCCTTCATTCCCTTTTCTTACCATCCGCTCATTTCCAATTCTTGCTCAGTGGCTTAATTTCCATTTTGCTTCCAGCGGTTGATGGTTTACATTTTGAGTTCCAGCAGCTTGCTCCCATTTTGTGTAAGCCACGTTTCCATTTCATGTTTCAACCGTACTCTTCCAATTGTTGTTCTAGCAACCGAAAATTTCCATTTTGTTCCAGCCATGTTTCCATTTATGTGAACCGCAGCCACTATTTCAATTTTGTAGAAGTGGCCGGTGGTTTCAACTTTTGTTCTCCACCCCTGTATGTTGTGGCTTTAGGAAACTTGGGTGTTGACCGTACTCAGCTGAACCGAGGGTAGTTTTTCCAAAATTTCCTGAAATTTACTCATTTTTATATCTCAATATCTTATTTCCTGTAAAACACGAGAAAACGCTAGAAGAAAACTAAAATGTGCTTAGTCTTGGTAAAGTCCAAATAAAGGATAAAACTAACTAACAAAACAGATGAAAATACTAGAACAATTCAGACGTTATCAAACTCCCAATACTTGAACCTTTTCTCGTCCTCGATTAAAACTAGAATTAAGCACAATGAGAGTTAGATAACAATCGTATACTAGCACAAGCATTTCGAAAAATCAACCATCATGCACAACAACATGTTACACGAACATAGACCTAGGCATACTCAGTTCAGACCTCTATCCACCAAAGCCACTAGTCATGCAATCCTACGCATAACCTAAGTTCATTTCACTAACCCCTAGACGACATCCAAACGATCTCCATACCAGTTCACCTATACTATGTGATCTATCATTCCTAAAGACGATCATTTTCTTTTTCTCTTTTCTTCTTTTTCGGTTTCCATAAATTTTTTTCATTGAAAATTTGCGCTCGGTTTCTATGACATCAGAGTTGAAGAGGAAAGCCTTCTACTTATACTTAGATTGTCGATTGACACACTCATAAGGTCTTGTGACCTTAATGGAGGCAAGAGGTTGCGTTATTGAAGAATTTTTTTTCCCTTTAGACCAAAATTTTTTATTATGCATCGACTAATGTACAATGCTATTTCGGTAGTAATATTCCATTTAGTTGGATTAACCCTTAGGACGTAGAAAAATAGCCTCGACCCACAAATTAGACCCAAACCATCAATATCGATGAACTCATGTCAATGTAAGGCTGAAATAGTTAGAAACTTATTCTAGTGTAAGCATGTGGAATAATAACATTACAGAAGCAAGTCAAAGAATGAAAGGTATACTCGAAGATATAAGTACTTTGGGCTGAAACCTAGGGCACGGAATACAACTATAGGTCATGGACTCATGCACAACTACTAGACTAATTGATATCTAAAGGTATATTTTAGCAAACTTAGGCTTTTGTTTCTGATTCGACAATGTTGCACAAAAATGGCAAAGTTCAAAATTTCGTACTACATATATGTTCGTCTAATCCTTATGAAAATAATCGTAAATGATAAAATGAAACGAAGAAATCAGCATCTAATCCTAATAAAGAACATGTCACTCGAAGAGTCGCCCCCCCCTAAAAATTTAGTAACAGGGATTCGCATACCAAGACTCTTGTGTATGCTTGTTGTTTCGAGTTGGTAGTGTAGCTGGATGTTGTATGCGTCTCCTCCGTTGTGGATGATATCGAAGTGGAGAACCTGTGAAAAAGAATCACAGAATCCAAAAGAGAGAGAGAGAGAGTATGATACAACATGGCAGCTAGTAGAGTGTATGCGTGTGAAAAGGAAGAGAATCCGGTTCTGAAAATAAAAAGCAATAACAAAGGATATGAAGCTCAAGTTGCCTCCCGAGAAGCGCTTGTTTAAAGTCATGAGCCTAACCAAGATGTTCTACTCATGAGTTAGTTCCGAACGAGGGAGTACAACTTGAATGTTACTCGCATTGTCCTCATTGTAGAGATTTAACTGTTGGGTGTTTACTTTGAATGGATCCCTGACTCCTATCAGTGCGATAGCACCATGTGGTGAGATGCTCTTGATCGTGAAAGTTCTGGACCATCAGGACTTGAGATTCCTTGGAAAAAGTTTCAAATGCGAATTGAAAAGAAGTATTTGATCACCTACCTTGAAAGTTCGCTGGACGATATGCCTATCGTGCCACTTCTTCATTCTCTACTTGTAGGTTTTCGCTTTCTCGTATTAGTTGATGCGCATCTCCTCTAGATGGTGTAGTTGTAGCACTTGTTTTTCAGCGGCTGTCTTGTAGTCGTAGTTAAGTGCTTTGATCACCCAATACGCTAGATATTCTAACTCGGCCGGTAAATGGCATGCCTTACCGTATACTAGATAGAATAGAGTTATTCCGATTGGCGTTTTGAATGTTGTTCGGTAGGCCCATAATGTGTCATCGAGTTTCGGTGCCCAATCCTTCCTAGCCTTGGAGACCGTCTTCTCCAAAATGGACTCGATCTCTGGGTTAGAAACTTCGACTTGGCCGCTGGTTTGTGAGTGACACGGAATTGCTAATCTATGTCGGATTCCATATTTCTTTAATAATCCTTCTATGATTCGGTCCACAAAGTGCTTACCTCCATCGCTGATCACTACCCTCGGAACTCCAAAGCGTGGGAATATGATGCGTTTGAATATCTTGATCACAGGTTTAGAGTCATTGGTCAGACTTGCTAAGGCTTCCACCCACTTCGTCATGACGACGGGAAAAGGTCCATGAAGTCTATTCCCCACACATCGAACGACTTGAACTCTAGAATTTAATGCTTCGGCATCTTGTTGCGTCTACAGATACTCCCCATTCATTGGCAATTGTCGCACAATGATATGTAGTTGTGGGCGTGCTTGAAGAGTGTAGGCCAGTAGAAGCCCGCTTGCAGCACCTTTACGGCTGTTTTGGCGGCTATAAAGTGATCAGTGTAGCTTGAAGAATGGCAATGCACTAGTATGTGCTGAACATCTTTTTCGGGGATGCAATGTCTTAAAAATTCCATCTGTACCTCTCTAGAATAGATATGGCTCATCGCAATAGTATGCTCGGATCTCATGGAGAAATTTCTTTCTCGCGTTGTAGTTCAGCCCCTCCGGTAGTACGCGACATGCTAGATAATTCACGAAGTCAGCATACCACGGTATGGAGGCACAACTCACGGACATCACATCATCGTCTCTGAGTGATTCGTCGATAGGAATGCTCTCGGGGATTTCAAGACATGAAAGATGATCAGCTACCCAATTCGCGGTTCCTTTCCTATCTCGTATTTCAAGATCAAACTCTTGTAGCATCAGAATCCATTGAATTAGCCTTGGCTTTGCATCTTTCTTAATGAGAAGATACCGTAATGCAGCGTGATCCTTATAAACTATAACTTTGGGTCCGACTAGATAGGAGCAGAACTTCTCAAAGGCTAAGATGATTATGAGCAGCTCCTTCTCGGTTGTAGAGTAGTTGCATTGAGCGTTGCCCAAGGTTCAACTCGCATAGTAAATGGCGTGCAGCATCATATCTTCCTGTTGTCCCAATACAGCCCCAACGGCAAAGTCACTTGCATCGCACATGAGCTCAAACGCTAGCTCTCAATCCGGCGGTTGTATTATCGGAGGGAAAATCAGCGCCTTCTTTAATTTTTTCAATTGCGGCGTGGCATTCCATTGTGAATTCAAACGATATATCCTTGCCCAATAAATCAGTGAGAGGTTTGGATATGTTTGGGAAGTCTTTGATGAAACGTCGATAGAACCCCATATGTCAAAGCTTCAGGTGGACTTAACATTCCTAGGGGCAATAACTTCTCAATAACCTCTATCTTTGCTTCATCGACCTCTATCCCTATTTCTGAAAGTTTGTGTCCTAATACGATGCCCTCTCAAGCAATGAAGTGTCACTTCTCCCAATTTAGGACTAGGCTCGTTTTCAAGCAACTGTCTAACACTGTGTAAAGATTGGTTGGACAAACATCAAAGGAAGGTTCATAGACTGAAAAGTCATCCATGAATACTTCCATAATTTTGCTATTCACATAGGAAAATATAGAGATGATGCACCGCTGAAATGTAGCAGGTACATTACACAAACCAAAATGCATTCTACGATATGCGAATGTACCGAATGGACATGTGAACATCATCTTTTCTTGATCATTCAGGTGGATCAAGATTTGAAAGAGACCTGAATAACCATCAAGAAAAAAAAAAGATGGAGTGAAGAGCTAGACGTTCAAGCATTTGATCAATGAAAGGTAAAGGGAAGTGATCTTTCCTAGTGTTAGCGTTCAGCTTGCGGTAGTCGATGCACATTCCCCCTCCAGTGATCTTCCTCGTTGGAATAAGTTCGTTGTTCCCGTTCGGGACGACGGTGATGCCTCCTTTATTTGAGACTACATGTACATAAATCACCCACGCACTATCCGATATATGATATATAATTCCAGCGTCTAACAACTTATGAACATCTTTCTTAAATACTTCCATCATATTTGGGTTAAGGCTATGTTGGTGTTCAATGGAGGACTTAGAGTCATCTTCTAGGTGAATCCTATGCATGCAAAGGGCTGGACTAATTCCCCTAATATCCTCTAATGTATAACCAATGGCACCCATATATCTCTTAAGAGCATCTAACAATGGTTCCTTTTGGGATTCATCTAGCTTATTGTTCACTATTACAGGATAAGTAGATTAAAGTCCGAGAAACTCATACCTTAGCCCTTGCAGTAAAGGCATAAAATCCACTTTGGGTGGCTTTTCAATGTTCCAATCAAGTGTTGGACGTTCGGTTAGGTTTTTCTGCGTCTTGGGAGTATTTGCATTCTGATCCGCATTGCTAGTAACTTGGATCGCACTAGAATCTGCTTGGGTCGCGCTGTAGTTTGTGGACTGATCCGCGGTGTTTTCTTGGTCCAAATTCAGGTCCAATTGAGCCATACTCATGTGTGTGTGAGCTGAGCACTACTCTTGGAGTAAATGGTCTGACTCTCCTTCATCAGCTCGAATTATGTTCTGTTGTATTCAAGATGCGATCTGGTGTGCTCAGACCGCGTGGAATTTTGTCCGCGTCTCATTTCATTTGTCATTCGGGACTTCCTTAGGAGCTTCATATAGTATGTTACTGATATCATCTATTTTGTTATAGTATTTTCGTCCATTTTTATAGTAGATTCATCATTCGTTTAGGCTTTACCGAGCATTAAGCATCATTTAGCCTTTTTCCAGCATTTTCTCTTTTATTTGTAGAAAATTAAGATATCAGATAATAACACGAGCAAATGTCACAAAACTAAGCAAAATCATTATCCATTCAGTTATGCACGGTCAGCATCCAAGAATCATAAACCGAGGAAGAGAAATGAAGCTAGCCGATTGGAATAGGCATAAACACACGGTTGGAGTAAAATGGAAACTTGCAGGTCGCTGGAGTAAAATGGTAACCTTCGGCTGGAGCAATGCTTGTGAGGACACGGATGGAGTAAAATTGAAACTTGCTGGAGCAGAAGAGGCGGCACAGGGAGCAAGAAAAGTAAACTCCAACCTCTGCACACAAGAGAGGTAAACTCCAGCCCCCAACATAAGAAAATGTAAACTCCAGCCGTTGGACAAGAATTGAATTGCATGGCCAAAGAGGAAAGAATGATAAAAGGACAATAAGAGAAGAGGAAAGAAATACGAAGGGGTCAAGAGGACAAGATCAATTTCGAACAGAACAAACACACACACATACAGCAACACACGTGAGAGAGAATTGAGTGCAGAACGCATAGAAGGATAGAGACGGGGCGATGAACTTGGAACGCAGAGGAGCTGTTGAAAACTATGATGTTAGAATAGGAAGGAATCTCGTTCTTTATCTATGTTTAAGATATATTTCTTTGTGTTTTGTTTTCTAACTCCATGTCTAAGTAGATCCATAGCCATGGTTTAGAGAGCTTTGTCGTTATGTAATGAAGTCTTGTTCTTAATGATTGAAGGTTCTTAATGTTTTTATTCTTGTACGCAACCTGAATAAATGATTATGTTATTTGATCGTTTTCAGAATGGTTGGCTGTTGTTAATGCTTTTGTTCTTGTACGCAACCTGAATGAATGTTTGTAGAAGTCTCAATTGATTTAGAATCTATGCTAGTTTCGGCCAATTGGATCTAGGGATTAGGATAGCAATCTTAATGCATCTAATGGATGAGATTACGCAGTCAAAAGATTGTTAATATGCAAGCTAGGTAGTGGGCAAGTTTACGCAAGTCAGTTTCTACATTAGAGCTTAAATTCCTTGAATTCGTGATAATATCTAAGACCAGTGATATTGTTATAACTTCATTGCATTATCGTGTATCTCTCGAAACCTGTGGTGTTTATTTTATTGAGTTTAATCTATTAGTTAGTTAGTTTATCATTATTTGCATTCCAATCACTTATTTATTTTACACTTCCTACGCATTGGTCAACTAGCTTTGTTGTTGCATTGATTTCCTAGTGTTCAACCCTGGTACTACACGATATGTATTCTTGCGGAAACGTTAGTCTAAGTATTTATTACTTGAGATTAACCACATCAGTTACATCATTTGGGTCTTTATATGCCCCTTCTCTAGCTCATAAGAGCCATCTCAAGGGAATCCATATTCCCGAACTCTTCAAGAACCTCGTCGTCTAGTTTCTCTAAGACGTCGATGTAAAGCATCGAATCAACCATACACGGTTGCTTGAGTGAGTCGTTCAGATTAAACTCCACTTCTTCGTTGCCAAACTTCAGTGTGAGTCTTCCTTCCGCACAATGAATGATTGTTTTTGTGGTGTTAAGAAAATGTCTCCCGAGGATTATCTAAATCTTCTTATCTTCCTCTATATCTAAGACAACAAAATCGATCGGAACGAATAAGTTCCCGACTTGTAATAGTACGTCTTCCAGCAAGCCCTTAGAGATTCTTACGCTTCGATCAGCCATGATGACCGCCATTCGTGTAGGTTGAAGATCCATTATGCCACTAAGATCCAATTTCTCTTATAATGACAATGGTAGCCACTAATGCTTACTCCGACATCGATGAGTGGATGGTTAATTTAATCATCACCTATGTTACAAAGGATCACGAATATACATGGATCAGGCATCTTCTTGGGTAAATTTGGTTGCTGGATCGAATTCATTACCATTACAATCTCCGTCTCCACGTCTCGCTTGTTCGCAAGCACATCTTTCAAGAACTTAGCTTATGAAGGCATCTTCTTCAACGCTTCATAGAATGGAATAGTGATGTGCATTTTCTTCAACATCTCAACAAACTTAGCGAAGTGGGCATCATCGTTCATATTGCGTTGACGTTGTGGAAACAGTAAAGGAGGAGGCCTCGGTTTGGGTTTCACATACTTCGGCTTCTCTTCCTCCTCGGATTTTTATTGTGTTTATCAACGATACCAGCCCTCTCCGGTGCTGTGATGGATGATTCACCTTCTTAGAGTGTTGCGGGGGCGGGCTGATCCAATGTCCTACCACTCCTTAAATGAATGGTGTTGATATGATCATGGGAATTTGCTTCCGATCTGCCCGGTAGCATTCTTTGCAGTTTAGAAGAACTTGCTGCTGGTTGTGCGACTTGATTGTCTAATATCTTCAAATGTGTAGGAATTCCCACAACTTGCTTCTTTACGTCGTCGTAATCTACTCTCATACCTCTAAGCTCGGTGTATTGATCTTTATGTCGTTGTAATATTTGAGCGAGCATGGACGTAATATCAGCGTTTGCCTCTTATTGCGCAGGTGGTGGCGCGTGTGATTGGTAACTTTGATGTCGGGGCTTCGTTCTCAGCTGAAAATTTTGGTTTCTTTGCATTATCCGCGGCTGGAAACTTTCCAATGAATGTTGTGCATTCAACGCCCCGTTGGAGTTCCTATACGAGAGGTTGGGGTGATTTCTCAATCCGGTGTTGTAAGTGTTCCCCAAAGACTGATTATTACTCACGCAGTTCACTTCCTTGTACCCTTGAACTCTTGTTCCTCTGAGTGGTCTGAGTAGTGCAGCCGATGATATTCGGACAACAAATGGTAAATCCCCGCGACTTGGTCTCTTACTTCAGCTAGACCAGCGTGTAAGGAGTGCACCTCATTCATATTGGCTACCCTTGCTAAAGTGTTGCAGTTGTATTCTCCAAAAACATTGCTTCCTTCGTCGGCCATGCGATTGACCATGTCTTCAATTTGTGGAAACGTGAGGTTACTTAATGAACCTCCAGCAGCAGCTATGATCAATATCCTTGTGTTGTCCCTAAGTCTTTGCAGAAAATTGTGTATGAGGTAGCTTAATCCATGCCATGATGTGGGCAAAGGCGTTGATAGCCTTTAAATCATTCCCACGCTTTGTATAAGCTCTCAGCTGCTCCTTGCACAAACGTGTTAATCTGATTTTTAGCGAGTTGAGCTTTACTCTAATGGAAGAACCGCGTCATGAACTTCTCCTATAGTTGTCCCATGATCGTATAAAATTCCGCGGTTGTGAGTATAACCAATCATGCGCCTTATCTTTCAACGAGAACGGGAAGGCAGCTAGCATGACGTCTTCATTCGAAACTCCTTCTCCAACTCTAGTAGTTTGGCAAAGCATCTTGAACTCAATAAGATGCTGATTTGGGTCCCCAGTTGGTCTCCCTCTAAACGTTGTGTTGCTAACCATATAAATGAATTCTGGTTGTAATTCAATGCGAGAGTCACTTCTAGTGATGCATGACAAGAGTTGCGTAGGCCTAGGAACCGTGTATGATCCATAGGTTAATGCAGCTGGAATTTGTGCCGCAACAAGACATGGTGCATTTGGGTCGACGCGTTCCGCCATCTGTTCTTCTTCGCTCTTGTCTGCAAGTTTTGGTTTGATTACCTCCTCTGGTTTGCGGTCTAAGTTTGTTGGTGTGTCGTTTATCGGTTGGCTTGCACTAGCTTCTGATTTCTTTCTTAGTTCCTTAAATGTTTTATCGATTTCTGGATCGTACACTAGATCAGCACTTCTGATACTTCTCATGCACGAGTGAGCTGCACAAGAAAAGACAAAACACAAAGAAGATCGTGTGAGCTCCGAGAGATAAAACAAATCGACTCAAAAGAAAGAAATTAAAAGAAACAAATATGAAAAAAATAACAAAAGACTCTGGAAAGGACTATGTCCTAATTCAAAAGTATCCTAACTATAATGGCCTAATCGGGTCCCCAGCAATGTTGTCAAAAATTTGATGTGGTTAATCTGAAGTACTAAAAACATAGACTAAGGTTTCCGCAAGAATACAAATCGTATAGTACCATGTTTGTACACTAGAGAACCGATGCAACAATAAAACTAGTTAACTAATGAATAGGACGTGTAAAATCAATGAGTAGTTGGAATACAAAGTAAAGACTAAACTGATTAACGGGATATTAATAAACTAAACACCACAGGTTTCGAGAGATGCACAATAATGCAATGAAATGCTAACAAAGACAATGGTCTTAGATATTATCACGAATTTATGGAATTCAAGCTCTATTTTAGGAACTGATTGGCATAGAGTTGTGCACTATCTAACATGTGTACTATCAATCTTCCGACTGTAATCTCACCTACTAGATGCATTAAGACTTCTATCGTAATCCCTAGGTTCAATCGACCGACCTAGTGTAGATTCTAAATGGATTATAACCCTAAATCATGGCTAAGTTCCAAAGTCTAATCCCCTGGCTTAGATTCGTTAGACTTCTATGATGAGTGTTTATATTGCATAGCAATCGCATAGGTTTTTTATCATATTTTGAGGACATTTCGATGTTTTGTATGTGATTGTGTGCATATTTCCGTGATATATTTCTTTCAAGTGCATTTTGTGATTTAGACGCAGTAGTGAAGAGTATATAGAGTAAAGAGGACACATATATCGATCGCGGCCAGAAGAGAAGGCTAAACGAGACAAGATACAATGAAAAAAGGACTCAGTCAAAGCAACAATTGGAGGAGAGGATAATGCTTGGCCGAACACAAAAAATAGCACGACCGAGCACCCAAATAAAGTCCAAGCGCGGCCAAGCATGTGCAACAGCACGACCGAGCACCCAAGCAAAGCTCACAGCACGGCCAAGCAGATCACACAGCACGATCGGGGACTAATGAAGAAGAGATGCATGGCCAAGCAGACCATTCAGGACGACCGAGCTCTAATCATCTCGATTTTGTACACGATTCTCGCATGGTTTTAGAGATGTTTATGATGATGGTTGCGATGATTACATGTAATTTTGTATCCGTTTTACTTGTATCTATGTTTTCATGTTCTTATAGGTTTTATTGCATATTTGGTTCGTCTCGGAGCTAAAGAACATACACGAGGCAAAATACGACCATGGAAGATCATAAGGAGCAAACGAGATGAGAAATGCACAAGGCGGCCGAACACACAATTCATGCACGACCGAGCATGCAACAAAGGACACAGGCCGGTCGAGCATTACCATGTGCACCACTGAGCATGCAACAAAAAACACAGTCCGGTCGAGCATTACCATGTGCACAACCAGGCATTCATCCAAGACCATGTGCACGACCGGGAAGGTTAAGATGCACGATCGGGCTCTTTTATAGCATTTTATGTCTGAGAGTTATGCACGACCCGGACACACATCATGCACGATAAGGCAACTCTCTTAGTGAAGTAGTACGGTCGGGCGTTGTTGAGTGCATGATCGGGCATTTAGCGCTATTTCAACCCCAAGACTTATGTACGGGCCGGGCATGCCAAGTGCACGATCAGGCACTCTTCCTTTAAGACTACATGGTTGGCTGTTGTGAAGAGCACGGTCGGGCAACAAGGAGAACGGTTGTGCTATAAACGTGGAATGAAGCATGCCCGACTGGGCATGAAATGGAGCATGGTTGGGCATGACTTAGGAAAACGGCCTATGGCCAATTTGAGTGGAAAATGAGTCGGCTAAGGGCTTAATTGAAAGAATAGAATGTCAAGGGCAGAGGCATTTAGGAGACATCCATTCTTTACCATTCACATAACAACCATTCATCATCCATCATAGGGGAGCCCTCTTGACGGGAGACACACAAGGAGACGGTAATTGATTTGGGATTATGTCTCGTTTGATATTTTTGTGCCTCTTACTCTACTTATTTCGATTGCGTTGTTTGGATGCAGACTCATGTCTGAGTAGTAGATTTGTTCTAGGAGAAGGGATTATCCCATGGCTATCCCGAAACCTCTTTGATTTATTTATGAATGCATTTCCTGTTTGCTAATTTATTGTTTGTCTGAACGTACATTATCTTGTACTTACGAAGGCCACGTAGATGCATGTGTTAGGGATTAGGAGAAGGACCAAAGGAAAATTCTAGTCCTAGAAGACCAGGCCTAGAACAACCGAGACTAGGTCACGAAAGTAGGATAATAACGGTTGAGGTTAATCGGATGAATCATAGTTCGTATGGGGTTTAGTTGGGGTGTCACGAAAGTAGAGGATAAGTCAATTGAATCATGTTCTTGTGGCTTGAGAGAGGGTTGGAATTACATTAAGATCATCCACCCTAAAAGATCAGGCTTAGAAAACCCAAGACTAGGTCACGAAAGTAGGGTAGTAACGGGTGAGGGTTGAATCGGGTGAATCATGAATCGTAATGGGGTTTAGGTTGGGTGTCAGCCACGAAAGTAGGGGATGACTCAATTGAACCACATTCCTATGCCTTGAGAGAGGTAGGATCTATATTAGGATTTTCCGTCTTAGATATCTTGATAGGGAATGCGCGATTAGATAAATCGGAGATCGGTTTTGGAAGCTATGCGGTGAAACCATATCCTAGAACGTTTGTCTCATTTGTCAAGAACTCGTAGGTTTACTACATTATCATATTTGCATATCACAACCATTATTTCATCGCAAAAAGCATTTATCTAGTTTTATCTTAGTCCGTGTTTTGTATCCCTGTAGGATCGACTTTAAAAAAATCATAAGAAAATATTTAGAGATTTATCATAATTTAGATTAGAACTCACCCACGAAGAACATGCCGAAAATTGACGAATCCTTATTTTTGTTTTTTCTCTCCTTTTTCTTTCTCTTTTCTCTCTTTTCTTTTTTTTCTTTTTCTCTCCGTCCATGCGCCGCACAACTCTTTTTTATTTAACCTAATCTGATATATATATATATATATATATAATTTTTTGGACCTGAGCCTCACAATTCTCCCCCACTACAACCGATTTCGTCCTCGAATTCAATCTCTCTAATTATTCCAGTGATGGTTGCATTCAGTGTAAATAAGAACTACATTACTCATATTTCAACAACTCAGGATACTCTCGCATCATATGCTCTTCTAATTACCATGTTGCTCCTTCCATGCCATGATATTTCCACACGACCTTTTTCATCGGAATTCGCTTACATCTTAAGCAATAAGGATACATGAAACACATCATGTATCCCCTCTAACGATGAGGGAAGCTCTAATGGCCCTGTGAACCGTGGTATTAGCTTGTTCACTCGGCTCCCATCTGATCTCCCTCACCTCGTTTGAACCCACAAATATATCATTTCTTCAGTGTTAAATTCAACATTCTTTCTTTTTTGGATTAGCATAACTCTTCTGATGATCTTGAGTTCCCTTAATTATCTTAGCAATTCTCAACTTTTGTATTGTCTCCTCGACAATCTCCACTCCGAAGATAGATTTCTCCCCCACCTTAGTCCAGCACAAGAGGGTATGACATGGTAGCCCGAATAATCCTTCATATAGTGGTATCCCAATTCTAGCATGATACGTATTATTGTACGTAAAATAAAAAAGCGATAAATGATTCACCCAACTACTAGCCCATTTTAATGCTTATACTTGTAATAGGTCCTCAAGCGTCCTTATAGTTCTTTCCGATTGTCCATCTGTCAGTGGATGATACGTGATGCTCATATACACTTTGGTTTCAAACTCTTTTAGAAACACCTGTCAAAGACATGAGGTAAATCTTCCATCCGGATCTGTCACATTGCTTAACGAAACCCATGTAACTTCACAATTTGAGCAATATAGATCCTCGCTAGTTGATTCACATGATAAGTCTTCATTATCGGAATTAAATGAGTCGAGTTAGTTAGTCGATCCACGACGAACCAAATAACATTATTGCCACTTTGTATCCTTGGAAGACCCGTCACGAAATCCATGGTAATATGGTCCCACTTCCATTTAGGAATTGGTAGACTTTGCAATTTCCCGATTGGTACTTGTTGCTCTGATTTGATTAATTGACACGTTAGACATTTCGCTACCCATCGAATGATTTCCTTCTTCATCTCTGGCTATTCATAAAGCTGATGAACATTCCGATACATTTTTATCGATCCCGGATGAATCGAAAACTTGGATTGGTGAGCTTGCCTTAGAATCTCTTCTTTGATCCCTAGATCCTTCTGTACACAAACACCACTAATCATCATTACACCGTTTTCCCTGATCTGATAAAACTTGTACCTCGGGTCTTGCTGAATACTACGAATCTTCTACAATCCCTCATCGGATAATTGTGATGTACGAATTCTACTATAGACAAGACTGATTTACGGCTTGAAAACCGACACTCTCGGACTCAATCTTCATTGCCTTTAGACTCAAAGCACTTATCTGGCTAATCAAATCACTGAATTCTTGCATAGTCAAAACATCAACTCTCTTGTGGCTCAACACATCTGCAACAACATTTGCCTTCCTCGGATGGTACGCGATGTCCATCTCATAGTCTGTGACAAACTCCATCCACCTTCTCTTACGCAAGTTCAACTCTGGCTGTGTAAATATGTACTTTAGACTTTTGTGGTCCGTAAAAATCTATACCTTCTCCCCATAAAGATATGCCCTCTAAATCTTTAACACGAAGACCACAACTGCCATCTCTAAATCCTGATTCGGATAATTATCCTCATTCTTACGTAACTGCCTTGATACATAAGCAATCACGTTATCTCCTTGCATAAGTACACATCCTAATCTCGTTTTTGATGCATCCGTGTAAACTATGTATGAAATCCTTGGTTATGGTAAGGCTAACACTAGGGATTCCGTTAACTTCTCTGTTAACTATTTGAATGACTTCTCACAATCTTCATCCAAACAAAAGGTACATATTTTTCCATAAGTCTCGTTATTGGCTTCGCTAGGCTAGCAAAGTTCATAACAAAAGGTCATAGTACCGTGCTAACCCTAGAAAACTCCTTATATCTGATGCATTTTTCGGTTGTTTCCATCTTACAATCCTCGACACCATCTCAGAATTGACAGAAACTCCTTTCTCAGATACAACATATCCAAAAAAAATCCCACACGTCTCTTCCAGAAACTCACTTTTTCAACTTCAGAAACAATCGTTGTTCTCTAAGACGCTCTAACACTAAGTGCAGATGTTTCTCATGTTCCACTAGGCTCTTGGAGTAGAAAAAAATGTTATCAATAAATACAATAACGAAATGATCCAAGAAGTCCCGAAACACATTATTCATTAGCTTCATGAACGCATCAAGGGCATTAGTCAAACCAAATGGCATGATCGCAAATGCATAATGCCCATATCGAGTTCGAAATGCGATCTTCCTAATGTCACCTTCAGCAATTGGAATCTGATGATATCCCATTGCTAAATCTATCTTTGAGAACCAAGTCGCACCACTTAACTGATCTAATAACTCATCGATCCTTGGTAGTGGGTAAAACTAGCCCGACTCGGGCTCTTATCCAGCCCGTGTGGATTCCCATATCCAAGCCAGCCCACGCGGTGCACTCACCAGCCCGTGCGGATCGTGTTCGTCACCTGCAGAAACCAAAAAAGGAAAATCAGCAAAACAAGAAAAGGAAAGTGCTAGCTGCTTAAACCAAAAGGAAATATGGTTTGAGAAGAAGAATGGGAGCTACATGACTGGAAAATAAAGAGGAAATGTTGACAATTACACAAGAATAGAAAAACATGAGATCAAAACACTCAGAAAAGGAAAACTGTAGTTGCTGTAAGAAAGAGGAAATATCAGCCGCTTGATTGGAAGGAAAGGGGATGGCCAAAGAGGAAAGAAGAGAGGAAAGGAAAGAGGATAAAGAGGGCAAAAAGGGAGAGCTTAAGTAATCACAATTAGGATAGAAAGTTAGAGAGAAAAGAGAACACACACGTAGAGAGAAGAGAGAGAGCAGCACCTCGGAAGGCTGGAGACGGGGTGATGAACTCGGAACGCGGAGGAGCTGTTGAAAACTACGGTATTAGGATAGGGAGGAATCTCATTCTATGTCTATGTTTGCAATAGTTTTCTTTCTTGCTTTGTTTTCAGAATCCATGTTCGAGTAGTTTAGTAGCTACGGGTTAGAGTTATGCCGATATGTAATGAAGTCTCATGCTTAATGCTTGGTTATGATGTTTAATCGTTTATGGATTGATTGGTTGTTCTTAACACTTTTGTTTTTATTGACCATTTAATGAATAATCATAAAAGTTTGGTTGCATTGGAAGATGAATTAAACTTTGGAACATAGCCATTATATGAGGTCTCAATTGATTTAGAACCTTAACCGGTCGGTTAATTGGACTTAGGTAGTACGCATGCTAGATAGTGGGATTAGGCATCGAAAGAGTCATTTCCTAGGAAAGAGCTTGAATTCCCCGAATACATGATAATATTCATAACCATGATCTTTGTTAGCACTTCATTGTATATTCGTGCATCTCTCAAAACCTGTTGTTTAATCTATTGAGTTTATCCCGTTAATTAGTTAGTTCAGATTCATTCGTATTTAAAACACTTACTGAATTTTACCGTCCTATTCATTAATTAACTGACTTTAGAGTTGCATCAATTCCTTGTGTTCGACCCTGGTACTATACGATCCGGATTCTTGCGGAAGCGTTAGTCTTGGTATTATATTAATTGAGATTAACCACTTCAAGTTTTTGGCGTCATGGCCGAGGAAATGATTACGGCTTTAGAGTTAGGATACTTTTAAATTAGGATATAGTCCTTTCCGAAGCTTTTATTTGTTTTCTGTATTTTTTGCTTTTGTTTTCTTTCTTTTTTGTCAATTTTTTTAACCTCTCAGAGCTTAATCGAATTTTGTGTTCTTTATTTTGCAAGGTAACATGAATGAGTTGCATGCTATGTATGCCGGTATAGCTAAAGTAAAAGATCAAGTTTTCAGAATTTATCTTATGCTGCATAACTCACGCCGTCTGCACTACTCGAAGAAATCATGGGAACAAGAAGTTCGGGGGTATAAAGAAGTGAACTATGTGAGTTATAATCAGTCTTTCGAGAACACATACAACCCCGGATGGAGAAATCACCCAAACTTCCCGTATAGGAACTCCGACGGTGTGCTGGATGCGCAACATCTATTGGGAAATCTTCAGCCGCAAGCGATGCAACGAAATCAGGACTCCCAACCAAGAATGCAGCCTCAAAATAAAGGGTATCAATCATGTGAGCCACAGCCAATCATAACTGACACAACCCCTGATGTTACAGCCATGTTCACCCATTTCCTCCAAGTACAACAAAATCAAAGCAACCTATTCATGGAAGTGCAGCAAAATTCGAACAATCTATTGTTGGGAGTGAAAGTGAAGCAAGAGAGTACCAAGAAGCAGATAGAGGGCTTTCAAACTCATCTTAGACACGTGGAGGCGCAAATTGCACAATTAGCGCAAGAAGCAGCACGTCCTCAAGGAGTTCTACTGGGAAGGCCAGAAGTGAATCCCCGTGAGCACGTCAACGCTATATACCTAAGGAGTGGTAAGACGGTGGATCAACCCAGTCCTTTGATGTTTGAAAGGGGTGAAGCATCTAGTACATTAGTGGAAAAGGGCAGAAATAATGAAGAGCATAAGAAGAAAATCGAGGAGGAAGAAGAGCCAAAAGACGTAAAACCCGAACCAAGATCGCCTCCTTTACCGTTTCCACAACTTCAATGCAAGAAAATGATGGATCAAGCCACTCCCTCGACATTTGACAAAGGTGAAACGTCTAGTACATCAATGGAAAAGGGCAATAACATCAAAGAGCACAGAAAGAAACCCGAATAGGAGGAAGAGCCAAAATACATAAAACCCGATCCAAGACCGCCTCCTTTGTCGTTTCCCCAACGTCAATGCAAAAAGAACGAGGATGCTCAATTTTCCAAGTTTTTGAGATGTTGAAGAAGATGCATATTACCATTCCATTCCACGAAGCATTGAAGAAGATGACTTCATACGTTAAGTTTTTGAAAGAGGTGCTTGCGAACAAACGAGACGTGGAGATAGAAACCGTCATGGTGACTAACTCGATGCTGCAGCCAAACCTACCCAAGAAGATGCCCGATCCAGGTATATTCGTGATCATTTGTAAAATAGGTGATTATGAAATTAACCATGCATTAAAATTGATGTTGAAGCAAGCGTGAGCGTGTTACCATTGCCGTTATACGAAAAATTGGACTTAGGGACAGGTTGGATCTTAAACCTACACAAATGGTGCTCACCATGGCTGATCTAAGTGTGAGAATACCCGAGGCCATGCCGGAAGACGTGCCATTACAAGTTGGAAATTTCTTCATCCCGGTCGATTTCGTCGTCTTGGATATGGAGGAGGACAAAAGGATCCCAATCATCCTCGGTAGGCCGTTTCTCAGAACGGAAAAGACGATCATACACTGTACTAAAGGTAGACTCACGCTTAAATTCGGAGATGAAGAAGTGGAGTTCAATTTGAACGACACACTTAAGCAGCCTTGTATGGTGGATTCGGTATTCCACATCGACGTCCTAGAGAAACTAGCCGAAGAAGTCTTTGAAGAGTTTGGGAATATGGATTCCCTTGAGTTGGCTCTTTTAGCAGCTGAAAAAGAAATGTATAAAGACCCAAATGATGCAACATACTATATAAGCTGCTGGATGAAGAAAACACAAAGGAGATCCTGAACACCGAGCTAGATGTAGTCCGAGCAGATTTTGGTGCGATCCGAGCACAGCAGTTTGTAACCCAAGCAAAAGGTGAAATTTCAGACAATCCTTATCAAGAGGAGTGCTCAACTCACAAACACATAAGCATAGCTCGAGAGGACATCAATTCAGGTCAAGAAAACGTCCTAAATCAGTGTGCAAACCTCCGCGCGTCCAAGGCAGATTCCAGCGTGTATCAAGCAGCATGCAGCGCGAGTTCAACCACTCCCGAGATGCCTAACAGCCACGCCAAACGTCCAGCACCTAATTGGGACATCGATAAGGCACTCAAGGTGGATATGAAGCTTTCACCACACGGGCTCACGCACCAACAAATTCGGGAGACATTGAAAGAAACGAGAGTTGAACGCCTAACCGGTTTCACGGAGTGCATAACCGGACTCATGGATAGCTCAACCAAACTCTTTGGACAGCACGATCTAACCCCCAACATAGGAAACAATACGTCCGAGCTTAGGGAGGACATGACTGATCGTGCAAGGAATCCAATTGATCCGCGTGCTACACCCTATCGAGCACACTATGCACGCGAGACACTACATACACGACGACGTCGAGGACGTCCATCTAATGAGTAGCACGTTGTGGTCAGACTCGTGACCTGAAACAAGCGCTTCTCGGGAGGCAACCTGAGTTCCATATCCTTTTAGTTATTTCGTTTTAATTTTTTTTAGAATTCGACTCTTATTCCTTTCACAAACATGCACCTTACCAACAACCCTGATGTATCGTACTGCCTCCTTCGGATTGTGTGAATTTTGTTACAGGTTCTCCACTTCGACATCATCCACAACATAAGGAAAGACGCATACACCCAGCTGCATCAACTCGGGACAGCAAGCACGTATCAGGTGCACATGTTCCTATATATCTTATTTTTCCCCCGAGTCCTTCTTTTAGGTTTTGAACACCAGGATGGTATTCCGTTCAAGTATAGGGGTACTCTTCAAAGTGTCATGATCGTGATTAGGATTTAGATGTTGAGTTCTTCATTTTATTTTATCTTTTACATTAGTTTCGTTAGGATTAGACGGACGGATATCTAGTACAAAAAATTTCAAACTTTAGTCACCTCTGTGCAACTTTGTCGAATTGGGAACAAAAGTCTTGTTTTGCTGAAACATACTTTTACATATTGATTAGTTAGTGTTCGTGCATTAATCCATAGCCTATAGTTGTATTCTGCCCCTAGGTTTCAATCCCAAGCACTTATATCTCCGAGCATCACATTCATTCTTTGTTTTGTTTTAATCGTTATATTTCCACGCACTTACACTCCGCTGTCAATTGAATAAGTTGTTTAACTATTTCAGCCTTACATTGATATGAGTGCATCTATATTGATGGTTCGGGTCTAAGTGGTGGGTCGAGGCTGTTTTTATACGTCCTAAGGGTTAGAGTCAATGTGCATTCACAATAGTTTAATCAAAAGAAAAAAAATGAGCAATGATACAACCTCTTCACTCTGTTAAGGTTACAAGACCTTATAAATGTGCCAATCGGCAACCTGAGTCTATGTAGAAGGTTGTCCTCTTCAGCTACGATGTCCTGGAAACCGAGTGCGAATTTTCGAAAAAAAAAAGTGTGGAAACCAAAGAGAAGAAAAAGAGAACCGAAAAAGAAAAAAATAATTGTTTTAAGAATGGAATCGAACTGTTTGAACATTAGAATAGGTATGGAGATCACTTGGATGTTGTCTAGGGGCTAGTGAAATAAACTTAGAATATGTGTGGGATTGCACGTTAGTGGCTTTCGGTAGATAGGGGTCTAAATTTGGTGCGCTTAGATCTTTGTTCGTGTGACGCGTTGTTGCGTAGGGTGGCTGAATTTTCGAGTTGTTTGTGCTAGTTTTCAGTTGTTGTCTAACTCCTCTCATGCTTAGTTCTAGTCTTGCTCGAGGACAAGCAAAGGTTCAAGTTTGGGGGAGTTTGAAAACGTCTATTTTATTATAGTATTTTCGTCTATTGTTATAGTTAGTTTCATCATTCATTTGGATTTTACCAAGCATTAAACATCATTTACCCCTCTTCTAGCATTTTACTGTGCCTTGCAGTGAATGGAGATACTGGGACACAAACACGAGCAAATGCCACAAAATATGACCATTCTACGTCAAAGGAGAAGCAACCCCGCGGGGTGGATACCTTAGCGCGCGCGGGCTTAGAGAAGAGGAATGGGAGCTAAATGGCTGGAAAATAAAGAGGAAATGTTGACAATTACACAAGAATGGAAAAACAAGAGATGGAAACACTCGGAAAAGGAAAGAAGAGAGGAAAGGAAAGAGGAGAAAGAAGGCAAAAGGGGAGAGCTTTAGTAAGCACAATTCGGACAGAAAGTTAAAGAGCAAAGAGAACACACACATAGAGAGAAAAGAGAGAGCAGCACGCCGGAAGGCTGGAGACGAGGCGATGAACTCGGAATATGGAGGAGCTGTTGAAGACTACGCTATTAGGATAGGGAGCAATCTCATTCTATGTCTATGTTTGCAATAGTTTTGTTTCGTGCTTTGTTTTAGGAATCCATGTCCGAGTAGTTTAGTAGCTACGGGTTAGAGTTTTGCTGATATGTAATGGAGTCTCATGCTTAATGCTTGGTTATGATGTTTGATCGTTTATGGATTGATTGTTCGTAACGGTTATTGATTGTTTGAATGAATGATTATAAAAGTTTGGTTGCATTGGAAGATGAATTAAACTTTGGAACATAGCCATGATATGAGGTCTCAATTGATCTAGAACCTTGACCGGTCGGTTAATTGGACTTAGGAATTACGATAGCGGACTCAATGCATTTATCGTGTGAGATTACGCAATTGGAAGATTGATAGTACACGCGCTACATCGGTAGAGTAAAAGAGCTTGAATTCCCCGAATACGGATAATATTCATAACCATGATCTTTGTTAGCACGTCATTACGTTATCGTGCATCTCTCGAAACCTGTAGTATTTAGTTTATTGAGTTTATCCAGTTAATTAGTTAGTTTAGATTCATTCGTATTTAAAACACTTATTGATCTTTACAGTCCTATTCATTAGTTAACTGACTTTAGAGTTGCATCAATTCCTTGTGTTCGACCCTAGTACTATACGATCGGTATTCTTGCGGAAGCGTTAGTCTTGGTATTTTATTAATTGAGATTAACCACATCAATAATCAATGCACAATCTGAAACTCTCATCTTTCTTCTTAACAAACAGGACTGGTGCACCCCATGGTGATGTACTCGATCGTATAAAACCTTTCTCAAGTAGCTCTTCTAATTGCTTCCTCAACTCTGCCATTTCCGCTGATGTCATTCGATATGGAGACTTGATATTGGAGCAGTACCCGGTTCTAGCTCAATCTCAAATGGATTTCCTCGCTTTGGTGGTAAGTCCTGCAGTTTTATGAAAACATTTACAAACTCTCGTGCTATATGGATCTCCTTGACTTGCACAGATGAACCAACATACCGATATGGTAGCGAGATATAGGTCACACCCTTGACCTAGTAAGCGTTCCATATGCAACTCCGAGATGATGTGAATCCCTTGACCCGATCGGATTCCTTGATACTTAAGCTCCTTGCCGCTTTTCTGGTAACGTTTTTTACCGTGAAGACAATCCATCACAACTCGATGTCTTGACAACCAATCCATTCCAAGGATCACATCATAGCATTCCATCGAAATGATGATAAGCTTACAGCTAATTTTTCTCCTTCTATCACCACGGGCACCTCTTTGATAATCTCTTGGGATTCTAAAATCTGACCTCCAAGAATAACTCGAATAATACTTGTTAGATCATCAGGTTGAATAATACTCCCTTCCTTTCTGAGATTGGATAAACCGATTCTGATAGAAAATGGTGGAAAGGGTTGTGACAGACTAGCATTTCGTTGATGGTTCTTTGACATGGAATCCATCGAAGTCAAGAGAACCATGACGTTTGAGGTCACAGAGTCCTGAATTGTCGACTTTTGGGCTAAAATTTTCTTTCCCTTTTTTGTCGCTCATAATATTTACGATTATCGTTTATGTGTTTTTCTTAGAAATCTTAAATTTTGATCATAAAAGAAAACCTATGTTTTAGGGGTTTGGTTAAGTGCTTTTGTGCCGAAAGGGTTTGATATATATATAACAAGAGAAAGAACTCAAAAAATGAGAAGAGACTAAAAGAATGATTATGGTTAGTAAGGTGCTTTTATTGACTGAATAATTAAAAGAAAAACATTAAAAACAACGTTCAGAATTTTAAAATATATAACAATTAAAAGGGTAATGATTTAAAATAGATTAATAATAACGTACGACTGAAAGTTAAAAACACAAATAAATTAGAAAATAAATTAGGAAGATTATGTGGCAGCACCAAGATTATATTAAACAATGATCATCATATTAAATGAATTTTTTTACAGGTTATGGAGGAATTTTTATAAATAAAATTGACATTAAATTATATTAATAAATATAATTATATGTGTTATAATTTATAATATTATAAATTTAATGTACTTATATATTGAAATGAATAATAATATTATTTATATGTAATAACTTTTAAATAAAAAATAAAAAATATATTAATGTTGAAAGTAATATATTTATATATTAAAAATAAATAATATTAATATTAATAATGTTAATATTAATATTAATAATGTTAATATTAATATTAATAATGGAGTACCGCTTTTTGGTACTGATGTCCAAGGAGATAATAGAGTTTTGAACAGAGAAGCCTGTGGTTCTAGTTAGTTTCAACCGACTTTTGAGTTGAATTATATTTGTTTTGTGGTATATAAATTAAACAAAAAATTATAAAACATGTATAATTTTTTAAAAAGAATATTAAAATTATGTATATTTTTTTAATATTATATATAAATCATAATATTATTTTCAGAATAATATCTCATAATTATTTTCAATTTTTAATAATTATTTTTAAATGTTTCCATAAATTTGAACTATGTCACTGTACCCGTCAATTAATAACTTGAAATTAGAAGAATAACAATTCATAAAATAATAATTATTTATATATAAATAATAACATACTAATTTATATAATGTGGTTATAATTTGGATATCCAAATTTTTCATGATATGCGTATTTATTAATTATTTGGTTTTATTGTTTTTATTTGTATAAAAAAATTTCAATATGTAAAAAATTGATTATTTGTATTTAAATCTGACTTTTGAAAAAATTTGTTAAAAACAGAATTAAAAAAATTAATTTAAATGAAAAAATTAATAATTATCAATTAAATTTGATAATGAGGGTCAAAATTTTTAAAAACAAAAATATATATAAGTAATAAAAAATATCAAATTGTCATATTTAATTTTTAGGTTAGAGAGAGTTCTTTTATGTCTATATGTCCGTGTATAAAAATACAAATAGTTAGATAGTTAATACTATAATATAATTATCTTATTATCTTTTATACAAATGTATATAGGGGTGTGATACGGGCCGGGCTCCGAGCCCGAAAAAAAGCCCGTATTTTTGCGAGTCAGGCCAATCCGGCCCGGATATGATCGGGCTTAGAATTTACGGTCCGAAACCCGGTCTGACAGGTTTTGGGTGGGCTCGGACCGGGTCTCGGGCCTAAAGAGATAAAAAAATTAAAAAATTTAACAAGTCTAAAACGTCTAAATTAATCCATATGAATCTAAAATTCACGTTAACAAATTTCGAAATACTAAACAAATCATGTCTAATAGTCTAAAACAAACGTCAACAAAGATTAAAAACTATTCCATACAAGTCCATAAATGAAGAAACAAAAATACAAACAAATTTGACTTGAATCTCTTGCTCTTTCGGTTTCTCAATCAATATGCTTATTGGGTCGCGGCGAGAAATCCATCGGGGCCGCTCAATATAGAATTTACACATTAGTCAATCAAAGAAACCAAATTAACAACATAAACAATCGTATAATCTCGATAATTTGAATTGAAATGTATAAACTTAACCTTTTTCATCGTAACCAAGTAACCAAGAACGAACAAAAATTAAGGCTTGAAAGTTTGAGGGTAAGAGACGACTTTTGTATTTGTTGAGCACACGCGAGTCGGCGCTGAAAGAAGAATCTGAAGCAACTGTGGTGATCGGAATATTTAGGATATCAGAAGCCATAAGCGCTAACTCAATACTATATGTCTTAGTGTTAGACTTCTAGAACTGCAACACATCCATATCGGTATGATCTTGCATACATATATTAGGATCACGCATACATTTGTGATATATTCCTTTTCACTTTTTTGTGTCACATATATGATATATGTGTAAAGTAAAAATTTATTGGTATTCATATCCTTTTAAATTTTTTTAATTTTAATTTTTAATGGAAAATAATTCAAATGAAGTTAATATATATTATAAGTTATATCATAGCACATAATATTTAGGGATTTCTACCTTAGAAAAATTATTCTGAACATAAAGAATACACAAAATATAAGAAGAAAAAAAAGTTATTAATAAACAAAATAAAAAAATATTTAATTACAAATTAATAACTGATGCACGAGAGAGATACGTCACGACAGACTAAAGGAGGAGAGAGCACTAAGGTTAGGAGTGCGGGCCATTTTCGGGCTCGGACCGCCCGCGGATCGAGTCCGACCCGACCCGAATTTTACGGGCCAAAAATTTTCAAGCCCGAATCTGACCCGACTGAAAACGTATATGAATGTATATGAATTTTGGATTTGAATAAATGTAGGATACGATTATTCGAATATTTTGTTTACTTAAATTTATATATGATTTTATATTTTATTTTGCACAACTACATTATTTTTGTTTTAGATTTTTTAATTAATGAATTAAAAAAATAAAGTATCTGGTCTCTGCTTCGTCCCTCTACCGCCTTCGGGTTCCCAAGGAACGACGCACGGCACCAAAGTTTCTGGGTTTTCCGTGGAAGGAGAATTCATTTTTCTTGTAGTTTTCTATGGCCTCAGGTACTTGGATCTCTGTACAGGATTAGCGATTGCTCGACTAACAAGTTCATGATATCTTCTTATTGATCTGTGGCATCGGACGAACAGTTTCTGTTTTTGGTGTTTGTAATTCGAATAATTGGACTGTTTTGATTTGGGTTTGATCATAACGATCGAATAATACCGTAAAATTGATATCTTGATGCGACCTTTCTGGTGGACATATCCGTTTGTTTATCGGAACATCAGAAAGTACTTTGGTTGCCGTGAAATTCGTGGAAAATTTGAGATTTGTGGGTTTCCTTTATGGTGCTGAGAAATGGAAGGTTATGTATGAAGAAAATGTGAGAATGCTTAGGAGAAGATGATAATGATGGAAACGGTAACTGCTCAATGATTTCAGTGATGCATTTTTTTTTTAATCACAGATGCTCTCACTGTACCATCTGAACTTGAATCAGCATTGCGGCTTAAGACTGTGAAATACTTCCTTACAAAGAGGCCTTGGCTTGGTATTCATGATCCATCATTGCATTCTGATTTTGTAAAGTGTGGTTTATCGTGGACGACAATTGGATTTGATTTAAAGATGATTTGAATTAAACTTTTTTTAGATCTCTATGGAGTTCATGTGAGGCCAGTGGCTCCACATGGAAGCGCAAGCAGTAAGCCCCATTTCGATCCTGCACTAATTCATCGCAGCTTGCCTGATGAGCTTCTTTTTGAGGTTGGAGTTGCTTAATTGTTTATTTTTTAGTTGTTACAGCCTTTTGTTGTTGGACATAAACCTGAGGATGATATAGTGTATTATTGTGAACATATGTTTTGGGGTATATTTTTGTTCAATGCCAAGTAATTCCCCCATGTCAAAGAGTGAATAACCATGTCTTTACAGTAATCATAATTGAATCATGGTATCCACTTCTAGGTATTTGCTCGAATGACACCCTATGACCTAGGAAAAGCATCTTGTGTATGCCGAAAATGGAGGTACACAGTTCGCAACCCTGTGTTCTGGCGTAATGCTTGCCTGAAGGCTTGGCAGTCTGTTGGAGTGATTGAAAACTATAGGATATTGCAGTCTAAGTATGATGGATCATGGAGGAAAATGTGGCTTTTAAGACCAAGAGTTCGTACTGATGGTGAGGTTTTATGTTCTGTGCGGATAAGTTCTAGTGCCTCGTGATTGTTGTTGTGGCTTTTCTCCATCTGCTCGGAAAATCCTGTTAATATATTTCTTTGGACAAGTTTCTCTTTCTCCACTCTTGGAGCAAAAAAGAAAACTATAAATACCAGTGTGAATCCTAAGAAGCTTTAGAGGATGTCGTGAGACATGAATAACATGATAGTTCTTCTCACTAATCTGCATTTCTTGCATGAACAATCTATTTTTCATGGTTTTATTTTTTAGACTTAGAATGGAGGCTTGAAGCTGTTTAAAATTCTCTTTTCAGGTCTTTATGTCAGTAGAAATACTTACATCCGGGCGGGAGTTGCTGAATGGAAAATTACAAATCCAGTTCACATGGTATAATTCTAATCTCTTCTTAAGCTTATATGAGTTTTTAGTTTTGTCTCTTTTGCCTCTTTCTATCTGCACAGCCTCCTTTATCACGTGTGCATATGGCAAGTCTGACAAATAGTTTTCTTCTTTCCTGCTGCAGGTTTGTTACTTCCGGTACATAAGATTCTACCCCTCGGGAAAATTTATTTACAAGGTTTGCAGGTCACTGTCACACGGTTCATACATTGAATTAATGGGTTAATCTATCTGATCTCTTGTTACGAACTCGTTATCCCCAGAACTCATCCCAAAAAGTTAAGGAAGTTGCCAAATTCATGAACTTTAAGGCATCTAAAGCGGATTGTGTTTTCAAAGGCCATTATACAGTAGCAAATGACAAGGTTAGCTTATCTCTCCTCTTAGCCAGAGAGCAGCACCTTATGTGTCCGAACTTTTGAGATAGTCTTGTTGCAGATTGAAGCTGCTGTTCTCTACCCAGGCATGCGGCCTACAGTTTTAAGAATCCGCTTAAGGTATAATAGTTCTTCTCATATATAATAGAGAGTAGCACAAGAACTTTTAATGCTTAGATCGATCCTCGGTATTGTTATGGGGTAAAAGGAATCGATTCTGTGATGTTTTCTCCTTTTTATTGATTTACAATGAGGAAGGAATAACCTATATGTTCACGGGTTCATCGGGTAAATTTGTAGACATAAGTGTGATTCATGCCCTTCATGGGATCTGAATTCTGATGCAAGAACAAAGAGTATCAATCTCATTAGATAGGCCAAAGGTGAAGTTAATGCTACCCACACGCATATGATGCCATGAGTTACATTAAGAGTATGATTCTATATTGTGGTTCTGCGTTGATTGTTGGTGTATACTCTCTGTTTAGGTTACGAGGAACAGTGGCAGGGGCAAACAACCGGATGGATCTGCTATCACTCGTCACAAGCGGTGTGAACGATGAGGAAATGAGCAGCACAGAAGAAGACATCCTGGGAATAGTAGAAGGTTGGGGAGACGACGAAAGCCATAACCCAGATGTACCTGCAGTCTCGCATAAGAGGGGTCTAACGCCGTTCGTCTTTGTCCCATTCGAAGAGGTGAGTAAATGAAATAATATCGGATTTTCAGACTTATTACAACTTCATGGTTTTGAATTGCTTGATCCTATATACTGCTTCAATTCAGGTGGATAAATCGGTTCTGAACTTGCCAGTGGAGAAGATGGATTACTTTGTGCCCGACTAATCGCCATGATCGCTGTAACGTTAATGCACGAGTGTATAAAGATGGGTCGTGGTCGATTAGGACAATGATCATGTTATTGCAGTGTGATTGTTTGTGGTAGCATAGACTTGGGACTTCGTTATTGTAATTCCGTGGTTTATTGTAATAATTCCTCGCCCTGATGTTTCTTAAGGTACAAGCAAAACCTGCTTTTGATATGACTGATTATTCCAAAATATAGATCAAACATATAAATGAAAAAAAAAAAGATTAAATCTTGTGATGCATAAATTTCATATTCTGTGAATTTATTTTTTGTTGTTTATTAGTTTTTTAATTTGAAAGTTGTGTTTTATTTAGTTTTTAACTTCCAAAACAAAAAACAAAATCGTCTTAAAACCGATTTAATATTGACTAATCGATCTAAACTTTCTCACAAACGACTAGCAATTTTTTCACACTGCATTTAGTTCATATGCTGAACTTGGAAGAGGGGTTTCCTACCAAAGATCACGAATAAGAGATGAGAAACATGAGGAAGAGTGAATTATCAGGATCTATAATCTACAATTGTTTTTGTTTATTCATTGAACTCAATCTGAAATGGTGATACACGATATCAAACTATGATGAGTGAACGGAACATGAACAAATTCCGATTGGAAAACAATGTGAGGAGCAAACAGATTGGTACGTCACTCCGCACGAGACTGTCCAGCTCGGGATGAGAGGATGATGCCAACGATGAGACCATAGAGAGCAAGAGCCTCGGCAAAGATCAGAATGAGAATCATTCCCACAAAGAGCTTCGGTTGCTGAGCGTTTGCCCTGAAACAGGTAAATAGTGCAATGCCAAAACATGAAAACTCGTTGTCAGAAGGAGAAACCTGGTACGTATCACCAAAAGGTTAAAAAGACTTCAGCAAAGGGGGACGTATGATCTACCAGGATCATCTCAGCATTGTAAGAGGACTCTACATGCTAATGCTAATGACCTATTCTGTTTGAGACACATCTCTGTGAATCTACCGTACCATGCTCTGCCTTATCGGTCATGATCAGAGCTAATGTATAACACAGAAAAGCACCTTGCTTTTCATTTTTTATTTTCGTCGATATGATCTTTTCCTAAAAATATTAGTTAAATAATGCGGATTTAAAAAGTGACTTTAAACACTTATGCAGTGTTCTCAGTGAAGCTAGCTAAACCAAATTGAAATAGAATGAACTTAAAGCAGTTAACGAAGTAGAGGCAAGAAGGTAAAGAAAAACAGCACCATAAAGCAAGTCTTAGGACAAAAGTGGAAGGTGAAACAAAGATCCACCAACTTTAAGATTGACGAACAGCTCACAAACTGCATAAGCTGGAACCAGAGGCGTTTTCGATTCAGTAGATTTGTTAGGGCATCCAGTACATCTGACTAGTTTTCATCTCCATAGATACTGACTTGAGATAACAAGCTAGAATGTACAGGCATCTCACTGATCACATCCTAATACCGTTTTGATTGAGATTAAAAAAAATTAGAAGATTGCTGAGAATATTATGAGTTCATTGATTAAATCAGTCTTTACATTATGAGATCATTGATTGATATTTCCGATTCTACTTTGGCTAGTCTCTTTCTCCTATTTCTAGTTGTGGGGTATAGGTAGAGAAACAAGAATGGTGTGGGATCATCTAAGGAATATCTAATGGATTTGTATCGGTACAGAAGAGGCACAAGGAACTTTCCCCTGATACCCTTGTTATCTTCTCTTCTAAAAAGGTTCTGCCCCTGTTTATACTTAGAGACCCCAATTTTGCTACACTTCTTACTTAAGCAAAGATAAGAAGAAAAAATTCCATAATACGGGCTTCTGCAGCATGTATCCTATTGTAGATGAGAATTTATGAACATAAAAAAAAGAAAAGAAATGAACACAGACAAGGACATGGGATGAGAATGTTACCTAACACCAGCATCACCAACGATCCCAATAGCCATTCCAGCAGAAAGGCCAGCGAGTCCACAAGCAAGACCTGATGATAAGTGTGCATAACCATCAAAGAGATAGTATGACTTCGCTTTTGGGTTGATTCCGGTACTGATGATGACGGCTATAATCAACCCGTAAATCCCCAATACTCCAGCCATAACCACCGGAACAATCGACTTCATGACAAGCTCAGGCCTCATCACACCCATGGACGCCACACCGACCCCACTCTTTGCTGTGCCATATGCAGCACCCATGCCTGTATCATTCAAAAACACTCAAACCAGACACAAATACCACGTCCACCACTACTTTCAGCGAAAATCATACATAGTTTAACAGAATATATACAAGATACCAATTCAACACCGCTGCAGGTGTCTAATCAGACCCTTATTCATCCATTTCATCGCAAAGCAATTGCCAACGGCACCAAACTTCTCCAATTTTCCAATTACTCTGAAGTCCATCGAAATATAAAAAACAATTCAATAATCAATTACCTGATTATCCTAATTGTTTCAGACTGCACATCGCAACATACCCATATTCAGTTCCCAAGCAACAAACAAATAGAGATCAGCAATAAACAACCAGAGAATCTCTAATATTATACCCAAGAGGAACATAACATAACAAACACAATCTTCGAAATAGAAAAGAGGCAAATGACCAAACATTACATGAGAAGACGAGAGCAGCGGCGGCTCCGAGGAAGCCGAAGAAAGGAGCAGTCTCGTCGCCACTGAAACCCGAAGCCATGGCGCTTGAAATCTCTTCGTTAGGATGTGAGGATACACGGAGAGATGATCGGAATAACGGTATCCTCGGCCTGGATAAGATCTCTGTATCCTTCGAAGGTTGATCGGATCCAGGAAAGGAAACGACTAAATGAAAATGATGGAGACCCCCTGTTTATGGCAGAAGTGTAAATAAACTTTAAATCAAGGTTATTTTATTTCCGTTTGGCTCTTCGGTACCGTACACGTGGTAAGCTGTGGAGAATGCTTTTTTTTCCTCTTTTGGTTTTTAGTTTGCTCTCTGGGTGCAAGTAGCGTTCAGACAAAAGAGTCAAAAGTCTTCTACGCCATTGCTCTGTCTCTTCCAAGTTCGAAGAGTTTCGAATTTTTAGCAGGAGAGAGGAGAGATTGAGCGGTCGAGAGAGAATGGGAGACACAAAGGTGGAGACAATCTCGAGGTTAGCGCAATGGAGGATCGAGAATTTTGGGCCATGTTCTTACAAGAAGTCCGATCCTTTCAAGGTGGGAATCTGGAACTGGTGAGCTCTTTGGCTTAACTTCTTTAGCCGGAAAATATCCTTCTGGGTTTTGTCGGATTCTGATTTTCGTTTTTCTGTCGTTTTCTCTTGGATTGAAGGCATCTGTCTATTGAGAGAAATCGTTACTTATACGTAAGGCTATTTCCAGAACCTTCTCGAGTATCCAAGGAGCAACCACCTGTTGCAAGGTTTATTCTTCGTGTCTCCAATGTTGGTCCTAATCGCAAATTCTACATCTCTCCTGGTACGTGGTCTGAATGTTCCGACTTTTTAGGATCAAATTAGGGTTTGTGGTAGCGGAGATGATTACTTATACGTCTAATAAATATGGTTTAATGCTCGAAATGTTCTATTAGCTTCTTACTGTGTTTAGTTTCGAATGAAGAAACTTTGATGGTTGAGTCGGTGGCATCTTATGGTTGAAACTTTAAAGGAGTTTCATTTACTGATGGATGACTCTTACCTCGTGAGTGTAGTGATATGACTTACATTAGATGGAAAGATACCGACTTGATTTAGTAGTGTATGGTTTAAATTAGACCTCCCGCCCTTTTGTAGTTTTGGTGATACAGATTGCTATAGCGTTATTCCATTTAAATTGTTGGATGGTAAGCCCACATGTTCCTTTTACGCTCACATACCGTCCATCTCCCTAATAGTAGTGGTTCATACGGACAATTCGATATGTCTATATATGTGTAAGGACTCACTGAGATGTGTGTATATGTTATACTTATGCCTGATGGTGCAGTTCATGAACGACTGCTTCGCACATCTGAAGACTTTGTGTGGCCTGTTGATTCAAACTTCCTCGGCCGATTCATTATTGATGTTGAGTTTCTGGATCTGAAAGTCTGCCCTTTGAATGTGAGTCATAATACATAATCCATCTTTTTCTTTATCTGGGCATCAAACCGGCATAATAGTTTCATGATTTCTGCTGAAATATCATACACACGTGAGCACCTTAAAATGTTAAGATCTCATGCATTTTCTCGTCTAAATCATATCCAGGGCGGTGAAGCTAGTCTCGTGTGGCCCAGTGATGCAATGATGCAATCCATTTCGACCAAGAACACTCTCCAAAGCTTGTCCCGCATGCTTAACGAGGGTGTCCTTGCCGATGTCAGCATCCACACTTCTGATGGCACACTCTCGGCCCACAAAGCAATTCTCGCAGCTAGCTCAACTGTCTTCAGGAGCATGTTCCACCACGACCTCAAGGAAAAAGAATCCTCCACCATCCAAATTGAGGACATGTCACGCGAATCTTGCATGGCGCTTCTTAGTTACCTGTACGGTAACATTTCCCAAGAAGATTTTTGGAAGCACCGATTGGCTCTTCTCGGAGCTGCAAACAAGTACGATATCGTGGATTTGAAAGAGGCATGCGAGGAGAGCCTCATGGAGGATATAAACTCAGGGAACGTCCTGGAGAGGCTACAAGAGGCTTGGCTTTATCAACTTGACAAGCTAAAGAAAGGGTGCTTGATGTATTTGTTCGACTTTGGAAAGATATACGATGTCAGAGAAGAAATCAGCGGTTTCTTCCAAAACGCCGACCGAGAACTGATGCTGGAGATGTTTCAGGAAGTGTTAACTGTCTGGAAACCTGTCTAAAAGCCAACACCAAGGGACTTCATTTACTTGGAGCATTCTTGTGTGGCTCTTTGTATAGCTTTGTATAGTAATCCTTATGTTGTTTTTGTTTCAGTATGTGTTTTTAACGGCCATTGGCTTTTCGCCTTGTGTTTACTTTCTGTGTTGCTATACGGTTGTGGGGGTTAGTACAATGGTCTATCTTCATCTAAGTCATCGTTTCAAGGCAAAATACGAACAAGGAAGTGGATTCGCTAACCCGGTACGACCCGTTTTTTATAGTCGTGGGAACTCGTAATGACTATTATTTAATGATTTTTATTTGGATATACATTGGTTAAACCTCTACATTTGTATGATAATCTACAGTTATACCGTAGTGAAGTGTATAAACTGTACAAATTAGGTAAAACTATAATAAAATGTAAATAAGTTTAGGAATAAAATACACTTTAAAATAGAGGTTTGAACTATTAACTTCCCAATGAATATTCATCCAACTTTACTAATTATGTGCAATGACAAACAATTAGAGTCATTACTTGTTAGTCTTGGTATCTCAAACTGTCGTTCTGTTCAGTTGTATTGTGATAGTCAATCCGCTATTCATATTGCTACGAATCCGGTTTTCCTTGAACGAAGAAAACATATTGAGATCGACTGTCACTTCATTTGCAATGAGATTCTCGTTGGAAAACTAGTCACACGTCATGTTTCAATTAATGATTAGTTGGCCGACATTCAGACGAAATCACTTGTAACAAAGGAATTTAATATATTCATTTCCAAGTTGAACATACAAAATCTGTACGCTTCAACCTGAGGATAATAAGAGACAGTTAGATTTAATCATTTGTTAGATTTTGTAAGAAATTATTTAGAAAAATAGTTAACGATTTTATGTGTATAAATATATCAAGATGTTGATTAATAATATTTAACATTTCAATTTTCCACATATTTCAATTCTATTTGGGCACACGTACGATACCATAATGAATAATGAATAGATAACACCTGTTTATGATATGGAAAAGGTTGGATAGCCGTTCGCACTGTACTTGATTTTGTATGTCAGACCATGCAAACTCTCTCCCTCTCGCGAAATCCTTTAAATGCCTTCTACTCCACTTACTAGAATCAGACGTTTGCATAGATAACAATATTAAGAAGTATAAGAATGAGATACTCGACAGTTAAATATCAAATTGCATTGATGACTTTAAATGGGAAAATGTCAAGAAGAAAACCTAATCTTCGAGCCATCTGCTCTATCAAAGTATATAAGGTTAGTGGAAAGTAATAAGGTTCATAAGATTTTCCATTACAATCTCCAAACTAAAGCAACATAGAAGGGTTTGTAATAGACCACATTGTAGGTTTACTAAACACAGCCGAATAAAATTTTAACAACTATCATTATCGATTGTATTCATAGCATTTTGATGATTTACAACAAACAAAATATGTAGATCTAATCTACATTACCTCAGGCACTAAACTATATAGGACATAAAATCAGACATTACAAAACCACCACGTAACCACACCCAATTGGAACTCTACTGTTAACACCGTAACCATGATTGAAAATCTTTTATTTATAGTATTAAAAAAGATGACAGATTTGTTATGTAATAATTATTTTATAATTAATTGTAACATCACTGTATTAATTTTTTTTAGATTTTACGATTTAATTAAATAGATGGATATTGAATTTTTCTCCAATATCAAATCCATAAAAATCTCTTTACTATTCTCTTCGATATATATATATATATATATATATAATAATAATAATAATAATAATAATAGTTGTTTTTGTGAATGTTCTGTATGTCATTTAAAAAGGAATTAAGCATTTTGTAACAATGAAAAGATATGTCCTTTTGAACATCTCTTTTGATATATGTATCATTAGATTTTTTTAATTGCGGATTGACACGGAGATATTTTCACCCGATAATTATTTTCTCAATACAACACTAATCACCACCGTGTGTACGTCAATAACAATTATCAAACACTTATATTTATATGAAGTAACGTTAGAATACAAAGATTTCTAACATTCTCCCACTTGATTCATATATGACAAATATATAAAGTCGTTGAGATCACTTAAATGATCATATATACGAGTCACACCTTTATAAAAATTAAAACTTACATTGATATCTATAATCATAACAAATATGCATAACTGAAATATGATTAATAGATAAGCAAAATCAAAACTTACATTCATTTAAACTTTAATGTGCAAGACTTATATTCATACATGTATAACTGATCATCTACAATACAAAGACTTTGTGACTACTCCCATTTCACTAACATGGCCAACAAATTTATTTGGATCTTGTCCTTTAGTTAATGGATCCGCGATCATATCATTGGTGCCAATATGCACAATTTGAACTCTTTGATTTTGCATTCTTCTTTGACCGATAAATATTTTAAATCCATATGCTTGACACCCTTGGAGTATCTATCATTCTTCGAGAAGAATATAGCTGCCGCTAGGGGTGGGCAAAAAACCCGCGTTACCCGTCCCGTCCCGAACTCGCAAAAAATTACTCGTACCCGCGGGTTCGGGTTCGGGTAATAAAATTTAAATACCCGTGGGTTCGGGTTCGGGACGGGTTTTTTAATATCATAAACGGGTACCCGCGTGTACCCCCAAAAATTACAAAAATACCCCTAATTTTAATGAATATTACCTAACTACCCTTTTCTAACCTTAAACCTAACCATTCCCCTTTCCCCTTTCCCCTTTTCTAGATTACCTCTTCCTCTTCCTGCCTCTGCCTCTCCATAGCCTCTGCCTCTCCATGTTACAAAAATACACCGCCCACTCCTCCCTCTCGCTCGCCCGCCCAGATCGG
>CM071876.1:16108295-16126249 GCA_036759665.1 Gynandropsis gynandra | reverse complement strand
TTCCATCAGTGGATGCGGTTACTCTAGTAGTTTCTTTCCTGTCACTTACAAAAGAACATTACCTTCTGTGATAATCGTTTGGCTTCAGTCACTCTCTCCAACAATGACAAAACTTCATCTTCTTCGGCTTGGTACTTTGGTAGTTTCATGGCGGGTACCCGCAGATTTTAAAAATTATGGTGGGTTTTTGCGGGTACGAGTACGGGTATTAAAACTAATTACCCGTGCGGGACGGGTTCGGGTGCGGGTAGTAAGATTCTCGCGGGTACCCGCGGGTGCCCACCCCTAGCTGCCACATTATCACAATATATATTCATTTGTTTAGCAATGGTACCAACGATGCCTAAACCATGAACACAATTGCGCAACCACAACGATTGAATTGTAGCTTCAAAGCACGCTACAAATTCAGCCTCCATAGTGGAAGTAGCAATAGCAGACTGATTACCACTCTTTCATGAAATAGCTCCCCTAACTAGAAGAAAAAAATAACCAAATGTCGATTTTTTAGTATCCAAACATCCGACATAGTTTGAGTATGAGTAACCAACAATCTCAAGATTGCTAGTTCTTCTATATGTGAGCATGTGATCCTTGGTGCCTTGTAGATATCTTAAAACTTTCTTGCAACTCTCTATTAAAATGGTCCGAGATTTGATTGGTAACGACCAAACATACCAACCGCGAAACTGATATCTGGTCTAGTACAAGTCTAAGCATACATCAAACTTCCGATTAAAGAGGCATAATGACTATCATTAATTTCCTTACGCTCTAAGTCATTTTTTTAGGATATTGGGATAGACTGAGACGATCCCCTTTCTGTATGGGATCCGGACTAGGTCAACATGATTCCATTTTAAATTTTTCTAAAATTTTGTCGATGGAAGCCTTTTGGGATAATCCCAAAATTCATTGTGATCTATCTTGAAATATTTCTAGTCCGATCACACAGGAAGCCTCACCCATTTCTTTCATCTCAAAGTTGTTAGAAAGTAATCTTTAACATCATGTAATAACCCACGATCATTGACGACAAGAAGAATATCATCTATATACAATACAAAGATTATAAACTTGTTTCTTACAATCTTTATGTAGATACACCGATCAACGGTCATTTCTACAAACTCATACGACAATACAATATCATTGAACTTCAAGTAGCATTGTCTAGAAACTTATTTTCATCCATAAATTGATTTCTTCAACTTACATACTAGATTGCTTCTACTCGTGGTCTCAAAACCTTGATGTTGGTACATATATACCTCTTATTTTAAATCTCCATTTGAGAAAGGTTTTTTTAACATCTGTTTGGTGAAGCTCAAGATCAAATTGAGCCACCAAAGTTATGACAATCCTTAAAAAGTTCTTCTAGAAACTGGAGAGAAAGTCTCTTCGTACTCATTCTTTTGAGTTTAACCTTTGACGACAAGGCTGGCTTTATACCTCTCGACATTACCCTTAGAGTCTCGCTTAGTCTTAAAGATCCATTTATAATCAATTCTTTTAGAATCCTTCGATAATTCGATTATTTTCCAAACATTGTTGTCATCAATAGATTTCAACTCTTCCTTCGTGGCAATCAACCATTTTTTCTTTAGAATTTCTACCGCTCATGGCTTGTTCAAAAGAGATTGAGTCATCATTCATGCTCTATTCATTTTCATGTTCAAGTGCATAACACATAATCATTTGAAATAGCTGGTCTTCTATCTCTAGTAGTTCTCCTCAAAGTTATTCCTTCTTGAGGTTGCACTTGTTCATTTACTTGAACATTTTCCCATCTTCTTGAATAATGGCATCCATAATTGGGTTATTAGCATCTATTTGTTGTTGTTCCATATTCATACCTTGCGGTTGTGCTACAATAATAGGAACATCAACTTAAGGTGGGTCACTTGATGGATTTTGGTCCATCAATGTCTCTTTTATCTATACATTACGCGCTCCCACACTCCCACAAATATTGACATTTTCAATGAAGCGAGCATTACCAGACTCTATGATTCTCGTACTATGGTTAGGATAATAAAATCTATATCCTTTCGACCTCTCTGGATATCCAATAAAATAATCACAAATGGTTCTGGAATCCAACTTCTTTTCATGTGGATTATATATCCTCATTTAGGCTTCACAACCCCAAATGTGAAGATATCTTAAACTAGATTTCCTAGATGTCCATAGTTCATAAGGTATCTTAGGAACTGCTTTACTAGATACCCTATTTAATATGTATATAGTTGTTTTCAATGCATATATCCACAATGAGATAGATACATAACTATCATTCATTATACTCCTTACCATTTCCATCAATGTACGATTTCGTCTTTCCGCTACACCATTCTGATGTGGCAATCTGAGGATTGTATATTGTGCACAAATTCCTTTATATTCAAGGAGTTTCTTAACTGGACCTTGAATTTTTCCAACTTCCGATGTTTTCCAATATTCACCACCTCTATCAAAATGTATTACCTTAACATTTCTATTTAATTGCCTTTCGACCTCCAAAATGAATGTCTCGATCCATCAATTGAGTTCTTTCATGCAGTAAATAAAGGTAACAATATCTAGAATAATCATCAATGAATGTGATGAAATACTTTTCACCGTCCCAAGACGGTACATCGGAAAGACCACATATATTTGTATGTATTAGATTGAGTAATCCATTACTTCTTTTGGCAGCATGTTTTGATACATGTTTGGTTTGTTTATCCTTAATGCAATCCATACAAGTATCATCCCAATCGGTAAAATCCAACTAAGACAAAACATTAGTTTTTATTAGTCTCGTAATCCTCTCTTTGAATATATGACCGAATCTTTTATGCCACAAGTCAGTGGACGACTCATTAAGTGCATTCCTTTTCATACCAACATCATGTTCAACACAAATATGAAACAAAAAATTAATAAATGTAGAACTTAGATTGTAACAATACAAAATATCTAATAATAAATTGGTATTACATAGGTTTTTACCACGATACAATGAAAAACAATAATTTCCAATCTTAAATTCAAAACCTAATACATCCAACCTTGAAGAGGAAAAAATATTTCTAGAACAATTAGGAACATATAAATAGTTTTTTAGATCTAGGCAATAACTTGTATCTAACACAATTATATATGTCATGATACCTTCAACTCTAACTTTCATCTTGTTTCCCATAGAAGCTTTCACTTTCCGTGAGATGATAGGAGATGATGGAAAAAGAAGATGAAGATAGAAGAGGCAACGATTCATTGTTCATGTGGATGATACGATAAATCCCTTGAAATTTCTTTGTCATTACTAGTACAAAAAAACATGATGAAGTTTTGATTTTATTTTTTATTATATTTTATATCGTTAAATAAACATAAACAATAAAAGAAAATACAGAGAAAATTTGAAAAAAAAATTGGAAGAAAAAAGTAAAGATTGCAAAGTTAATTAAAATTCTAACCAATAAACACCAAATACTATGTAACCATATAATAACATATTATATATGTTACATGTTTTTCATTTTTTTCACTCTAACTATGAGTCAGTTGATTCAATTATTTTGTTTCTCCATATGATTTTAAGATATAGAAAAAATATTATAACAATCAATTATATTTTAGATAAAAATATTCACATTCATAGTTCAATGCAATATATTTTTACCTCATTGATATTCTATTAGCTTCATATTTGTTAAACTATCATGTGTTATTAAAAGATTATTTAAAAATATATTTTTCCATTTACTTTTATTATTAAACTATATCAATTTATGTTATAACATTCTGATTTTTTGTATTAGCATTTGTTGCCTATTATTCGGTAAAATAATATATACGCAATGCCATGAACCAAAATTTTTAATATTCTAATATATCAATTTATTTTTAATAGATTAATTTTTATAATATATTTGTAAATTTTTAAAATCCGACGCATTGTGCGGATTCTTTTTCTAGTTATCATTAATATTTTTTGTGTCTTAATTGTTTTTGTGAATGTTCAGTGTATCATTTAAAAAGGTATTAAGTATTTTGTAACAATAAAAAGTCTTCTGATCTATACCCTTTATTAATTACAATAAAATCTTAAGTAATTAATTATAAAAATATCATTAGATTTTTATAATTTCGGATTGGCACGAAAGAATTTTCCTCCGATAATTATTTCTTTAATACAATACTTGAATATAATTATTAAACACTTATATATATATATATATATATATATAAATCAATTGTACGTATCACTTCTTTGCAATTAATTATATTAATCTTTTCATATAATTAATCACATTAATAATTAAATACTTAATTATATACGGAGGTATCCGCATTTATAAGTATATTGCACTATATACATAATATATTCAACACATATGAGGTGCATGTGATAAGGATTTTAAGTTCTAGTGTGTGGTAAGTGGAATATCAATAGCAAAAAAATTTTTGCAAGTTTAGAAAAACATGAGAGATCATCATAAATTCCATGTCAACTAAATAATTTTAGCCTTAGTTAATTATATTATTCCTATTGAAAAATAAGTATTTAAAATAAATGTTAATATAATTTAAAATTAATGTCTGTAACTTTTGATATATAATTATTATTTTTATCTATTTTTTGATAATTTTCTATAAATAGTGGTTATATTTTTTGAAGAAAATACGTAAATTCAAAGAAACATTTGAATACGAATATTTTTTTTCTCTTTATTTTGTTTGATTCTTATTTTTTATCTTTTTATTTTCTTCAATTTGTAATATTATTTTATTTAACATGTTATTAGCATGACGATCTTTTTCAACTAAGCGAGTTTTACCATGTCGAATCTCATTAAGTTTGAATTTGAAGCTCTTAACATTACAGTAAGAATTACTTGTCATGGACATTAGATGTAATAATGGTTTAAAAATTGAGTATCTTATACTCAAGTATCATGTAGATATGTGAAAGTCGCAAAAGAGAGATGATCATTAAAAACCTATGGTTCTTCCTAAAGCTTGCTATGATTGGATGTAGCTATATTGTCAAGATCTTAAGTTTGTTAGGGTGTACAACTTGACTACATTTCGAATCAGTTAAGAAATAAAATTATGTGCCGAAACTATTATTATTCAGATATGATGGAAAACATTATCCACGTTTCATGCATCTAACATTTTTTGCAACAACGATAATGTGGAAGGAATTTTAAAAAATATGGAGATTTAATTTTTTGTCTTCCAGTTGCTGAGCAATACAATGAACCACTGATGAAAAATAAAAAAAAAATGTCCAATGGGTTCTATTACATTTCTTGATATGAATGCAACAATATTTATGTGATCATGGTCGCATTCATGGTCGCAACCAAAGTCACAAACTTGGGCATGGATAAGGAAGAGGAAGAGGTTACTTCTATAAAGATTGAAGTAACTACAATAAAAAAATCATGAACCAATAATGATAATGGCATAAATAAGAGAATTAAAGAAAACATATACCACCCGGTGTAGAATGCAAGGCCATGATCATGTACAAGTCGTAATCTCGAAGAATTTTGTGAATATTTATTAGGACTCTTTGCAAAATAAAGGGCAGAATATTGAAAAAATGTTTTCCGTCGATAACTCTAATGACTTTACCAATGCTCTTGATGATATAATGCACTTCACTAAAAAATGTCATTTTCAATGGACGAATCTGTTGAAAATGACTATTTTTTGTTGAAATAAGCTTTTTTCAACAGATGTCAATGGATATCCGACCGTTGATAATCAACTCTTGAAAACAACCATCCGTTGAATATTTCACAGTGGTTCAACGATAAAATTTCATTGTATCACATATTGCACCTTCCATCAGATATCCATGGCCATATCCATTGAAACAGACAATAGATGTTTGTTGAACGATCAATATGCATACATTGACAATTTGTAAATATTTTAACAGATAGAATAATTGCATTATGTTACAAATCGCGAGAACAATGAACTGGTACCATTGATATTTTGCACATAGATATCCACGTACGGGTAGTGGTAGTGGCTGATATGGTTGGTCGGTCATCAGTTCAATAATACTCTCCATGTTATACATCTTCATCGTATAATCCCAAAGCGTGTTCTCTAATTGCGCAATGTGTTATTTTATAGAGAACTCAGACCATACAATCACCCTTATATGATTGAATACACTACATATGTAAAACAATTTAACGTTAGTATAATAAAACAAATTTTTTATTTATGAATCTCTGAGAAAATTTTATACTTGTAAATAAATCTTATCCTTTTGCAAAAGAGTGAGTTCATCTAGAGATGAATCAAAGGGTTGCGATTGTTGTATGATATGTTCTCTTACAATCTTAACAATCCATTATACCTGAGTATCGAAAAAATCATGTTTGTCGCTCACTGCCTCGATGATAGACTTCTTCTTGGCATGTGTACTGACCACAAGCTTAAGAAGCATCAGTTCTCTCCCCATTCTCTATATTTACAATATTCAATAACAGATAAAGTATATAAAGTTGAAAATTAACATATATATATATATATATATATTTATAAATTCGGTTATTCGTATCGTTTTTTCTTATTTTTCAGAAATTATTTTTCTCCCAAGGTATGGCAATGCACATCATCTCCAGGAACCTTCACACCGTATATCATCCAATGGTACATATATATAAAATATTCTAACTCTTGGTCTTGAAGTCTTCTGACTCCATCCTTGGGAACCTTCACACCGTATATCATCCAATGGTACATATATATAACAAAATCTGAATATATGTCCACAAATATTCTATGATAATCAAAAAAGATGATTTCTTCCCGTGTGTAAGACAAAATAAATCAGTATCTTCCATGCAATACAAACATGATGGCCTCCCATGCGTGCGCCATCCAGACAACATTCCATACATGTGAAAGTTGTTAATTTTCCAAAACAATATGAATTTCAATGTGAAGTTTTGTTTCATACTCAGGAATCAAAGAAAAACATCCAAACTTTTCTTTGGATGTTCTGGTCCTAGAATCAGTAATGTTGTAAACATAACTTCCATTTTTCAAACACATCTCACGAAGAAAATTATATGAAGACAAATAACAGACCATAATGAATATTGACTTTTGGGATGTCCATATAGACTAAAACAATCGGTGGAAATGCAAAGATAAATATTCTCGATTTCATATGCAAACTTAGGAAAATTCTCGTTGAAATCCTTCCAGACCTTACAATTTGATGGATGTTGCATTACACATTTACTCGTTGAGTGTTTTACGTGCCATGTCACAGATTCAATGGTTTTCTTTGTCTCAAAAAATCTTCTCGACCTATTTGATGCAAGCATGTAGAACATATTTTTATACGCCACGTATTTCTGTAAACATGGGTTTTCAGGCGAAATCTGCTTGCACTGAAAAATTTATATTCTAAAAGATCTTTTTTTGCTCCAAAAAATAGCATGCAACTATTTTTAGAAACATCAATCTTCTGATTCAGCATACCCAAAGCATTTAAAACATTATTTGTTTCATAATATATTTCTAAAGCTTGATTATTTTGTGGTTATATTCTCACATAGTTTGACAAAATGGATATGTGCAATTTTTTACCATATTGTAATTGGTTTTTATATTCATCAATCTTGATGATAAGAATAAATGAGGCTTACCTTCAAGAGAACTTTCATATATATGTTGTTTCGCCACATAGATCAAAAAGTCATCACACATCATTGTTTGACATCTTGTTCTCACATTTTCTCAACAACTAAAAGAAAAACATATGACATCATTTTGATATATGGATGATTGTCGTTGTTGTTGCAAGATATTCATCCTTTATTTTGATTGATTGTGTTTCCTTCAAGATCACACCTTTAACGCCACTATCTTCACCTTGCAAGAACCAAACTTGATAATTCTCCACGAAATCGACCTTAAAGGTGTTTGGAAACAATATCTTTACTGCATTACTTCATGTTTTTGCATTTTTTTTACATACATAACATTGTCCATGTTCTTGACAAAAAGATTTCATCGACACAAAACTCATAAGTTGTTCTAACCCGAGTAAGAATTCTTGTGTAACTTCTTCTGTTATCGATTATTTTTTTCATTACATCTACTACCTTGACATATATATATATATATATATATATATTTGAAAAGGATAGCATTGTTTGAGAGTATGTTTATACTTGAATTTGTACAAAACTAGCTCGTTGGTACAAAACTAGCATTGTTTGAGAGTATGTTTATACTTGAATTTGTACAAAACTAGCTCGTTGGTATAATCAACGGATACCCATTGACAATTTCAATGGGCATCCATTACAATGTGGTACATATTTCAACGACCTACTAGGAAGAATTTAACAAATTCCAATGGGCATTTCCAATGGTTGGAAGCCCTTGAAATATCTTTGATTTATACCAGTGGATGATATTCGTTGATTAGTCGTTGAAACTTGTAACGGACTATCCAACAGATATCAACGAATTTCTCAATAGAACTCTTTTGTTGATTTATCGTTAGAATTCGCAATGAGCAACTGATATGTCATTGTTGATATCCGTCAATATATTTTCAAGGGACGTATCTGTTGAAATGTCCGTTGAAATGTGTGTTTTTTTTGTAGTGCTTGGATGCCACATACTTTCTCATTTATCATGAAGATGAAAAATGATCATAAGATATCAAGATATTTATCCCGTTCGACATTTATTTTTTCTTCTTGCATTTTTTTTCTAATTTATTATGTTTCTAAATGAAACTATAATTTATATTATTAAAATATTTCATATTGTTTTAAAATTTATTTAAATATAATTTTATCAAGATTATGAATATGTATCAATCCAATATCCAAATCGGAGATGTATGCCTCGCAGACAATGCTATCACACACATGAATCCAACAAATTGTGAAACCTATACTATAATTTTAAACTACCATGTTTAGGCTTAGGACATGGTATTTTGCATGCATCATAACTTATATGCATCTAGCCATAATTTTCATTTATTAACTTTTTAAGTATGATATATTTCTTGATTATTCCATTACAACAACAAGAAATGAAATCTTAAAGGAGGATGAGAAACTATGTTGGCTATGAATCTCCTTCCATATTTAAATATTGAACCACTCATTGGAGAAGTATTTACTGCAAAATTTGCATACCTTCTTTTTTATGAATCATTATACCAAACATTGGGATAAAGTATAAACAATTAAACAATATGTATCTTGGAATGCCAATGCAAATCCGCGTTGCAGAGAAATTCCAATGCAAAACCAACCTAGATGTAACACAGATAATACACGTAAATTGCATTAGAATGGTGTTGCACGTAATAACGTCATATCTACGCCGGTGCAATGCAAGTGTAACATAATGTTTGTGGCCATGGTGTTGGAAATACCAACATGATTGTAACACCATTTTAACACAATGGTAATGACACTTTTCTATAGGTATACGCATTGGCATGGACAACACTAATTCAACGCTAGTGGAACATCGGCTGACATCAAGCTCTTTGTGAGACCTGCATTACAATTTGGTATGCATTCCTAATGCCCACGTAATGCACACTTCATAATGCTATTGGTATTGCTATTCCCTTATAATAACACAAACACATCATATGTTGTAACACAATTGTGTTACAACATTGACACAAAGTTTGAACAAATAACACTTCACTAATACCATAATTTTCAATACAGTCACATTGCTAAGTTGGCCAAGATAACACTACAATGCAATTATGTTGGAAATATATATATATATATGTATGTACATGCGCTCGCGTTACAGTGGACCTTATCAACTTACTCTACAAAATAATTTAAACTTACTCACTTATATATATTATTTTCGAGCAATTCGGATATTTGGTCACTTTGAAGGTGGATGTATATGAGAGGTTTGATTCAGAGACCAAATGTTTCTAACTAATTCGAAACTGAATTATAGAGTTCTATGACATGTTCTATAAATCAATTTGGATACGTAAGGAATGGTAAGTTATATTATCTGTATTGTATATATACAAATGAAAAAAATGCTTAGTATCAACATTGTGCTAAACCACATATACAAAAATGATTTTGCGGATAACTAAAATATTTAGGTTTATAATGGAAAAATTTTGAGCATAATATCAGCTCACGCATGTTGTTGGATAAACATATGATGTTTATACTAATTACAAATCGATTACAAATGAAAGTAGTTTTGACAATTTTACTCATCATGGTGGATATATGAACATAATTAGGGATGCTTTTACCATTAACCAAATTATGCATGATGGAAACATGAATGAAGAAGTGTTCAACAACGAAACTAATAAGGTTTACGAGATATTTTGTGCAGAAAAACAAACTTTGTATGAATGTTGTGAGGATCATTTTAAGTTATCACTTGCAACTAGATCAATGGGAGTGAAAAGAAGTTACAACACCACAAAATATTGCATGGACCAATTGTGTTAGATATTGCATGATATTTTTTCTAAAGGTAACACCATACCTAAGTCCTTTGATGTAATAGAGCATTGGTGATACATTTACCATATGACGCTGAGTTAGGTGGTTTTGTATCGTTTCTTTGGATGTATCCATTTCAAAGAATCATTTTCCATATTAAAAGTAAGGTGAAAAATAAAAGCAGAACTGAGGAATTAATTATGAAATAATACATCAATGAAGAAATTACAAATTTCGCGGAATACTATTTCGACCCACACATTGCGATAAAGTCCAAGCAAACATCTAAGGACGAGATCTTGTATCTGCCACAAGTCAACGAGGATTTGAAACACGAGCTTGGGAATATGTTCGCTCATATTAACATGAAAGGATAGACAACGGTCAAACAAGGATATCAATGAGCATTAATGCAAGACTACAAGAGGTCACTACAAGGACATAAGGCTGAGAGGAGCAAGAATATTGAGGAGCTGAAAACACTCCACTAGAATTGTGTGACCAAAATCTCTTGATCCAAGTGAATTCTATAAATCAACGTACTTTCTTTTTTCAAATTTTAGGGTTACAATTTATGCGGTACTCGACCGAGTGATTAGGGGTGGGCACGGTCGGGTACTCGAACCCGAACCCAAATAGGTAAAAACTTTTCTATCGAAGTCGAACCCGTGAGACTCGAGTACCCGTGCTTCGGATACCCGTTCAATAAGCCATTACACGTGAGTATCCGAACCCGTCTTCAAGATCTTTCCTCTCATGTCCAATCGCACCTTTACCTTCTTCTTCACAAAAATCTCCGCTGTAGAGTACAAAAATAAAAATTATCATTTATCATCTTGCAAGCCTACAATTGAAATTGCTTCCAAAAACCAGATCTAGAAAGAAGTTAAGATTCGTCACCTGATTCATTCAAATCTGAAACAGATATGGCACTGGTAGACAGATGAAGAAGCAAACGAAGAGATGAAATGGTGGAGGCGAGATGGAAGCGAGAGGCAATGGAGACGAGAAGCAACCACAGGAGAAGGAGGCGAGAGGTAGCCGCGTGGGATGGATAAACGATCGCACGAGAAGAAGGCAATATGTGATGGAGGCGAGATGGAGAAGCGGTCGCACGATGCAGGCGATATGGAGAAGCAGCCGCACAATGGAGGCGGCATGCAGAAGCGGCCGCACAATGGAAGTGAGATGGTGAAGCGGTCGCACGAAAGCCTATGGAGGCGAAAGTAACGGAGGCAAGAGGCGATGAAGGTGAGAGCCGACGGAGGCGAGATGGAGAGATGGAGGCGAGAGACAGCCGCATAGGTAGGAGGTGAGAGGCAACCATATTGAAAAGAAAGAGAAAATAGAAAGGAAAGTAACTAAAAACCTAGTTAAGTTTTGTAAATAATATGATGTATACGAGTATTTTATGTTTTTTATATATATGTACTCAGTACCCACGGGTACCCATTGTAGAGATAAAAAAAACCCAAACTCGAATCCAAATCCGTAGGTTTGAGTAATTGTTTGTGGGTTAGGGACAACTTTCGGGTCGAGACGTGTTCTTCGGGTAATTTGTCTACCCCTACGAGTAGTTATACTACTCGACTAAACATTTTAACCGCTTTTTTTAATTTTGTTTATTTTATTAAGTTTTTTATTATATTTTTGTCTTTATGAAAAAGAGATCCATTGTATGACTTTTAAAACTAGATTTTAATCAATTATAGTTGTGGTTTGGGCCATGTTTTCTTTAGGGGAGAAAAAGTTTAGGTTATGCTATCAAATTGTTAGGGGTTTCAGTTCGTTTCTATCCGTCTAACAAGAGAACGTTGGTTTATGTCCATATAAAGTGCTATCAAAATCTCTTTCTTTCATTAGATTTTTTTTATCATTTTCTTGTATTTTAGATATTTTTATTTTGTTTGATTCAATTTAGTCTTGTTTCTTATTTTTTTTCATTTTAGGAAAAGAAAAAAAGCAACATAAAGAAGAAAATGAAAAATAATTGAGAAAGGAAGAAAATAGAAGTGTCTAGGAATTAGATTAGGAAATTTGGATAAAGTGACAACGTTTTACACTGAAGCGTCAAGATTTAGTTTGAATTCATCGAGAATTAACTTTGAGCTTGTTCTTGAGTTTTAACTAAATTGAACATGAGAAGCCGATGAAAGATAAGAGAGCGAGTGAAAAAATTTGAGTGAAACACCTTTCTGAGAGATCGTGAGATTCCTTCATCTTCTTTTTCATTCATCTTTTCTACATTTACTAGCTTTTTCATTGTGTGTCTATCTCTTTGATGTCTATTTAAGGATATCATCACGATGACTCACCGCAAGGTGAAAGAGCAATGATGTTGTATACACAAATTCATCTCATGATGATAAAATTTGTAAGGCATTACGAGATGAATTTACTATCATCCATCCATCGACATCTTGATCGGGTGGAAGGCAGAACTCGTGGAGTTAGTCTAACACAACCGGGGAGAACACTACCTATCATGGAAATCCACAACCTTTGGATATGGAAATAGATGGATACACAAGACTTCGGGTACCACGAGAAGTCCATAGAGCTGGGAATCGAGAGGAGTATGATATCAAGTTGGAGATCCTGAATTTCATAAGAAGAAAAGTGATATGGTTTTCAATTTCTATCAGTATTCAGACCTAAAGAAAGTGAAGGTAGCTTCGTCGAATTTTATTGAGTATACGTTTGCATGGTGGAATCGGCTCACTCGTTCATGTCAGCGGTATGGGGTGAACCAATAGTTATGTGGGATGAAATGTGTACAATGATGAGTACCCCTCATTATCATAGAGAGGTGAATCAACATCTACGATGACTGGTGTAAGGTATTCGAAGCATAGAAGCCCCTACAAAGAGATATTTCGATTGAGAGTACAATACATCAATCAAATCCCTAAAGATAACGACGATATTATACGTCTCAAATGTCAAGATCGAGGTCACTACTCCAAAGACTGTCCAAATTAATGGATAATGTTGGTACAAATGTATGGTGAACATGTGATAGAACCGACCATATGTCTCACATATAGGATGATATTGGGAGGGACATTAAGCAACATAGGAAGCATCACTTGTAGCACAACAAGTCTCGGAAGTGCACGACACGAAGGATACAATGGAACAAAAGGACGAGAAGTGTGAGAATATGAGTAAGCATTTGTAAATAATAACAAAAGTAGTGTGGTCTTGAGAGTAAACCAGACAAATTCCTGTTAGAGAGCACATGTGAGGATATATTTCTTTCTATGAGTGTTAGAGAGAACTTGACTTTTGTTACCTAAACCAATGAATATGTTTATGGACCAAGAGGTATTATTTCCTAATAAATTAATTAATCATATGTCTAGGTTTGTTGCTAATCCATTATAGGGTTCTCAATACAGCTTTCAGAAGAAGAAACCATCGAATAAATCAAAGGGACTAAATTTGATTTAGATGATCTTCCAACTAGGAGAAGTGGTGTGGGTGCATTTGCACACAAAAAAGCTCCTACAGAGCCATAAATTGTAGCTTGTAATGCAGGGAAATAGATCTTTTAGAGCCCACAAATACATCAACCCTAACACATACAAAGGGAGTTACCAAGTAAGTACATTGTACATCTGATTTTCAACGCCATTCACTTGGATCTTGCAATGCATCTGAAGGACTGGATTTGAGGTCAAATCCTTTCAAAGAAGGAGGAAATGATGATGACAAGATCATGGATTTGCCATGAGTCACACGAAGACTAACAACGATTGTCAAGGCAAAAGATTTTTGAGACTGGTTTGATCACATTGACATGAATGGATGGAAAACGACCCTACGAGGACATTAAGGAGCATTGTAACAAGAGGATGTTACAAGGAAAGTAGATCGAAAACAGCAAGAATCTGAAGGATTTGAAAAAGTTCAACCAAGATTGTTTGACTTGAATCGCTCGACTCAAGCAAACTCTCTAGACTAACGTACTTTATTTTTGCGGATATTAGAGTTAAGACTAATACAACGTACGACCGGGCGGTTATACCACTCGATCGAGCAATTTTTACCAAGTTTTGTTAAGTTAGTTATATTTTATTCATTTTTTCATTATTGTTTGGTCTTTATAATAAGGAACCATTGAATGGGAAAAAATATCAAAGATGTCATCCTAGGACTTCCTTGCTTCACGTATACCCTTGAAAACCTAAGGATTAAAATGAAAAAACAAAAAAATGGAGAAAAAACAAATGTACCCTTATTTTTTGCACGTGAAACACACACGGATTGGTATTTTTTGAAACATAACCTATTTTAAAGTTGAGAGCAAGGAGCCCGATGCAATTTCAAAGTTAAGAGCAAAGAGTGAGAGGCGGTTTTGATGTTGAGGGTAAAGATCGAGTTCCAAGTAAGAGAGCACGGGTCAATCTTCACTGGCGTTTGTGAGTGGATCAATTTCTAGGGTTTTATGTTGCACTTGAAATACATTAGGGATTATGTTGTTGAAAGCGAAATTGTTTGATGATTTCAAATGGGTGTGAGTCTCAATGAGTCATTTGAGTCTCAATGAGTCATTTGAGTCGAAGAGGGTCAAAAGTCTCAGTGAGTCGCTGGAGACTCATGATCCTCTTCAACTCAAGAGACTCATTGGATCGCAAGTGTCGCTTGAGTCGCAAGGGTTGCTTGAGACTCGTGACCCTCTTTGACTCAAGAAACTCATTGGTCGCACGGGTCGCTTGAGTTGCTAGAATTGCTTGAATCGTAAGGGTCGCTTGAGACTCATGACCCTCTTCGACTCAAGAGACTCATTGGATCATAAGAGTCGTTTGAGTCGCAAAGGTCGCTTGAATCGCTAGGGTCGCAAGGGTCGTTTGAGTCGATAGGGTCACTTCAATCACAATGATCGCTTAAATGACAATGACAATATATGGTTATCAATATTATAAGGATAGAATTGAAGTTGATATTTTTTTTAGGGAATGGTAGAACTGATATCCTAATAGCATACAAAGTGTATTTTTTTATTTACCTCCATTGAATGACTATTAAAATGAAATTTTAATTAATTTAAAATGTCTTTTTCTTGCTAAATTTTTAGATTTGGCTATCAAAACGGTTAGAGTGATTTTGAATGTTCACCAATTTATCAACAATAGATCACAAAGATTGTGACGTCGTTTGGGGAATCTGGAGTTTACTATTTGGGTTGTACTTGGGATTTGGGGTGTCTTTCTTTAGAAAAGATAAATTTCAGATTTTGTTATCGAATTGTTAACGGATTTCAGTGGAGAGTAAATCATTATAAAAAAAATGATACAAAAAGTAATTATATCATTATGAAAAAAATGGATATAAAAATAAAATTATTATCGTCAATAATTTTATATACAACTAAGATCCATCGCGGAGAAATAATATTAAAACAATATTAAGACGGTAGTATTAAATTAAAATATTTACATGGATATTGAAACAATAACATATTAACATTTATTTATTATAATACTGATACTGTAATTATAGTATTAATAAGTTATACATTGCACAAGATTTTTAAAAATACAATATTTATTATTTTTGTTTTATATTTTTTAATAAATACGTTTAATGTATTTATATCATAATTATTATTAATTATATTTATGTATTATTGAAATTTTATTTGAAAATAAAATTTTTTATTTTTATTGAAACATAAATATATATTTATTATCAATTTTTATTATTTTAATTAATTTTAACGTTTTGAAAATTTTTAACAAATTTTTAATAATTTAATTAATCTTATTTTTAAAATTCTTTTACTAGTTTTTCTGTAATTTTTATTTAAATAATATTAGTTTTCCTAAATGTATATATTTTTTAATTAAATTATGTTATTATTGTGGTTAGAGTGATGGGTTAATATTGAGGACCATATCTTTCACTTAGACCTTTGCCGAGTTTGACTCAATCTTCTTGTTTGCCTTTGGGGGCACGTGGGAGGGCATGATCTGTAATTTCGGGTACAATACACTATATATTTTTCTTATATATTATACTAAAACAGTTTAATTAGATCAATCCATGTTGAAATTGAAATTACCTTGATGAAATTAAGTTCTTTTACTAGAAGAAGATTTAGCGTTCTTCATAAATATTACACAATGACTGTGGATATATATATATATATATATATTTTGGATGCACAAAATGTAATAAAAAATAGATTCCTTCTTATTATATGTTCAAGAAATAGATTATATTAATTGTTAATAATAGTATTTATGTATCTGAGCTCTAATAATATAAATATTTTTTTGTTCTTGCTAGGCGACACAATTATGTAATTATGTTCTTTTGACTGAGTCTTTTAACTCTCCACGAGGAGGAGAAGAAAAAAAAAACAAAGCATATTACACCTCCAATTATCCTGCTTTATTCAAATTTCCTCCTCAACTATCTCATACAGCCAATTCCTCCCTCATCTTACAAAATCCATCCGATTTCTCCCTTAACTATACCAATTCAGCCAATTCCCCCTCCGTTATATAATCAGTATATTGACGTTAACCGACCCGATTTTGACCCGATTTTGACCCGGTTTAACCGAATTTAACCTGATTTTGACTCAATTTTGACCCGGTTTAATCGGATTTAACCGACTTTAACCGAATTTAATTTGATTTAACCGAATTTAACCCGATTTTACCCAAAATTAACCCAATTTCACCCAAATTCACCCGATTTAACCGAATTTAACCCGATTTAACCGAATTTTAACCCATTTTCACCCAAATTAACCCGATTTCATCAAATTTATTCCGATTTCCATCCAAATTTAACCCTATTTTTATCCAATTTTACCCTATTTCACCCAAATTAACCCGATTACTGCCAAAATTTAATCCAATTTCATCCAATTTAACCGATTTACTCACTTTTAACCCGATTTACTCTTTTTTAATTCGATTTAACCTGATTTTTTATTTACCTCAATTTCATCCAAAGTAATATAATACCAACCCGATTTTACCCAATGTAATATAATTTCAACCCATTTTCACCCAAATTAACCCGATTTCATCAAATTTAACCGATTTTATCCAATTTTAACCCATTTCACCCAAATTAACCCGATTATCGCCCAAATTTAACCGAAATCGGGATTGGTATTATATTAAATTAGGTTAAATCGAGTGAGTTCTTAAACTTGGAATTATATTACATTGGATAAAATTGAGGTAAATCAAAAATCCGATTAAATCGAATTAAAAAAAGAGTAAATCGGGTTAAAAGTGAATAAATCGGTTAAATTGGGTGAAATTGGGTTAAATTTGGGCGAAAATCGGGTTAATTTAGGTGAAATTGGGTTAAAATTGGATAAAATCGGATTAAATTTGATGAAATCGGGTTAATTTGGGTGAAAAATGGGTTGGAATTATATTAATTTGGGTAAAATCGGGTTGGTATTATATTACT
>CM071876.1:16095707-16108236 GCA_036759665.1 Gynandropsis gynandra | reverse complement strand
AACTTGAGGTAAATCGAAAATCAGGTTAAATCGAATTAAAAAAGAGTAAATCGGGTTAATTTGGGTGAAATTACAAATCGGGTTAAATTCGGTTAAATCGGGTCAATTTGGGTGAAATTGTGTTAATTTTGGGTAAAATCGGGTTAAATTCGGTTAAATCGAATAAAATTCGGTCATATTCGGTTAAATCCGGTTAAACAGGTCAAAATTGAGTCAAAATCGGGTTAAATTCGGTTAAACCGAATAAAATTCGGTCATATTCGGTTAAATCCGGTTAAACGGGTCAAAATTGAGTCAAAATCGGGTTAAATTCGGTTAAACCGGGTCGAAATCGGGTCAAAATTGGGTCGGTTAACGCCAATATACTGATTATATAACGGAGGGGGGAATTGACTGAATTGGTATAGTTAAGGGGGAAATCGGATGGATTTTGTAAGATGAGGGGGGAATTGGCTGTGTGAGATAGTTGAAGGGGAAATTTGAGTAAAGCAGGATAGTTGGGAGTGTAATATGTCTTTTTCCCAAAAAAAAAGATAAATCCTAATTTGTTAGCTCTTTCCTCCTCTCTATCCAGAGATGTCTCTTTTCCCTTCTCCTCTTTCTTCTTTTTCGCGTCTATCCTCTCCCTCTTCTTCTTCCTTGTCTCATCGTATCATCCATCATCCCGCCGAATCATAGTGTCTCTTCTCTTCCAATCTTCGTCTGTGACTCGCTCTCAACGATCCAATTTTCAAATCAATCTATCGTACTCCAACCGCCACCAATCATACAATTTCTCCTTTTTCTTCTCCTTCTTATGATTTCTCTTCTTCTCTTTCTTCTTCTCCCATGGTCATCCTTATTTCGCTCGACCGTCGTCCTTCCCTTCGTTCATCTTCTTTGGCCTCCCTCGCCTATTTTCTGTGAAACCAAAACGACCTTTGTAAATTTTCTTCTATTATAGTCGCATATCTTCTTTTCCTGCTTCCGCTTCGTATCTCCTTTTTTCGGCCCATTTCGATTTCTTCTACTGGACATATTTGTGTAAATGCCTGAATCGAAAGGTTGCATAGTTTCTAAGATCTAACGGTCGAGAAAGAGAGGCATGTGTAGATGTAATTCTCGGTGGCTTAATCGAGCGGCTTGGAATAAAACACACGCACGGACAAGAGATCCGATGGTGCATGTGTGCAGTACGTGCAAAGAGGGTAGAAAATATCGACGGCTTCCATTGTGACACAAGTCATGCTCGGTTATCGATGGTCAATAAAATGCCACGAAAACCCCGAGGATACTGTTCACTCGGGATTCTCCTTTGTATATATAAAGATATAACACGCAATGTTAGAAATGAAATAAATCACGAGTATACATCGATAAAAAGGTGTAGAAATAGAAAAGAAAGACCAAAGTGGAAAGAGATTACTAGATATAAAATAAGACCTGTTGCTTAAGATTTTACCGAAATGATTATACTCATGCATCAGTTTTGAAATTATTTTGAAATTTCACATAAAAAATTTAAACAATAAAAATTCAGACAAATTATTTTCTAAAAAAAGAAACAAATACTAAATCTGTAAATGTAGAACTAAACAAATACTTACTTAACACTAATTCTAATCCTAACTATCGTTGGCCAATATCAATCGACCACTGTCGCCCATCAGACCACTGCCATTATACCAACACAAACAAAAATTTTAAAATTTAATAAAATGTTAAATTGCATGTAACAGTTGATATGATTATCTAGTAATCCATACCAATCATTTGGGTAAAAGATTATACCAAACTTACCCAACAATGATTATATTTTTTCTAAATATAAAAAAACAAGTTTAGACCTTATCATTTTATTAAATGAAATGTTAGTGGATTTCAATTTTACCATTCTCTGAAAAAGCTTTAACTTCAAATTTACCTTTATAATATTGATATTCCCAATTATTTCTGTGATCCGTACGATCTATGCAATCCAAACGATCTATACGATCTAAAAGATCCAAGCGAATTATACGATCCTTGTTACCCATACAATCCTTGCAACCCATACGATCTATGCGATCCTTTCTATCCATACGATCTTTGCGACCTATACGATCCATGAAACCCTCAAAAATCGTTGGATTTCACTCGAAAATGACTAAAAATCGTTTGAAAATCGCTGGAAATTGCTCATTCGAAAACATCTCTCACTCTAATTTTTTTTATTAGATCGATGAGGATATACGCTTTTGAAATCTTGAGAGCTCACAAATTCTCTAATTATGTGTCTTTATGGGCTTATTTGGTTGGGCCAACTAAGACCCAAAATATCACGACCCGACCCGGATATTGAACCGAGAGAGAGTCTACGCTAACGATCCCGGAAACCTACACGAATCGAACATTGTTTCATCTCAACCTTCTCCACAGAATCCTTCCTCCATTTTCGGGTTTCTCCGAGGCTCTTCGAGCGTTCCATCATCTGAGATTTGGGGAGAAACAAGGAGGAAGCCGATCGTGAACGAGGAGGGAAGAGAGGCGACTTTGGGAATTTCGGGGTATCCTAGGCAGCGATGATAACGAGATCAAATCTAGCGGAGCAGCTGAGGGAATACCAGATTCGATCGAAGCATGACTGGGCCTCTGTCTCCTTCTTCTCATCGACCTCGAATTTCTCTTCTTCTAGGTAACAATTTTGTTGCTCATGGTAGATTTAGGATCCGTGTGATTCTGTTGTGATCTGGAGCTGCGCTCAACAAAAAATTTCGTCCGCGGGATATAGCCTTGTGTTACATCGGTTAGTGCTTTGCATTCGAAATTTGTTCTTTGAAAGGTGACAATTTATTGGGTTGGACTCTGAAACTCTGTTAGATCATTCAGTATGACCCGATCTGCGTGCATTTAGATAACATCCCAAAGTGAAATTTACACGAATAATCATTATTCCGAAGTCAAGGTCTTAGTTAATGTGGATAAGGAACGTGTAAGGTGGAAGCTGAACATTTGGTACGTTCTCTCTTCTTTCCCCATTGGCTGAAAATGCCCTGAAATGAGAGGAACATAACTCATTTCAGACTTCTGCTGAAATATATATATATATATATATATATATATAACATTTTCAAAGAGAAAATGACTTAAGTTAGAGATGGATTGCTTGTGAGCACGTTGAGAAGAAAAATGTATATCCAAGAGATGAGGAAGCTAAATCTAGAGAATTGACCAGAGGATGGGAAAGCCAAATTGATAAGCACGATTTTTTATTTTTAATTTGGATTTGTTTCTGTTAGTTCAGTGTGTGATGTGCTATAACTTCTATTACCTTCGTGAAGGTCAGTTGAAGCTCTTAGCCTCTTAGGTATTTTTTTTTTAAACTTGAAAAGGATTTTTAGGCATGCTAAGCATGCAGTGACCAGAATTCAACATTATAATTACTCAGCCACTGAAGTTGATCAAGTGGCAATGAGATCTTTGAGCTGATTTAATTCTTCATCTCAATCAGTTCTGTTTTTTTGCCAAATTTCCTGAAATATATAAATTGATGCTGCTATAGAGATGCACGCATTTAGATGTGAACGATGATAATATGATATATGACTTGAATTTTTCTTGAAATTAATGAATGAAACGTCGCAAAAAGACCCCCTTAGTTTTTTGTTGGAAGATTAACGGCGATGAGCTCTTTACAAAGATAAGCATGCAAGCTGTATGCTTGGGTAAATTTGATTAGTTAAGATATATTTTTTTTTCAAAGTGCAACCGCAGTTCTTCATGATATTAAGTTGGTTGAAATTCTCATTCTTCTTATCTTTCTAGAAAAAAAGTGGTCTACCTCCATCTGGGTTTTATTTTCATGGCTTTACCCCGAATTCAATGCAAAATCAGTATGAGCAAGCTTCATGTAGTATTTACTCGCCTCTTCTTCAATTTTGTCTGATGCAGGGTGGATGTTGTAGTCTTTGTCATTTGGGAACTAGTCATCTTAGCATTCTTGGTGTTTTCAGCGGTTTCCTTATACTTTAGGCGGCTGCAACTTGCTTTCATCCTGGTGTGTGTCACCTTGCTACTACTTGTTTGCATGAAGATCACAAAGCAAGTGAGATTAGCCAGGAAAAAGAAGCGAAGGATGCTTCTTCCTCTATCTATGTGAGACCCACCGCGAGAAGTCGCAAACCCTTTTTTTCTCCATTTTCACGCAAGCGACCCAACATGCCCTGGTTGAGCTCTCTGCACCCATTTGCACGTACCTAACAAAGAAGACAAAGTATGCTCTCACTTCCACACCGACAAATCTTTACTGTATGCCTGTCGAAGAAGAGAGGCTGAAACCACAGGGCAACCTCATGGCTCAGACAATTTTCCATCTCTCGCGGTGTTCATCACTGCGGTCGAATTTGCTTGGACGGTATGGTCCAAAGGTTGTTATAATGTCTAATGTGGTTGTGACATTTAGAGGGCTCACATAAAATGAAAGGGTAAGAATTTCGAAGCTTGAGATTAATCCTCAGCCACTGTGTTGTTCTTTGGATTTTGTTTCTTCAATTTTACAATTGGTTTGGTGCTTTACTTTTTGCCCAACCCCCAAGATGGAGTAAACATTGATAGGAAATTTGACAAAGAACTTACTTCTCTGTTCAGCGAAAAAGACTTTACGATATCCAAACAGTCTTGTTTTTGTCTTCTAATCCAAACAATATCCAGACATTATAAAAAGTTATACCGCATGAATAAAAAGTTTAAGATAAACTTATTTACTCCTCTTTCTGTCCATCTACGATGCATCTGTACCATGCATCCGTCCATTAATTTTAATGATAGAAACTAGAAAAAATAAAGAGACTACAAAACACATTTTTATCTCTATCCAATCTCAACCGAGTATCCAACTAGATCTAAGACTAATGTCACATCAAACTAGTGTCACATCTGATCGGTCCTTGCAGTCCAAGGTTTTCTAGTTCTACTCGCCGGAACGAATGTTGAAGAGTGCTCTTAGGTCAGTCAAGAAGATCAACCGTGACATTCCGAATCCTACTCGAGTGCTGGAAATTGACGAATTTTCCGTACGCGTCCCGAGTTCTCATCCGGAAGCGTGTATCATTTTGGTATCAGAGCGCAGTTCAAGGATCAAAGGTAAGCTTCTATCTCTTTTGATTCGTTTTATTGTACTAATCTTTTCTTTGTTTTGTTTATTGTTATAAAAAAATATAGAAAAAAAAATTACCGAACAAGGAGAGAACTCTACACGCAACAACCAACTCGACGCGATCATGCAAATGCTCCAGCGAATGGAGTCAAGAATGAATTGCTTTGAAGAAGAACGGAGGCAACCCGTACGTGACACACCATTCATTCATGAAAATGATGCGGAAGAAGTAGAAAAACCGGATCCTCAACCTAGACGACGAGAACGTAGAGCACCACCACGACATAATCTTGAGGAGGAGGACGAAGAGTTGTCGAGAAAACCAAGACGACGCCACATCATCCGCGAGGATGAATATTCGAACGAGGAGCCACCTTGAAGACAACGACATGAACACAACGGTAACAATTTAAAGTTAAAACCACTTAATTTTGCTGGACGTATGGACCTAGAAGCCTATCTCGATTAGGAGAGAGATGGAAAATATTTTTGAGTGCTACATGTATACGGAGCGCAAGAAGGTACAATGGGCTGCGGCTCAACTCACGGACGGTGCACTCACTTGGTGGGATCGAGAGGTATGCACTCGACGACGTACAAGAATTGAACAAGTCTCAACATGAGACGAAATGAAAGCACTCATGCGTTAAAGGTACGTACCCGCACATTTCCATATGGAATTACAATGAAGATATTGAAAGTTAAACCAAGTAGGTAAAACTGTCGAAGAATATTTCGATGAATTTGAGCATCTTTGCAATAGGCTAGAAATTGACGAAGATGAAGAAACTATGATGACTCAATTTCTGGACGGATTAAATGAAAGAATCGGTAGAAAGGTACCATGATCTACAAGATATATCGCATTTGTCGATTCAAATTGAGCAACAGATCAAAAGAAAGCAAGCGATAAGTCGAGGAAGGACACAACGCACATGATCAGCCGGAGAACCCCAAGGATGCTGGAAAAACCAAGGATGGACGACCGTTCTAAGGGTAAAGCTCCTGAGACATCAAGGAATGTCAAAGGAGAAGGTAACAATATACTTCCTTCGAAACCAATTCGTACTCATAAATTTGTATGTTTTAAGTGCAAGGGCATAGGGTACATAGCGCGAGACTGCCCTAATCCGGGAGTCATGATCCTCGCCGATTGTGGAGAATACGAGTCCGCGAATGAGGAAGAACCAAATGAAGAAGGAAGTAACAAGATTGAGTATCCAAAAAGTGGAGAACTGCTGGTAACACGACACGTTTTGAGCACAATGATCAACCTGCAAGAGACCACGCCAACGAGAGACGATCTCCCACACAAAATGCATCGTCAAAGATAAGGTATATGGACTAATTATAGATAGCGGTTCTTGTACTAATGTTGCAAGCATCTATATGGTAAAAAGATAGGATTGGAAACAAAGAAGCACCCTCACCCGTATAAGCTATAATGACTTAAGAATCAAACGAAGCTCAAGGTAACCGAGCAAGTAAATGTACCTATCAACATTGGTAAGTACCGTGATGAAGTACTTTGCGATGTTGTACCAATGCAAGTTGGACACATCCTACTAGGGCGGCCATGACAATTCTACCGCGAGGTAACGCATGATGGAAGGACAAATTTCCATTCCTTCGTCATGGAAAAAAGGAGGTAACACTAGCACCTCTTAGTCCTTCACAAGTACACGAGATGCCACTCAAGCTAAACCGTGAGGACAAAAGAAATCAAATTTTTATATAAAAGCTAGTGTTGTTTGTAAGGCTTTGAGAAATCAAAGCTCGATATTACTATTATTCTACAAAGATGTCTTGATAGGCCGAAGCACGATGGGGTATCATCCGGAAATTATCAACATACTAGAAAAGTATCGCGACTTGTTTCCCGAGGAGATACTAGCCGGACTACCACCCATACGAGGCATCAAACATCAAATTGATCTCATCCCGGGAGCATCATTGCCAAACCGACCAGCATATTGCATGAACCCCGAGGAGACAAAGGAGTTACAACGGCAAGTCCAAGAACTCATGCAAAAAGACTACATTCGAGAAAGCTTAAGTCCATGCGTTGTCCCCGTACTACTAGTACCAAAGAAGGACAAGAATTGGAGGATGTGTGTCAGCTTTCGGGCGATCAACAACATCGCAATCAAATACGGACATCCCATCTCACGGTTGGACGATATGCTAGACGAGCTAAGTGGGCCAATGGTCTTCTCTAAGATTGACCACAAGAGCGGATATCACCAAGTCCGCATGAGAGAAGGCGATGAATGGAAGACGACCTTCAAAACGCATGATAGGAATCGAACATCAGATCGATCTCATCGTGGGAGCACCATTGCCAAACTGACCTGCATACCGCATGAACCCCGAGGAGACAATGGAGTTACAACGAAAAGTTTGAAAACTCATGAAAAAAGGCTACATCTGAGAAAGCTTAAGTCCATGCGTTGTCCCCGTACTACTTGTACCATAAAAGGACGGGACTTGGAGGATGTGTGTCGAGTATCGGGCGATAAAAAACATCACAATCAAATACCGACATCCCATCGTGCGGTCGGACGACATGCTAGATGAGTTAAGTGGGGAAACGGTCTTCTCCAGGATCAAACTCAAGAGCATATATCACCAAGTCCGCATGAGAGAAGGCAATGAATGGAAGACGACCTTCAAAACAAAACAAGGACTATACGAGTGCCTTTCGGGCTTCCAACTCCCCCAGCACCTTCATGAAGCTCATGAACCATGTTTTAAGAGCCCACATTGGAAAATTTGTTGTAGTTTACTTTGATGATATTCTTTTCTATAGCAAAAATTTAAAGAATATATAGTACATATTGAGCTAGTGTTTGAGAGGCTCTGAAAGGAACAACTCTACGCAAACTTCAAGAAGTGCTCCTTTTGCACCGAGGATATTGTTTTCTTAGGTTTTATATGAAGTTCGAAGGGACTACGCGTAGACGAGGACAAAATCAAGGCATACAAGAATGGCCAACACCGAAAAACACCGCAGATATACGAAACTTTCATGGGCTAACAAGCTTTTACCTACGGTTTGTGAAGGACTTTTGCAACATAGCCGCACTCCTCACCGCAGTTATAAAAAAGGACAAGACATTCGAATGGAGAGAATCACAAATTAGGGCATTCAAAGCGCTGAAGGCAAGTCTCACCACCGCACCTGTTCTCGGGTTGCCAGACTTCAACAAAATGTTCGAAGTGGAATGTGATGCCTCAGGGATCGACATTGGTGTGGTCTTTGTTCAAGAACGACGACCGGTGGCGTATTTTAGTTAGAAATTAAGTGGGGCTACACTTAAGTACCCCACGTACGATAAGAATCTCTACGCACTTTTACGTGCAGAAATTCAAGCTATAATATTTCCTAGACCACTCTACCACAAGTATACGGTTCGTGTAGTACCAGGGTCGAACTCTAGGGACTAATGCAGCTTTTTCTAAGAATATCACTAAACTAAGATGGTGTGAAATAGATGATGGCGTGGTGTAAAGATCTAGAAAACTAAACTAAATGATGATAGCGATAGAAGGATACAGAAGACTTAACGATGAAGAACACTACGGGTTTCAGGATACCGGGAATCACAAGGATGTAACGACGAAAGATCATAAACCTATCGAATTATCTTGATAACGGAAAATTCATGCTCTAAAGTGAGGAATGATTCTGCCGAGCCTAGACCTCCTAACCATAATTACGTGTAATCTTACCTTCCAGCAACGATTAACTCGTAACTACGGTAGCATTACGTGCGCAATCCTAATTCCTAAGTCGATTAACCGACCGGTCAGATTCTCATTAATCGAACTTAACCTACAATCAACAGTTCCAGATTCATACTTTAACCTTCCAGCAAAATACGAATTCCTAAGTTACTGAGCGGGCAACACTAGTATAAGCGTTTACGATGTTGATTATAGAATCGAATATCAAGAACAATACGATAGATCTAAGCATTAACGCAAAACTTGTACATCCATTACAAAACCGATAACCCTAGCCCATAGTTGGGAATCTACTCAATCATGGGATTTACTGTCAATGGAGATAACACAACCCTAAACATCATAAAACCTAGGAAATTCGATGCCTCGATCTTCCCTATTGTGTTACCGATGTACGGATTGATGCTTCTCTCCTTCTCCAGCATCTCCTGAGCCTTTCCTGATGATTTCCAATCCTTTCCTTGCCCTAGCTATCGCCCTCTTCTTTCTGCAACTGATCTTCCCCTCTATTTTGCTCATTCAAACTCTATAAGTAGGTTGTTACGAGAAAGGCGGTCCGCTCAGGTACACATTTTACCCGATCGTGCAGAGGTCAGCCCGATCGTGTAAAGTGTTCAGCCCGATCGGGCATCAGCACCCGACCGCATGGTCTACTAGCCCGAGTCGTGTAAACTCTCGGGGATTTTCAGGAATAAATGCAACCCTAGCGGGTACCTTGTTGCAACCCGAGCGGGCATGGTCACCTGATCATGTTGTCTTCGTGCCCGGGCCGTTAGATTGTTGTTATTAACCCCGTAGCTTTTGTCCGAGCGGGTAGACTCAGTTCCCGAGCGAGCACTCTTCATTTCATGCTTTAGCTCTTTTCCGCTCGATGCTCGGGTGTTCCATTAAGTTCCGTGGCTTGAATTTGGCTCCGAGTGAATTATATCTTCAATATGTGCGGTTTGATCCATGAATTTTCCTTTTTTCGCTCGTTTAGTGATGCGTTCTCAAAGTTAAACAAATAACCTAAACTACCCGCAAGTGCACGACACGTGTGTAGTACTTCAGGTGTCGATCCCACAGAGACTATGCAACGCAACTTAAACTCGAACTACGAATCAAACTTGCTAACGAATGAAATATGGTTTTAAGAATGAAATACTAAATGCAAATAAACAAACTAGTTCTTAAGAATGAGACAAACGTTCCAGGAAACCGATTTCACCACAAGACTACCGAAACCAACAATCAACCTATCTATCATGCAATCCCAGTCAAGTTATCTAAGGCAGACAATCCTAATATGATATCTACCCTCTCTCGAGGCATAGACACGTGATCTAGTCAAGTTACCCCCTACTTTCGTGGCTGACACCTTGAACTAATTCGTGGCCTAACCACGGTTGTTCTAAACCTGATCTTCTAGGACTAGAATTCTCCTTTCGGTCTTTCTCCTAACCCCTAGCACATGCATCTATGTGGCCATCGCAAACACAAGTAAATTAAGCACTCAGATAAAGAATAGATAAACGAAAACGGGAAGATGCATCTAAAGATAAATCAAAGTGGTTCCGTGATAGCCATGGGCTAATCCTTTCTCTTAGAACAAACAAACTACTCGCTCATGCGTCCGTAAACAATCATAAACAAAATAGAAGGTCTAAGGAACATGAAACCCAAACGAAACCGAAGTGTGAAGTTGATCTCCAATGCTCCTCGTAAGTCTCCTTCGCAAGAACCTTCTTCTTCTCTCTACGTGTGCTCTGTCTTTTTTTCTCTTCGTTTCTGTACGAATTGGGCTGCTGAAGCTTTCCCATTTTTTCCCTCTTTCTCCTCTTTCCTTTCCTCTAATCTTTCCTCTTTAGTCGTCCCCTTTATTTCCTCTCTAGTGGCTGGAATTTTCTATTTCTTACAGCAGCTGCAGTTTTCCTTTTCCGAGTTTTTCCATCTCTTGTTTTTCCATTCTTGTGTAATTATCAACGTTTCCTCTTTATTTTCCATCCATGTAGCTCCTCTTCCTCTTCTTTAACCATATTTCCATTTGGTTTAAGTAGCCAATACCTCCCTTTTCTTTTTTTTGCTAAATTTCCTTTTTCACTAGTTTCCATTTTTCGGTTTCTATTTTCTTCATCAGCTTGTATTTCCTTTTCCTCTTGTGCAGTAACGATTTCCTTTTCCTTTTTCCTTCTTTTCCTCTTTGTTTTGCTTCCTTCTTTCTTGTTCTTGCATTTCCATTAATTTTTCTATCAGCCATTTCCATTTTCTATCTTTGACGGTTGGTGTTTCCAATTCTAGTGTAGGCGGCAATCTTTCCATTTTTGTGTAGGCGGTTGGAAGTTTACATTTTGTTCTAGAAACTTGCTCCTATTTTATATAAACCATGTTTCCTTTTCATGTTCCAACCGTGATCTTCTTACATTTGTTCTAGCAACCAAAATTTTCCATTTTTGCTACAACCACCGAAAGTTTCCATTTTTGTAAGTGACATTGCTTCCATTTCTCTTCTCCGGTTTATGATTCTTTGGATGCTGATCGTGAATAGCTGATAGGAGAGTGGTTTTTCTTAGTTTTGCTTAATTTACTCGTGTTTGTATCCCGATATCTCCATTTACCGCGCGGGTAGTGGCTATTCCTTGCCAATTCTCGTCCCATTTGTCCCGTGATGATCCTCAATGTTGGTACTTTGTCTCGTGCACGTCCTTTAGCTCCAAAATGAACCGAATACGCATAAAAACCTGTAAGAACATGAAAACACGAAAACAAGTAATCACGTCGGATTTGAAGGGATCCAGCCTCTACTTAGACCTAGACTACCGATGACGGTATACTCATGCATCTCGTTTTAGAGTGTAGCGGAGTAGGCAACTTTTATTTATGCCATGCCCTTAGGACGTAGAAAGATGATCACCAACCCACCACTTAGACCCGAGCCATCGAACGCGTATCAAGGTTGATGCACTCATATCGATTTTAGATCATGCGTTTTAGGCATTATTTCTATCGACAGCGGAGTGTTAGTGTGCGCTCTTAATCTGCAAATAAGCTCGATCTCATACGATATAGTAATCCTCATAGAAAAATGAAGTAAATCATCGTCTACACGAAGTGTGGCCATATGGATAGAGAGAATAAACGATAAACTAGCCTAACAACCTCGTATGAAACCCCCCACAAGCAACACTAGGATTCCCAAAGAACTACGACCTATTGTTTTTCAGCCGACTAATAAGCTCTAACGCTTAGGGAAAACCTAGCTCAAACATGCAAAATCTCACGAAAAAGGCCAACTTCTTAAGCATCCTAGGTTCAGAGTTTCATCTCAAATCGTGGCACCGGACAAGTGCATGGGACGACTGATGTGCGTAGACTCAAGTAATAAATTAACTAGACTAACGCTTCCGCAAGGATACGGATCGTGTAGCAACTAGGGTCGAACACAAGGAATTGATGCAACTCTAAAGCTATTAGACTAATGAATAAGACGTGTGAAATCAATAGTAGAATGGAATGCAAATGCGAACTAAACTAAACTAATGATAGGAATGACTCAAAGACTAACCACTATAGGTATCGAGAGTTGCACGACAATGTAACGAAATTCTAACAAGATAATTGGTCTTAGATACTATCACGAGTTCAGAGAATTCAAGCTCTCCTATAGGAACTGACTGACGTAGACTTGTCCAC
>CM071876.1:16042881-16086514 GCA_036759665.1 Gynandropsis gynandra | reverse complement strand
GATAAGAACAATGTGCAGAGCTGATCCCAAGTCGTGATCGAACCAGCGGGGAGCGATTGCAGCCAAGTTTTGACTCGTCCCCCAATTGAGAAGGGGAAGAGACGCAGCAAGATCGCGTCCTCTGAGACTCCATGTATTTTGAATGTACCAGAAAGCTCAAGGAAGTCTCTGAGGTGCTGATGGGGATCCTCGTGATTTCCACCCATGAATTGCTTCTTATAAAGCATGTTGATCATCGCCGGCTTAATCTCAAACTGCTCTCTCGTAATAGCAGGCATCCTTATGGCTGTTTGCACGTTGTTCATGTTCGGCACCACGTAATCCCTGTGACGACGTGGTGGAGGAGCCTGTAGTTCTCGTGGTTGAGGCACGAGTTGCTGTTGCTCCATCTGTCCATTGCCGTTCTGATTATCCATCTCTTGTCGATCTGAAGGCTCTATAAAGGACAAATAAAGAACGATGTACATAGAAAGAACGAAAGAAAAGAAAACAAAAACAAAAACAAACAAGAAAGACTCTAGGCTCAAATCTAAGACGCGTTGACAATAGTCCCCGGCAACGACGCCAAAAACTTAATGCGTTCTCAAGTTAAACAAATAACCTAGACTACCAGCAAGTGCACGACACATGTGTAGTACTTCAGGTGTCGATCCCGCAGAGACTATGCAACGCAACTTAAACTCGAACTACGAATCAAACTTGCTAACGAACGAAATATGGTATTAAGAATGAAATACTAAATGCAAATAAACAAACTAGTTCATAAGAATGAGACAAACGTTCCAAGAAACCGGTTTCACCACAAGACTACCGAAACCAACAATCAAGCTATCTATCATGCAATCCCAGTCAAGTTATCTAAGGCAGACGTTCCTAATATGATATCTACCCTCTCTCAAGGCATAGACACGTGATCTAGTCAAGTTACCCCCTACTTTCGTGGCTGACACCTTGAACTAAACCCATAAGACCTGTGATTCATCCGTTTTACCCTCAACCGCTGCTACCCTACTTTCGTGGCCTAACCTCGGTTGTTCTAAACCTGATCTTCTAGGACTAGAATTCTCCTTTCGGTCCTTCTCCTAACCCCTAATACATGTATCTACGTGGCCATCACAAACACAAGTAAATTAAGCACTCAGATAAAGAATAGATAAACGAAAACGGGAAGATGCATTTAAAGATAAATCAAAGTGGTTCCGGGATAGCCATGAGCTAATCCCTTCTCCTAGAACAAACAAACTACTCGCTCATACGTCCGTAACCAATCATAAAAGAAATAGAAGGTCTAAGGAACATGAAACCCAAACGAAACCGAAGTGTGAAGTTGATCTCCAATATTCCTCGTAAGTCTCCTTCGCAAGAACCTTCTTCTTCTCTCTACGTGTGCTCTGTCTTTTTTTTCTCTTCGTTTCTGTACGAATTGGGCTGCTGGAGCTTTCCCCTTTTTTCCATCTTTCTCCTCTTTCCTTTCCTCTAATCTTTCCTCTTTAGTCGTCCCCTTTCTTTCCTCTCTAGTTGCTGGAATTTTCTATTTCTTATAGCAGCTGCAGTTTTCCTTTTCCGAGTTTTTCCATCTCTTGTTTTTCCATTCTTGTGTAATTGTCAACGTTTTCCATTTATTTTTCAGCCATAGCTCCTCTTTTCCTCTTCTTTAACCATATTTCCATTTGGTTTAAGTAGCCAACACGTCCCTTTTCTTGTTTTGCTAAATTTCCTTTTTCACTTGTTTCCATTTTTTCGGTTTCTATTTTTTTCATCAGCTTATATTTCCTTTTCCTCTTGTGCAGTAACGATTGTCTTTTCCTTTTCCTTCTTTTCCTCTTTGTTTTTCTGCCTTCTTTCTTGTTCTTGCATTTCCATTAATTTTTCTATCAGCCATTTCCATTTTCTATCTTTGACAGTTGGTGTTTCCAATTCTAGTGTAGACGTCAATCTTTCCATTTTTGTGTAGGCGGTTGGAAGTTTACATTTTGTTCTATCAACTTGCTCCTATTTTATATAAACCATGTTTCCTTTTCATGTTCCAACCGTGATCTTCTTACTTTTGTTCTAGCAACCGAAATTTTCCATTTTTGCTCCAACCATCGAAAGTTTCCATGTTTGTAAGTGGCATTGCTTCCATTTCTCTTCTCCGGTTTATGATTCTTTGGATGCCGACCGTGAATAGCTGATAGGAGAGTGATTTTTCTTAGTTTTGCTTCATTTACTCGTGTTTGTATCCCGATATCTCCATTCACCGCGCGGGTAGTGGCTATTCCTTGCCAATTCTCGTCCCGTTTGTCCCGTGATGATCCTCAATGTTGGTACTTTGTCTCGTGCACGTCCTTTAGCTCCAAAATGAACCGAATATGCATAAAAACCTGTAAGAACATGAAAACACTAAAACAAGTAAAACGGATGCAGAATCATACGTAAAGCAACACATATATATCATACACATCTCTAAAATCGTGCAAGAAATACGTATGAAAACGAGATGATCATTTAGGCCTTGTCGCCTTAAAACCTAAAAACCAATAAAAAGGGCGTATATAAAGAACAATCGTATCGGATATTGCAACTCGTGCTATGCAATCTATGCGAAAATGATGTGAATATCTAGCCTAAAAGTGATACACTCTACGTGTTAGGAAATGAAGACATGAAGCGATATACGAGAGATTACGGAATTTCAACCCCAAAAACATGATTTAATGACAAGGTACAACTTGTGCAAGGCCATGGAATCAAACAACATTTGATAGTGTACATGCTCAGGCATGAAGTGTGCCCGCTCGGGCTGTGTATGTGCACCCGATCGGGCTGCAATTTGAAATAGAAATTCGCCGAGAGTTAGCCTGACTCGGGCTCAAAGGATGCACGCTCGGGCAAGCCAGCCCGACCAGGTTGAAAGTCATGCACGCACTGGCTAATGGACTGCACGAGTGGGTAGCGGTTGTGCCCGCTCGGTCCACCTTTTTCTCAACAAACTCCTTGATTTTTGAATGGCCAATTAAGGAAATAAGAAGCCTTCTAGGGCTAGGGAACAAAGGATCGGGAGCGAGGAGGATCTATTGAAGACATCGGTATACGAATAAGGAGGAATCTCATTCTCTATCAATGTCGAATTTAGTTATCTTTTACGTTTCTTTTGTTGTGTTCATGTCTGAGTAGATCTACAGCCATGGGTTAGAGAGTATTGCCAATATGTAACGAAGTCTTGTTCTTAATGTTTGGTGATTCTTAACGCTTTTGTTCTTGTACGCCACTTGAATGAATGAATTCGGGATTTGATCGTTTTCAGATTGATTGGTTGTGTTTAATGCTTTCATTCCTGTACGCCACTTGAATGGATGATTATAGAAGTCTAATGAATCTACGCCAGGGGATTAGACTTTGCAATCTAGCCATGATTTAGGATTTAATCGGTTTAGAATCTACGCCATGTCGATCGATTGAATTTAGGGATTAGGATAGCGGTCTTAATGCGTCTATGTAGGTGAGATACGCAATCGAGAGATTGGTATACACATGCTAGATAGTGGAAAAGTCTACGCCAGTCAGTTCCTATATTAGAGCTTGAATTCCCTAAACTTGTGATAGTATCTAAGACCAATGATCTTGTTAGAACTTCGTTACATCGTTGTGCAACTCTCGATACCTATGGTGCTTAGTCATTAAGTTTATCTCGTTAAGTAGTTTAGTTTAGTTTCATTCTCATTCCCATCATTATTCGTTTTTGCACGTCTTATCCATTAGTCTAATAACTTTAGAGTTGCATCAATTCCTTGTGTTCGACCCTGGTACTATACGATCCATATTCTTGCTGAAGCGTTAGTCTAGGTATATTATTACTTGAGATTAACCACATCAAGTTTTTGGCGCCGTTGCCGGGTAATTGATTACGGCTTTAGAGTTAGGATACTTTTAAACTAAGATATAGTCCTTTCCGGTGTCTTTATTTATTTTCGTATTTTTTGTTTTTGTTTTCTTTCTTATTGAGTCAATTTTTTTTTACCTCTCGGAGCTTAATCGAATTTTGTGTTCTTTATTTTGCGAGGTAACATGAACAACATCAACTCTCTGTATGCCGATATAGGTGAAATAAAAGATCAACTTTCCGAACTTCGTCATATGCGGTCTAACTCATACCATCCACATTACTCGGAGCAATCATGGGAACAAGAAGTTTGGGGGGTATGAAGAAGAGATCTACGAGAGTTACAATCAGCCTTTCGGGAATACATACAATCACGGATGGAGCGATCACGCAAATTTCCCGTATAGCAACACTGATAGTATGCTGAATGCACAACATCAATTGGGGAACTTTCAGCCATGGACGCAGCCCCAAACTCAGAGCTATCAGTCATACGTGCCTCAGCCACAGCCATACCAATCCGAAGCAGCCCCCGACTTTGCCGCCATGTTCGCATGCCTCCTTGAAGTATATGAGAGGCAAAACAATTTGTTGATGGAACTGATAGCGGAACAAGAAAGCGCAAATGAGCGGATGGATGGTTTCCTTAGACAATTGGACACGCAACCTGCAGAACTTGCACAAGAGGCATCACGACCACAAGAGGTTCTATCGGGAAGTTCAGAAACAAATCCTCGTGAGCATGTCAACGAAATTTGCCTAAGGGATTGTAAGACGGTGGATCAGCCTAATCCAATGTCTGAAAGGAGTGAAGCATCTATCACAGTAGCGGAAATGGCTGTCAACGAGCTTAAGGAGAAGTTCGAGGAGGAAGAGGAGCCAAAGTACGTAAAACCAGATCCGAGGCAACCTCCATTGCCATTCCCACAACGTCAACGCATGAAGACGGTAGATCAGCCAAATCCCTTAATATTTGACAAAGGAGATGAATCTAACACGGCAGCGGATAAGGCTACAGACATTGATAAGCATATGAAGAAACCCGAGATGGAAGTAGAGTTCAGCTTAATGGACACACTTGAGCAACCGTGCGCTATCGATTTCGTGTTCCCCGACGGCATCTTTGAGAATTTAGCCGAGGAAGTTTGTGAGGAATTTCAGAATACGGATTCCTTAGATATGAATCTCATAGCAGCTGGAGAAGGATATTACAAAGTACCAAATGAGCTGTTTGACAACGAAAAGAAGGAGGAATCCCCCGACCGAGACTTCCGCACAACCCGAGCTAAATGCGGTGCAAATCAGTACATAAACGACCCCAAGATGCCGAGAAGCTACATTAAATGTCCAGCACACAATTGGAGCTTTTACGAGGCACCCAAGGTGAAGATGAAGCCTTCACCACAAAGGCTCATGCACCAAAAATCTCTGGAGACGCTGAAGGAAACAAGCGACGAACGCCTAACCGGTTTCATGGAGTACACAACCGGACTTCTGGACAGCTCGACCAGAATTGTTGGACAGCACAATCTAGCCCCCAACTTAGAGAACATCATGACCAATCTTAGGGAAGACATGACTGATCGTGCAAGGAACTCAACTGATTCGCGTGCTACACCCTATCGAGCACATATTGCACGCGAGACGCTATGCACACGACGACGTCGAGGACATCCACCTAATGAGTAGCATTCAGTCAAGCTCGCGACCTTAAACAAGCGCTTATCAAGAGGCAACCCGACTTTTTCATTTTCTTTTTATTTCATTTTCGGACCTATTCTTTTTCTTTTCACATTGATGTACTCGGTGGGATAGTATCCCTTCTTTTGGATTGTGTGATTCTTTTTCACAGGTTTTTCAACGTCGATATCATCTTTGAGGAGGACATGCAAACTCGAGATTGCAAGATACACATGGTGCACACGTTCCAACCCTTATTTTCCTATAGTTTGGTATGCGAGATCCTCTTAGGTCTTGAACACCGGGACGGTGTTTCGTTCAAGTCTGGGGGAGTACTCGTCGAGTATCATGCATGTAATTAGGATTAGATGATTAGGATTAGATGTTGATATTTTTTATTTTATTTTTAGGAATAAACGGATGGATACCTAGCATGAATTTTCGAGCTTTAGTCATTATTGTGCGACTTTTTCGAATCGTGAACAATAGTCTAGGTTTGCTTAGAAGTCTTTTGGATACCGATTAGTTGAGTAGTTGTGCTTGAAACCATGATCTATAGTTGCATTCACCTCCTAGGTTTCAGTACCAAGTATCCATATCTCCGTGTATACCGATTGATCTTTGCTTTGTTTGATATATTTTATCGTTCATTGATCGTTAGATTCCACACGCTTATACTCTACTGTCATCTTGGAAAAGTTTTTCTCTTTACTATTTCAGGTTTATATTGACATGAGTACATCGAGATCGATGGTTCGGGTCTAAGTGGTGGGTTGAGGCGCTATTCTACGTCCTAAGGGTTAGAGTGATGCGTATTCTTTGGTGAAAATATAAAAAGAGAAAAATTTTCTTCAATGACGCACCTCTTCACTCCGCTAAGGTTACGAGACCTTATGAGTGTTCCATAGGCAGCCTGGGTCTAAGTAGAAAAGCATCCCTCTTCGACTTCGACGTCCTAAGAACCAAGCGTGGATCTATTAAAAAAAGAAAGAAAAGAGAATAAGAACGAGAATACGAGTTTAATGATATCTTAGGCTTAGGAGAATTGGTATGGATATCGCTTGGACGTTGTCTAGGGGTATGAAATAGACTTAGGTCATTGGTAGGATTGCATGGCTCGTGACTTTCGGTTGATAGAAGTCTAAACTAGGTGCGCTTAGGCTTGCGTTCATGTGACGCGTTGTTTTGCATGATGGCTAATCCTTCGAAGTTTTCGTGCTAGTGTCCATTGTTGTTTTACTCTTCTTGTATTTGACTCTAGATTTGCTCGAGGACGAGCAAAGGTTAAGTCTGGGGGAGTTTGATAACATGTAATTCGTCGTAGTATTTACATGATTCTTAGGTCTAGTTTTGATTAGATTTCTTAGATTTCACCGATTTATCGAGGACTTCATCTACATTTCATATTTTTTTTATAGAAAACGAAGACATGAAGCGAAACACGAGTGATTGCGGCAATTCAACCCCGAAAACGTGATTGAATGATAAGGTACAACTTGTGCAAGGCCATGGAAGCAAATCAAATACTCAAGCATTGAGCGAAAGGAGCGGAAACAACATTTGATAGTGTACATGCTCAGGCATGAAGTGTGCCCGCTCGGGCTGTGTATGTGCACCCGATCGGGCTGCAATTTGAACCAGAAATTCGCCGAGAGTTAGCCCGACTTGGGCTCAAAGGATGCACGCTCGTGCAAGCCAGCCCGACCAAGTTGAAAGTCATGCACGCACGGGCTAATGGACTGCACGAGCGGGTAGCGGTTGTGCCCGCTCAAGTCCACCTTTTTCTCAACAAACTCCTTGATTTTTGAACGGCCAACTAAGGAAATAAGAAGCCTTCTAGGGCTAGGGAACATAGGATCGGGAGCGAGGAGGATCTATTGAAGACATCGGTATACGAATAGGGAGGAATCTCATTCTCTATCAATGTCGAATTTAGTATTCTCTTGCGTTTCTTTTGCTATGTTCATGTCTGAGTAGATCTACAGCCATGGGTTAGAGAGTATTGCCAATATGTAATGAAGTCTTGTTCTTAATGTTTGGTGATTCTTAACGCTTTTGTTCTTGTACGCCACTTGAATGAATGAATTCGGTATTTGATCGTTTTCAGATTGATTGGTTGCATTTAATGCTTTCATTCCTGTACGCCACTTGAATGGATGATTATAGAAGTCTAATGAATCTACGCCAGCGGATTAGAATTTGGAATCTAGCCATGATTTAGGATTTAATCGGTTTAGAATCTTTTAGAATCTACGCCAGGTCGATCGATTGAATCTAGGGATTAGGATAGCGGTCTTAATGCGTCTATGTAGGTGAGATACGCAATCGAGAGATTGGTATACGCATGCTAGATAGTGGAAAAGTCTACGCCAGTCAGTTCCTATATTAGAGCTTGAATTCCCTGAACTCGTGATAGTATATAAGACCAATGATCTTGTTAGAACTTCGTTACATCGTTGTGCAACTCTCGATACCTATGGTGCTTAGTCATTAGGTTTATCTCGTTAAGTAGTTTAGTTTAGTTTCATTCTCATTCCCATCATTATTCGATTTTACACGTGTTATCCATTAGTCTAATAACTTTAGAGTTGCATCAATTCCTTGTGTTCGATCCTGGTACTATACGATCCGTATTCTTGCGGAAGCGTTAGTCTAGGTATATTATTACTTGAGATTAACCACATCAGCGCACTTCGTACCGTACTCGAAGACCAACGACACAACCAGTATTGCAGAACTTTTCTTTAGAGAGATTGCCCACATCCACGGGCTACCCAAAACGACCGTATCAGATCGAGATAGCAAGTTTCAAAGTCATTTCTGGCGTAGGCTTTGGCGGAAGCTAGGGATAAAACTCGTGTTTTCCACCACGTGCCACCCACATACTAACGACCAGACAGAGGTGTTCCGCCGTACATTAGCAGTTCATTCATTGGACGATACCCGAAGAAATGGCTTGACTACCTACGCCATGCTGAGTTCGCTTACAACCGAACACAACATTCTATCATAAAGCACTCGCTATTTGAAATCGTATATGAGTTTAATCCCATCACTCCCTTGGACCTCTCGGCTTTACGAAGCAAAGAGGTCACCTAATTGGACAACGAGAAGAAAGCTGAACTAATCAAGAGGTTGCACGGGAAGGAAACGAGCAGATCGAATCTTCCCATGGCCTATTAACATGTGGACGAGCAAGGAGCTTGCGTAACAAGGCAGCAAAGATTGTGATGAAGGCATGTGAGACTCTTAAACAGAAAGAGGATTCGGTCCAAACCCAAACAAGTATTACGTTGGTCTTTTTCATTGAAGCGGGCCTCAATCCGTCCACCTAAGAGCCGACGGGCTTGAGCGATACGGATAAGGAAAGACGAAAGATAAAGATCTTTTCTTATCCTTTCCACTCGGCTAGAAAATCATCTCCAACAGCTAGAAAATCTTCCATGCCGATCTTATCCCACCGGATCAGCATCTTTCCCGTTCCGAAGATTGCCAATGGCCATAAAATCTTCCCAACGACTAGTAGATCAGTCTGTTATCTAGGATTTATGCATTTTCCTTAGTAAGATGTAGCCCCTCCAATATAAAGGACTCCATTTAATTTGTAATAGACACAAAAATTTGAAATAATAAACATTTTTTTTCGTATTCTTGAGCAATGCCAAGAACACATGTGACTTCAACTTGTTCTGAGTAAAATCGAAGCCATTACCAACTGTATCAAGAGGCTTATGTACCTCTTGTGGTGTTTATCACTCCACCCCGAAACAACTCGACTATATCCATCAATCTCCATCCTCCATCTTCGTCGAAACGAACCTTGAAGAGAGCCCTTATACCAATCAAGGGATCCTCCACCATCCTCCACTATCAAGAAACGAATTTCCTGAAGAGTGCCTTTAGGCCAATTAAGAAAATCAACCGTGACACCTCAAATCCTACTCTAGTGTTCGAGATTGACGGATTCTCCGTACACGTATCGAGATCCCATCAGGAGGCGTATATAAGGTTTGATCCAATTCAACTTTTACTGTCTCAATGTTTTTATTATGAATTCCTAAATATCTTACAAATATCATACTTCATTTTGAATGTAGAAACTTCTCAAATGAACCAACAATGAAGAAAACGATAAAAATGCATTGATAAGAACGATGATACTACTAGCGACAATATGAATTGGTTAGTATTCTATCTTTGGTTCATTCGAACAATTCACTATAAAGATCATATAATTTATTTTTTAAGAAAAAATGACAATGGAGGATTTAGGTTTTAGCTTAATATCATTACAACGAAACCATGTTGAAAAGATGACGGGAAATTGATGAATCCTTCCTCTAATTTTTATTCTCTTTCTCACTTGGCTGAATACAACCAAGGCAGTGCAATCCTTTTGGTTTTCTTTTCATTAACCTATGTATAGGTTATATATTATTAATTTGGTATTAGGCTTAAACGGCCTTACACAGATATTTGAATGGCCTTACACTCACCGGAATGGAATTTGCTCGAAGGTTGATAGCATGCTCTCGACCTCGGTAAGGAGGTAGCATGTGTCATTCAGTAAACACCCCATCGTAACACTGTAGTACCTCCTAAGTCGTTGCAAATAGTTATGGTGGCTCATTATCTCCCTAGGATTCCATAGTGCTTAGCTCGAATAATAGGCATTTCCCTTCTCGTTGAAACATGTGCCATATTGACTAGAGAGAAATTAGGTCAACAAACTCGATCCTTTAACAACGTTATAGATATGAATCTAGACCAACGTTCTATTGTTAGTAATAATGGAAAAGAGAATGAAAGCTTCTCATAACTCAATAATAGAATCTTAAACTTGTTCTTTAGATGAATGCTTCAGACTCTCGTTGGACTTGACTAGCGAACCTAAGACTCAGCGACGACACCATAATACTTTTGACCTAATTTTGATAACTCAGTTAATCACTCGAAATTGCTCCAAGAATTATTTAGCGAGATATCTTAAGAAATCGCAAAGGAAAATACTTCTCTCCATATAAAATTTTGGTTAAATTGTTCTACAATAGGTGCCTTATTTATGAAGATAAACAAATAACTAAAACAAGGGAAATAAAGAAATAAAAAAATTAGAAAAAAGTGCCTTATCATGTTGGTTGACCGCATAAATTCTTAACCTAATACTTGTCAGGAATCATGAAGATAAACAACCCCTTCACACCTCTGCTTGGTCGAGTCGGGGTAATGCTCGGTTGAGTGGTATGATGATCGTGTCAATCGACCAATGTGTGTTATGCACACATTGATCTAGAGAAATTGCTCAAGTTGAAGGGTTCTTTGCTTGATCCAAGCGCCTTCAGCTCCTCTAACTCCTTACTCTCTTCGGCCTCCTCTACTTATAGAAAAGTCATGTGTGCTTGACTCGATACTTTTTGACTTCTTCGTGGGGCCGTTGCCATTTATTTAGCATCCATGTTAGCAAGCACGTTCTGAATAGTCTTTCTCTTTGGCCTCATAATTGGTCCTTGTAAGTTTTTGTCTTATCCAAGCCCGTCCTCATTATTACCTCCTTTTTTAAAAGATTTTGAAGTCCTCATGGAGATGTTGTCACTTCTTCAGCATCTATGTGAATAAGAACATTTTGAATCGTCTTTGTCCCTGCCTTCTTGATTGGTCCTTGTATGCTTTGTATCTTATCTAAGGATGTCCTCATCATTCTTTTCTTTTTTAAAAGGATTTGATCTCAAATCTAGACCTTGAAATGCATCAAAAGGAGCATAGTAAACTACATTAAAAGTCGGATTGATATTGTACTCACCTCTTTGGGAACCTCGTTTTTGCGCACATGCATCCACACCAAGTCTCCCGGTTGAAAAATTTTCCTCTCATGTCTTGTTTATCCGATGGTCACGAGGCTCAGTTGGTGTTTTCTAAGTAGCTCTTTCTCTCCATCCAATGGTTTTTTTTATTTAGAACCCATTTTTAGAACATCGCAACAATTTAGGAATAAGAGTAGACACAAAATGTTTTAGCTTGTTAGGAAACAAGGGCTCTTTGTAAGCAATAACTTTCATTGGATGAGGTAATGGTAAAAAGTTGTATTTTCTCTTACATCTCACTATTTTTAAAGTGAGCTAATTCATGATCCCTCATTTTCTTACGCCTTTCATCCTTCTGTAGTTGCAGTTGCTCCTCTTGTATCCTATGCGGTGTGTAAATTTAGGGCTCTTCACACTTAAAAAACATTCACCTTTTGTTGCCTCATATTCCTCGTAACTCTCATCCGAGTTACGAGACATGTCATCAGCTCTATGTCCCACGTCATCGTCTCATTTTCATCTCATATTTTCCATTCACATGTACCAAGATGGCCCTTTTGTTTGGATAATCTTTGGCTGAATGATCTGGATCATAACATTTGAAACATGTAATTTCATGACTATGAGTAGGGATTCGTTGATACCTTGCATCTTTGGCCTTGTTGATATCTCGTGTTCCTGAGTTACCCTTCCTTTGCATTTTAATTGCTTCTAAATTCTAATTTTTAAATGAATAAGATCCTCCCTTTCCACGTATTGATAAGTTTCTACGTAGTCCTGAATGTTTGGATTAAGAGTATCGAGAAAATGGTCCATCGTGGCCTCTCGATCCTAATCTACGTTAGCACGTATCATACCTTGTAGTAGTTCTCTACGCTTCAGGTACCGTACACCAACTAACATAGACGTTGATTCACCTCTTAGTGATAATAAGTAGGATGAATCGTCATCTCAAAACTGCATGCATATCCTCACATGCCACTATAGGTCACTCTCCATTTCTTCAACGTGAAAAAGTGAACTGATCCCACCATGAAAGGGTGTACTCCTAAAACTTTGCCAAAGAAAACTTTACTTTCTTCGAGTTTAAATAGTGATGGAAATAAGAAACTTTATCTCAATTTTTTTGTTCTTATTCTAAGTATGCCTCCATATCACTCCACCCCATGAAAGTCGAGATCTCAAGTTTGATGTTACTCATGTCATCATCTTCTTAATTCCTGACTCGATGTACATGTTGAGATTTCTAGCTTCAGGTAGTGCCCTCCTCAGTTATTCTTGATGAACTCCACAAGTTGTGTCTTCAACCTAGTCAATTTTCTGATTGAAATTTGCAATTCATCTGACAACATCCTTTAAAATTTCCCATCATAAATTTCGTTTGCGTTTGCAACCGAGCAACTCTTTCACCTTGTGGTGGTTTTTCACGGTGATTTCTTGGATTAGACTTTGAAGATGCTACAAAATATGAAATGTCCATTCTAAAAATCATAAAAGATGAAACAACGAAGTTGAAAAATATCACAATCATTCAAGAAGGTGTGTTTTGCTCAGTTTCACTCGCTCTCCTATATTTTCCTTAACTTATTTTGTACGATCTGGTTGATAACTCAAAGAATTAACTTCACATTAGTTCTGTATTAATCAAACTAAATCTTGATGCTACAAGCGTATGATGTATCAAATATGTCTTATTTCCTAAGCCTAGTCCTAGCAACTCTATATTTGTTTCTTTTATTTCTTTTTCTCCTTCCTTGTTTTTTGTTTGACTTCTTCCTCTCTCTCTCTTACTCGATTCTTTATTTTTATCTTTTTTGTTAATCATGCAAAAATCAAACATTAACAAATAACACAACTATAAAAGATAAAATAGGATGGATAGTCAAATGCAAGAATGAAACTCTGATATCAGTTGATATAAATCTAAACCGACATTCTATTATTTGTGAGGATAAAAAAGGAGTGAAAACCACACTAATAACTGGATAATAAAACCTAGAACTTGCTCTTCATATGAAAAATTTACCAACTATGATCTGTGAAAAGTTTCTAACTCGTCTGGGGAATGAAAGGATTTTTGGACGGATTTCCATCAATAATTCTAGATAGACTTGCGGATTTTAGGACGAATTTTCATAAGTAATTCTTCCTTCAGGTCACCTTGTAGGAACGCGTTTTTGATATCTAGCTACCATATATTCCGTTTAAGGTTAGTAGCAAATGATAATAAAATACATATCGTGTGTAGCTTTGTTACTAGTGCAAATTTTTATATGTAGTCTTCTCTGTATTTTTGTGTGAAATTTCTCATCACTTATCAAGCTTTGTAGCCTCAACATCGTCATTGTTGTTGCATTTAACTTTGTAGATCCACTTGCATTTGATTGCTTTCCTTCCTTTGGGATGTTTGACGAAATCCCATGTTTTATTCATTTCATAATCCATGTCATGTTTTCATGCTAGGATGAATTGTGCTTCCTCATATAACATGGATTCCTGAATGCTATTAGTTTGATTCACAAAAACTTGATAATCATTAGGTCTGCTAGTCATGTCATAAAAAGATTGAATAGCATAAGTGATGAAAATATTTGAGTAATAAGTACGAGGAGGAGATATCAACCAATAGCTATGCCTACGCCCACCTGTTGGTGGATCCTAGCGTTGATTCTTTTTGCATCATCAAGTTCTTCTAATATCTCTTGATCATCGGTTCTTTCCTAAATTGATTGGGTTTTCGGTCTCTTCATGGTAGGATTTTGAATCCTATGGTATATGAACTCATTGCGTTGAGGCCATTGTCAACTTGGATTTGATCTACAATAGACCTTTAGGAAATAGAAACATCATGTGAGTTAATCATAGTTTCAAGTTCGATCTAATTATCTATATTAGATCTTAAAGAATTAGAGACATCACTTGGTTTTGATGCATGCCTTGATCTTTCAAGAATGTTTAGAACTGGTGGCTCACATCATTTTTTTGATGTTAGCAAGTAAATCCATGTGTATTTTGATTTTTCATCTATAGAAGTCACAAAGTATTTCCAAGATTTCTAGTTAACCTAGGTGATGTTCAAATCTTTGAGTAAATTAAATTAAGATAGTGTTTATGCTTTGTATTAGATTCATAGTAGATAAGCCTACAATTATTTTCCCAATATACAAGTCTTACATGTCTCATGATTATATTTGACATTAAAGTGCCTTATAATTTGGGTGCTCTCATCTAGATGCCAAAAAATTAGAATTCATATTAGTAAAATCTAAACAAACAAAAGACTGAAACATATTATTAAAACTTTCTAAACTATAAAGTGTATTCTTGTGTGATCCTTCTCCACTAACATTCTTCGTATCAATATCCTAAATATAAAAATTATTAGATTCCAAGAAAAAGACACAATTTAAATCTTGAGCTAGTTTTCCAATCAACAATAAGTTGTTTGAAAATTTAGGTATATATAAGGTCGTAGTATTTATATCTACGGTTGTCTATGGTTTTAATTGGTATGTTGCTTCCATTTGAAATTTTTATGTTAGTAAATAAGGTTGTACATTCTTAATCATGTGGCTAGTATCTCTTGAATCTATTAGAACATGATTATTGTACTTAGAGAATAGAGCCAAGTTACCCGGATCATTTTGTTTACCCATGCCATGACCGAAGAGAAGCTTTATTTTTTCTATTTTAGCCTTAGTTGCATGCAAGGTTGTAACTAGGTGCTAGTCGGGTGGTCTATCAGCGTCTAACAACTAGTCGAATTAGTCGGTGACTAGGCGTTTTTTCGTTTTTTATTTTTTAATACAATTCGATTTTCAAAGTTATACAATACAATAAAAAACATATAACATAAGTAATACATAAAATATGAAGTCATAAAAATCCATTAAACATAAAATAAACATAACAAAACATTAATCTAAATATCTAATAATTTTCTCCAATTAAATGCCCCAACTCTTCATCTATTCTACATTCAATGTCAATCAAACCACAAAAACTCTCTTCTAATTCAATATCCATCTCATCATTAAGGTCTTCAAAATTCAAATTTGTAGAAACTTGTGAAACATCATCATCTATCTTATTACCATCATTGACATCTTGTTCCAAAAACCATGACTGAATGTTCGTAGAATTACTATCTAAGAGCACATTAACTTTTGTCTTTGTAACCCTTTTACGCATGTTTAACAAATTTTCATTGAATTTAACAAAGAATAGATCGTTTAGCCGGCTAATATTAAGCCTATTCCTTTTCTGTGTAGGAATCTAAAACAAATTCAATTAGAATATAAAGACTTAAAGACATCAAATATGAAATTAATTGAAGTTTCAAAGCAACAATCCTTGCAAAGCTACTCCAATTCCGTTCACAACCAAATGAATTTGAAGTTAAAGCGAGATTGACATCCTTTGTAAATATGGAACATGATATCCATTTGTTGTCTTTCAATGCGCTAAAAAATATAAGTTTCAAAGTCATCATCATTTATAAAATAAAGCAAAAAAGTTAGGATTTAAAGAGAAATACGAGGATCAAACTTTTCATCGTTTACTTCACATGCTTTCAGTACCAAAGTCTTTCCAAAAACACTTCTTTGTTTTTGTACACGTTGAACATTATATTCACAAAGATGCCTTACTTCTCATACTCCTCATGATAAAAAATGTCTCAACACCACTTAATACTTCATCCATAACAATGTGATCCAAACTAATATTTGGATCTTTGTAGACGTAGAATGAGTCTAAAAGATAAGCACATAATTGCAATGGACTATCCAACCGACCTTTGTAATTTTCTTCAATTATATTTAGAATAGGTCCATAATTATGCTCCAAGTTACCCATATGCTCTTTGATTGCATTTTTTGCAGCAAAAACCTCTCCATAAAAAAACGCATAGATAGTTTTTGTATACCCATCCACAATTGATGTGTTCCAAATTAAATTAAAATAATCTAAACTACCCGCAAGTGCTCAACACGTGTGTAGTACTCTAGGTGTCGATCCCACATGGACTATGCAACAAAAACTAACCTCAAACTAGAATCAACTTGCTACGAACGAAATATTGGTAGTTAGATGAAATAGAAAAAGGAATAAACTAATGTGTTCTTGACAATGAAACAAACGTTCTAGGATACAGTTTCACCGTAAAGCTTCCGAAACCAACAATCAATCATCTAATCATGCATTCCCAATTAAGATATCTAAGACGGACAATCCTAATGTGATTCCTATCCTCTCTTGAGGCATAGAAATGTGATCTAATCAGGTTATTCCCTACTTTCATGGCTGATTCCTTAAACTAAACCAATTTTTTCAATGATTCATCCGATTAACCCTCAACCATTATTACTCTACTTTCGTGACCTAGTCTCGGTTGTTCTAAGCCTGATCATCTAGGATTAGAATTCTCCTTTCGATCCTTCTCGTAATCCTTAACACATGCATCTACCTGGCCTTCGTAAATACAAGACGATTCAACACTCAGACAAATAATAGATTAACAAAATGGGAAATTGCATTCATAAATAAATCAAAAGAGATTTTGAGATAGCCATGAGCTAATCCCTTATCCTAGAACAAAACAACTACTCAGTTATGAGTTTGAAATCAAACAACATAAACGAAATATAATGTCTAACGAGCATAAAAATCAAACGAAGCATAGTCCCGATTCGATCTTCCAGTCTCCTTGTGTGTCTCTTTTGTCAAGAGTGCTCTCTAAACTGATGAATGATGTCTCTCTATTATCCTTGACATTCTGTAACTCAATAAATGGCATAACCCCCATGCAAAAACAACTCAAATCGGATATAGGAAACTTTCTAAGTCATGGCTGACCGTGCATGGCATGCAGCTCGATCGGGCATGCATTTTTTCCTTATTTCTAGACCGGTTTCCTTTCTTTCAAATGGCGTTCTAGGGTTAGATGCCCGATCATGCATCATGTGCAGCCCGATCATGCATGCCGGTGCCCGGCCAAGCATGGTGGTGAGCCCGAACGTGCTTGTTCTTCAAACTAAGTGCTCGATCGTGCAGTGTACGCGCCTGGGCCGTGTGAAACTCTTAACGTTGTTTGGTGCATTGAGTGCCCGATCGTGCAAGAAGTGGAGCCCGACCGTGCACATTTCCTTGAGGAATGCCCGACTGTGCATTGTGAGTGCCTGGGCCGTGCATCACCCTCGGGGCAAATCCATATAATTATCGTCCGATCGTGCGGTTCATCATGCCTAACTGTGCATGGCTATGCCCGACCAAGTTCACATCGCGCTATTCCTTGTCCATTTCTCGTCCTGTTTGCTCCGTTGTGATCTCCGATGCTCGTATTTTGTCCTGTGTATGTTCTTTAGCTCCGAACGAACCAAGTAAACATTAAAACCTATAAGAACATGAAAACACGAAAACAAGTAAAATAGATACAAAATCACACGTAAACATCGAAACTATGATCATAAAAATCTATAAAATCATGCGAGAAACGTGTACAAAAACGAGATGATCAAAATACCCCATACTTGAATATTTTCTTGTCCCTAAGCAAATGTAAACGTGGAACACATGGGAGATTCAAAAACCGAGAATTCTCCTTTCCCGTAGAAACACAACTAAAGTGAACCTAACCGATCAACTAGCAAATTAAGAGAAAATTTGGATTATTAATTTTCAGTCCTCATCCTGGGTTCACCATGGCTACCTATGGGAAAGCAAATAAAAGATAAATTAAGCAACAAACCACAACTCTCTCCACCAAATGAGACTTCAGACAAATGCTAATCATAGAACAAAAGATGATAGTTGTTTCATTTACGAGCTTCTTTGTTTCTTTATTCCATTTTTCTTCTTCTTCTTTCTTATTCTTGTTTTTATGTTATGCGAACACACTAGGTTTTTAGGACATTGTATTTGACGAGATCCAACTTTTACTTAGTTCCAGGCTACCGATGACGGTATACTCTTGCATCTCGTTCAAGAGTGCAGCTGAGTAGATTGTGTTTTTATATGTCGTGCCCTTAGGACGTAGAAAGATGATAACAAACCTATCACTTAGACTCGAACCATTGACAAATTATCAAGGACAATGCACTCATATCGATTTTAAATCATGCTTTAAGGTATTATTCCTATCGACAGTGAAGTGTTAGTGTGCGCACTTATTCTGTAAAACAAGCTTATTTCATATGATCTAGTTATCCTCGTAAAAAGAATTAAAGCATCGTCTATACAAAGTATAATCATCTGGATGGAGAGAATAAACAAGAAACTAACCTAGCAGCCTTGTCTAAACCTCCCACAAGCAACACTAGGATTCCCAAAGAATTATGACCTATTCGTTTTTCTACTGACTAATAACCTCCAACACTTAGGAAAAATTGAGCTCTAACATGCAAGATATCAAAGAAAAAGGCCAGCTCCTTAAGCATCCCAGGTTCAGGGTTCATTTCAAAACAAGGCACCGGATAAGTGCCTGGGATGACTCTAACTCAAGAGAACTAAAATCAAACTAAAACTAAACTAGGACAAGTGCCTTGGACGACTCTAACTCAGGAAAACGAAAATCAAACTAAAACTAAACTAAGAACTACATAATGAAATAGAAAAATAAAAGAAAATGAAAGGAAATCACCTAGAAAATGTGAGATGCTCCCCCAGACTTGAATTGAACGGCGCCCTTGACGTGAAACTCAAAATATATATTGGTTACCTAATGAAGAGGGAAAAGGTCCCATGAAATCTACACCCCAAACATCAAACAATTCTACCTCGAGGATGTAGTTCTATGGCAGCTCGTTCCTCTTACCTATATTTCCTATTCTTTGACATCTATCACAAGAGAAAACATACATGTGGGCATCTTTGAAGAGGTTAGGCCAATAAAAATCTGCTTGTAGTACCTTTGAAGTGGTTTTAGACTTGCTGAAATGGCCTCCATAATTAGATCCATGAAAATGGAAAAGAATGTTCTCTACCTCTTCCTCAGGGATGCATCTCCTAATGACCCCGTCCATGCATCTCTTGTAGAGGATTGGATCATCCCAATAGTAATGTTTGACATCTGCAAAGAATTTCCTGCGCACATGAAAAGAAAGCTCGAGGTGTAGTATGCTGCTCACAATAAAATTGAAAAAATCAGCATATCAAGGAGTGGGATTACCTGAAGTAAGTGTGCATATGGTGTCGTCTCTCAAGGAATCGTCGATAGGTCTCTTGTCCTCCACAATGATGCAAGAGAAGTGATCTGCAACGACGTTTTCTGATCCCTTTCTATCACTAATCTCGAGATCCAACTCTTGCTAGAGAAGGATCCATCGGATAAGGCGTGGTTTAGCGTCCTTCTTCCCTTGGAGGTACTTGAGTGTCGCGTGGTTCGTGTAGACAATCACCTTTGAGCCAACTATATATGATTTGAACTTGTCAAAGGCAAAGACGGCGACAAGGAGTTCTTTCTCGGTTGTGGCGTAGTTGATTTAAGCATGGCCTAGGGTCTTGCTAGTGTAGGAGATGACATGAGAAACCTTGTCTCTCCGTTGACCTAAAACAACCCCAACCGCGTAGTCGCTAGTGTTACACATGATTTCAAATGGTAAGCTCCAATTTGGTGGTTAAATGATAGGTGCTTAAACCAATGCTCCCTTGGTCGTGTTGAAGGCGTCGTGGCATTCTTTGGAGATTCGAATGTAGCATCCTTGGCCAGCAACTTCGTCAACGGTTTGGTGATCTTTGAGAAGTCCCTGATGAACCTCCGATAGAAGCTTACATGCCCTAGAAAACTACGAATCTCTTTAACCAAAACAGGTTGAGGAAGTTTTTGGATTACCTCGATCTTAGCCTTGTCTACTTCTATGCCTCTCGATGAGATCATATGGCCTAGAACAATCCCTTCCTTCACCATAAAGTGACACTTCTCCCAATTGAGAACGAGATTGAATTCTTCACATTGCTGCAACACTCTAGAAACGTTAAGAAGGCAATCATCCAATGTAGAGTCGTAAACGGAAAAATCACCCATAAAAACTTCCATAATATGCTCAATCAAATCAGAAAAGATTGCCATCATGCAACTCTGGAAAGTAGCCAGAGCGTTGCAAAGGCCAAAAGGCATACAATGGTAAGTGAATGTCCCATTGGGAAACGTGAAGATCGTCTTCTCTTGATCTAGAGGATGGATGAGAATCTGAAAGAAACCCGAGTACTTATCCAAGTAACAGAAGTAGGCATGATTCGCTAACCGTTCAAGCATTTGGTCAATGAATGGGAGAGGGAAGTGATCCCTTCTTATAGCCTTGTTGAGCTTGCGATAATCTCTACACATCCTCCAGCCCATGATCGTTCTTGTTGGAATCAGCTCGTTATTCTTGTTGCGTACTACCTTCATTCCACCTTTCTTTGGTACGACACGCACGGGGCTCACTCATTCACTGTCCGAGATAGGATATATGATACCTGCATCCAAAAGTTTTAGTATCTCTTTTTCACTACCTCTTTTAAGTTCGGGTTTAGCCGCCTTTGACCTTCAATGGATGGTTTATGGCCGTCCTCCATAAGTATTTGATATTCACAATGAAAGGCTCAGTCCCTTGATATCATCGATGGTGTATCCGAAAGCTCTCCTATGCTTCCTTAAGCAATCAAGTGGCTTTTTTTTGTCTCATCTGCACTCAAGTTAACGTTCACAATAACGGGATATGTATCGTTACATCCAAGGTACTCATAATGAAAAGAAGATGGGAGAGGTTTGAGCTCTAGTTGAGGTGCCTTCTCCACTTCGAAATTAGCATGTGTTTCGTGCGGTATCTCTTCATGTGGGGCATCTCTTAGTGCTTCAAAAGCACTCATGAATTCAGTGTAGACCTCGGCTTCTTCAATGGTGAGTCCTGCATCCTTACAAACTTGTGTTAAGCATCTCACAAGAGGATGAGAAATACTTACTTGATCAAACATGTCATTCGCTAACTCGTCCAACAAATCAACTCTAAAATACTATTCCTTGAAGGAATGGCTGTTTATGGAATTGGACAAGTTGAATTCAATCTTCTCATCTCTGACACATAGAGAGCTTTCCTTGTTATACGTCTATCATGGCACCTGCAGTAGCTAATAAAGGTCTACCAAGATAATAGGCACCTTAGCATCTTCTTCAATATCAAGTACAACAAAATCAGCGGGTATAAAAAGATCTTCGAGTTGTAAAGACATCTTAGTAGGTTTGAGATCTCCGAAGTTCATCTACTTTGAAGATCGAGTGTGGCATAAGGCTCACGCTTGCTCCCAAATCATACAAGGATTTGTCTATGTCGATGTTCCTTATGGTGTATGGAATGGAGAAGCATCCGGGGTCCTTTAACTTCGGGGGAGCTTGTTTTGAAGAATGGTGCTGCATTCCTCGGTGAGTGCTACCATCTCACTCTCTTCAATACGCCTCTTGTTGGATAGAATCTCTTTGAGGAATTTGGTGTATGTAGGCATTTGTTGGAGGGCTTCTATGAACGGTATGTTGATGTGAAGCTTCTTGAGGATCTCTGCAAACCATCTATACCTTACTTCGTTCTTGCCGCTCACTAACTGTTTAGCAAACAGTATAGAACATTTGTACGTTGGTGGAGCAACATACAGGTTTTCCAAAATTTGTTCAGCCCCTTCCATAATCGCAATGCCCTTTCTTTTATCCGCAGATTTTCCAGCAACTTTCTCTTGCTCTTTCGGTGGCGAGTTCTCAATCACATTACCGATGCACAAGGTGATAGCATTTACTTGCTCTCTCGGGTTAAGATCAGGCTTTCCGGGTAACGTTCCATGATTCCGAGAGGATGAGGCAGCTTGGTGCGCTATGGAGTTCTCTAGGATCTTCACATGTGTTTTGAGCTCATTGATTGCAGCCCCCATATCCGCATTGAGTTTAGCTTAAAGCGATTGTTGTTGCCTATGCTCCTTGATGAATTTAAGCATTACCGCCTCAAGGCTTGACGAAGGAGCTTGAGGAGGGTGAGGAGCTTGCTGAGCTTGCTGGAATTGCTGGGGTTGTTGGTATGGTTGCTGCATTGGCTGAAATCCCAAATATTTAACCGTTGAGTCGTTCCTACGAGAAGTTCGGGTGGTTCCTCCAATTTGGATTGTAGGTGTTCCCGAATTGCGTATTTTCTTACTGCTGGGCATAATCCATTTGTTCCACATCTTCTTGCACCGTGCATTGTTTAGCTACATGCTCTGTATATCCGCAATTTATACAGTACATAGCATTCACTGCATTGCCCATTGCTCTACAGTGATTGACCTCGTATAGACCTCCTGTGTTATTCGGTATATTCCTCGGTGTGGACCACATGGTGTGGTTCATGGAAAGATTTTCAATAAGCTCGTATGCCTCTTCAACACTCAGATCCATGAATGATCCTCTAATAGTGTTATCCAATGTCGTCCTATGCTCATCTGTGATCCCATTGTAGAAGGTTAGGATCATGTACCATTGCTCTAGACCATGATGTGGGATCATCTACAAAGATCCTTAAATCTTCCCCACCCTTCAAACAATGTTTCCCTTTTTCTGCATCTAAACATCGTGATTTTCCCCTCACTTGAATCATCTTGCTGAGAGGGAAGAACCGTGATAGGAATAATATAAAGAGCTGATATCAAGTAGTGATCGAACCAGCGGGACGAGATTGTTGCCAAGTTTTGGCATGTCGCCCAACTGATGGGAAGAGACACAGCAAAATCGCATCCTCTGAGACTCCATGTATCTTGAACGTGCTAGAAAGCTCTAGAAAATCTCTAAGGTGCTGATAGGGATCTTCTTGATTTCCACCCATGATATGCTTCTGACAAAGCATGTTGATCATCGCAGGCTTGATTTCAAATTGCTCTCTAGCAGCAGCAGGCATCCTTATGGCAGTTTGGACGTTGCTCATGTCCGGTACCCCGTAATCTCGAAGCCGACGTGGTGGAGTTGCCTGTGGTTCTCACAGTTGAGGTGCCGGCTGTTGTTGTAACTGTCCCATATTACCACATGTAATTGAGGCTGCCCATGACTGTCCATTATATCGTTTTGGTTATCCATTTCTCGTGGATCGGTTGGCTCTGCTTTCCCTATCTGTAAGTTCTCTCAATCTCGGGGTATATTCGAAGAAGGCTTGAAGTACCTTGACATCTAGTCATACACAAACAAAGGATAAGCAAAAAGAATTAGGTAGAAAGAATAAAAAGAAAAAAACAAAAAAGAAAAAAAATACAAGAACGAATCTAGGTTTGAATCTACGACGTGTTGACGAATCGTCCCCGACAAAGGCGCCCAAAACTTGATGTGTTCCAAGTTAAACTGAATTAACCTAAAAAACTCGCAAGTGCATGACACGTGTGTAGTACTCTAGGTGTCGATCCCACATGGACTATGCAATACAAACTAAGTCCAAACTAGAATCAATCTTACTACGAACAAAATATTGGTTGTAAGATGGAATAGCGAAAAAGGAATAAACTAATGAGTTCTTGACAATGAAACAAACGTTCTAGGATACATTTCACCATAAAGCTTCCGAAACAATCAATCAATCATCTAATCATGCATTCGCAATTAAGATATCTAAGGCGGACGATCCTAATATGATTCCTACCCTCTCTCAAGGCATAGAAACGTGATCTAATCAAGTTATTCCCTACTTTCGTGGCTGATTCCTTAAACTAAACCAATTTTTTCTATGATTCATCCGATTAACCCTCAACCGTTACTACTCTAATTTCGTGACCTAGTCTCGGGTGTTCTAAGAATGACTATCTAGGATTATAATTCTCCTTTAGGCCCTTCTCCTAATCCCTAACACATGCATATACTTGGCCTTCGTAAATATAAGACGATTCAAAACTGGGAAAAATAATAGATTAACAAAACGAGAAATTGCATTCATAGATAAATCAAAAGAGGTTCTGGGATAGCCATGGGCTAATCGTTTCTCCTAGAAAAAAATAACTACTAAGTCATGAATTCGAAGTCAAATAAAATAAACAAAATAGAATGTCTAAGAAGCATAGAAATCAAACGAAGCATAGTCCTGATTCGATCTTCCAGTCTCCTTGTGTGTGTCCTTTGTCAAGAATGCTCTCTAAACTGATGAATGATGTATCTTTTTTGTTCTTGACGTTCTCTAACTCAATGAATGGCATAACCCTCGTGCAAAAACCACTCAAATCTGATATAGGAAGTTTTCTAAGTCATGCCCGGCCGTGCATGGTATGTAGCCCGGTCGGGCATGCATTTTTTCCTTATTTCTAGACCGGTTTCCTTTCTTTCAAATGGCATTCTAGGGTTAGGTGATCGACCGTGCATCATGTGCAGCCCGGCCATGCATGCTGGTGCCCGACCGTGCATGGTGGTGAGCCCAATCGTGCTTGTTCTTCAAACCAAGTGCTCGATCATACAATGTAGGCGCTTGGGCCATGAAAAACTCTTGGGGGTATTTAGTGCATTGAGTGCCCAACTGTGCATGAAGTGGAGCCCGGCCATGCACCTTTCCATGAGGGATGCCTGACCGTGCATTGTGAGTGCCCGGACTGTGCGTCACTCTTGGGGCAAATCCATCCAATTACCACCCGGTCGTGCAGTTCATCATGCCTGGTTGTGTGTGCCGATGCTCGACCAAATTCACATCTTACCCATTTCTTATTTGTTTCTCGTCCCATTTTCTCTATTGTGATCTCCGATGCTCGTATTGTGTCATGTGTATATTCTTTAGCTACGAAACGAACCAAATGCACATTAAAACCTATAAAAACATGATAACATGAAAACATGTAAAACAGATACAAAATCACACGTAAACATTGCGGCTATCATCATAAATATCTCTAAAATCATGCAAGAAACTTGTACGAAAATGAGATGATCAACAATCCGAAGGACTTTAACCAAATGAATAAATATCTTATAAAGATATATAATGTGATGCCAAAATTGAGGACTCATCACAATCTCATAAGCATGTTTTCCCTTATGAATTTTAGGATGCTTAGATGATTCCCACTCAAGACTACAAAACATCATCTTCAATTGTATTTTCTTCTCAATCAAGCTTTCTAAATTCAGGAAGCATGATGCAAATCTCGTAACTTCGGGCCTCAGAATATCCCTTCCACTTGTAAAGGTTCTCATCAACTCATAAATCATAATATCACTGATGTCGGAAATCTCAAGTAATATATTTCCTAGACCACTTCACCGCAAGTATACAGATCGTGTAGTACCAGGGTCGAACTCTAGGGACTAAAGTAGCCAAAAACTAAGAATATTACTAAACTAAGACAAAGGAAAAGTAGATGAAAGCGTGGTGCAAAATATCTAAAAGACTAAGCTAATGGTGGCAACGATAGAAGGTTGGGGAAAACTTGGATATGACGAACACTACGGGTGTCGGGATACCGAGAATCGTATGGGTGTAGCAACTAAAGATCATAAACCTATCAAATTATCTTGATAATAGGAAATTCATGCTCTAAGGTGAGGAGTGATTCTTCCGAGCCTAAACCTCCTAACCATGAGTACGTGCAACCCTACCTTCCAGCAGTGATTAACCCGTACTATGGCAGCTTTACGAACGCAATCCTAATTCCTAAGTCGATTAACCGACCGGTCAGATTCTCATTAATCGAACTTAACCTACAACTCAACGGTTCCGGATTCATCCTTTAACCTTCCAGCAAAGTATGAATTCCTATGTTACTGAGCGGGCAGCACTAGTATATGACGTTTACGGTGTTGATTGTAGAACCGAATATCAAGATAAATGCAATAGATCTAAGCATTAACGCATAAAATTGTACATCCGTTACAATCCGATACCCCTAACCCATAGTTGGGAACCTACTCACTCATGGAGATTACAGACAAAGGAACTAACACAATCCTAAACATGATAACTCTAGGAAACTCGATGCCTCGGCCTTCCCTATTGTGTTACCGATGTATGGATTGATGCTTCTCTCCTTCTCCAGCGTCTCCCGAGCCTTTCCTGATGTTTTCCAAGCCTTTCCTTGCCCTGTACATTGCCCCCTTGCTCTAGATCCGTTCTGGTCTATTAATTAGCTCGTTTGAATGCAAGATCTAGTTTGTCGCGAGAAAGGCGCCCGCTCCGGTACACCTTTTACCCGGTCGGGTAGAGCCTCGCCCGGTTGTGTCCTTCGTCCTGCTCGATCGGGCATCAGCACCCGATCGTGTGATTGAACGGCCCGACTCGTGTAAACTCTCGGGGATTTTTAGGACGAATTAAAGCCCGAGCGGGTACCTTGATTGCGCCCGATCGGGTATGGCTACCCGATCATGTTTCCTTCGTGTCCGGGTCGTGCAAGGTGTCGTAAATAAACCCCGTAGGTTTTACCCGAGCGGGTAGACCTTGGTGCCCGAGCGGGCACTCTTCTGCTCTTGATTTTGCTCTTTTTCGCTCGTTGCTCGGGTGTTCCGTTGAGTTTAGAGGCTTGATTTTGGCTCCGAGTGAATTTATCTTCAATATGTGTGGTTTTGCTCAAGAATTCGCCTTTTTATAATCATTTAGGCCTTGTCGCCTTAAAACCCGAAAACTAACAAAACGGGCGTATGTAACGAAGATTCGTATCGAAAATGTAAATCTAACTATGAAATATATGCGAAAATGACACTAAAACCTAGCCTAAAATCGATACACTTTACGTGTTATCAAACTCCCGCAGACCTAAACCTTTGTTTGTCCTCAAACAAAACTAAAGTCAAGTACACGAAGAATCTAATAACGATGGATACTAGCATAAAAATATCGAAGAGTTAGTCATTCCGCAAATCAACGCGTCACATGAACAAAAGCCTAAGCGTACCGAGTATAGCCTTATATCTACCGAAAGTGCTGAGCCATGAAATCCCACCAAAAATCTAAGTCTACTTCACAACCCTAGATAACGTCCAAGCAATCTCCATACCTATTCCCTAAGCTTTTGATATTATTCATTTTTTCTTTTCTTTTCTTTGATCTACGCTTTGTTCCTAGGACGTCGAAGTCGAAGAGGGATGGCTTTCTACTTAGACCCAGGTTGCCTATGGCACACTCATAAGGTCACGTGACCTTAGCGGAGTGAAGAGGTGCGTTATTAAAGATCTTATTTTTTTCGGTTTTTATTTTTTTTCTTGATTACACAACACTCTAACCCTTAGGACGTAGAAAAGCACCTCTACCCACCACTTAGACCCGAACCACCGAACATCGATGTACTCACGTCAATCCTAACTCGGAATAGTCATAAACTTATCCTAGATGACAGCGGAGTATAAGCGTGTGGAATCTAATAACTCATGAACGGTATGAATATATCAACTAAGCTAAGGCTACACGGTATACATAGAGATATGACTACTTGGTACCGAAACCTAAGGAGTGAATTCAACTTTCGATCAAGGTTTCAAACACAACTACTCGACTAATCGGTATCCAAAAGGCTTCTAAGCAAACCTAGACTATTATCCACGATTCGACAAGATCGCAAAGATGACTAAAGCTCGAAACAATTTCACTAGGTATCCATCTTATTCCTAAACCTAATCCTAATCCTAATCCTAATCCTAAGCGCAAATATCTCGCTCTAATAAAAATCCGTATCACTCTAGAACGAAGAGTACCCCCCCAGACCTGAACGGAACACAGTCCCGGTGTTCGAGACCTATGAGGGATACCCGCATGCCAAGAATCCGAGAAAATATAAAAAGGATAACGAATACACATGGTGTGTGTGGCTTTCTCGAATCGTGACACATCCGGATTGTGTGACTCTTTTTCTCTAATGCATGTGTTAGCGTGAAGGACCTGAGATGAAAATCATGCAATGCAAGACATAGAGCAAAGATCACTACATCAATTAGTCTGAAAGAGCGTACATAATCGCTAAAACTAAAAGGAGCAAGAAAAATAAGAAAAATAGGTCAATAAAAGATGAAAAAGAAAAAGAAAGAAAAAGGAAAAAGGGAAGAGTTGTCTAATCCTCATCCTCTCTACCGCGGGTGGCCGGAAGGTCTGTTGGCTCCGCGGGTGCCCTTTCCCCAGGTGGGAAGTAGAAAAACTGCAGCTCGTAGGGGATGTGAGGGCGGTACGGGATAGCTCCAGTATGATAGTCCTGCGGGATCGGCACGTATGGCTCCTGGTAATGCTGCATACTGAGCTGCTAAAATCGACGGACGGACTCCGTGAGGTAATATGTATGCTGGATCGACTGCTCCTGGAACTGCTGCTGCTCCGCATACCTTGCAGCCTCTATGTCGTGCCTCGTCGCCTCCATGTCGTACCTCTGCTCTGTCATAAAAGTCTGATACCTGGTCTCCTCCGCGACATACCTGAGGATGTCGGAGACTCCTTCCATGGAAGGGAAATCAAAGCGGTGGTGATGATACTCTGGTCGGGCGCGAGAGTGTGTGGCGCGTCGGCTGCGCTGCCTCGACACGGATGGTCCTGGTGCAGCGGCTGGAGGTGGATCCATCTCAGCTAGCCTCAACCGATGTGTCCGATAGCTGGATCAATCCTGAATTGGGACCCCTCCTCGTCTAGACCCGGCATCTGAATCTCTCGTAGGTCGACTTCCAAGTTGCGACCGTGCTCGTCCTTATAGCTCCAGATGACGTTGTACCTCTCCAACGTAATCGCCCTTCGGTTACGTAGGTTCTGGAGGTTCAGCTCGGGCTCTTCTTCGATCTTATCCTCAGTCATGATGCCAAGGTTGATCCCGACTCTTCGTGCGATCATCGTGACTATGCCACCGCACATGATCTTCGTATCCGTGCTACACTTCTCGGTGGCTATGTCATGGAAGTGCCTCATCACTACCGACGCCAAGTCGACGTCCAAGATATCCCACTCGTCGGGCTCAAAGCCCGACTGTACCACCCGCCTAAGGTACGCCAACTTTGTGTGATTGACTCCACCTTGCGCTCCCTTTCCTAGTATAGAAGAGACTAGGAAGTAGTGAAAGTACTTTAGGGCGGGGTGGCGTATATGGCTGGCCTTCGACCTCGTCGAGTAATCTCCGTACGCAATCTGAGCCTAGAATTGTGCTTGACAGCTCTGGTTGTGCTCAGGCATCTTTGTGAAGTTTCAATGTGGAGCGTCAAGGATGATTGCGAACTGTCTCGCGCTGAGCCGGTAGTTCTGTCCCAGCAGACATAACTCCATGAAGGCTCTCTCCCGATCTCCGGACTCAGGAAAGAATGCTGCGTACGATGCGAAGAACTCCGCCGTGAGGTTGCAGTAGGTGTATTCCTGCGTGTCCCTCAGTCCCGGCCATCCTAGCGGGTTGAAAATTGTATCTATCTACTCCTTGATGTGGAGAGCACTCATCGCTTCGGAGGATAAGAAGCGGGGCGGGAAAATCCGCGGCTGAAGCTCCGTGAACTTCGACTTCTGACCGGACAAGAAGGTGGTCGTCCGGTAGTTGTATTGCTGGTGGGATGTGGTGATCGGCATATAGGGCGTCAATTCCGTGATTGCATCCGACCTCACTGGCCATCCGTGCTCTGGGTCATATCCGTCATATCTGCGTTTCTTGGAGCTCTGAAAGATCTTCGTGGCCATCTGCAAAACAAACGAAGAATAAAAATAAGCGATATGCACGGTTTTGCAAGATGCCCGATCGGGTACAAGAGGTAGCCCGGTCGGGTAGAAAATCGTAAAATCACCCCCGTAGGTAGTGCCCGACTCGGATGGAAACACCGCCCGATCGGGTACATGTCCAGGACGCCTGACCGAGTGCTAAACCTAGCTTGATCGGGTAGAATCACGAAATCGCGACCTACAGTTCGCGTTTCATGTTTCAATCGATGAGTTCGCCCTAAATCTTTCCTAATCAGACCTAGATCTAACCCATAGCAGTCCAAATCTCAAAATATTTCATAGATATACCTGGATTTCGAGAGGAATTTGAGAAATTTTTTGCGTTTTTCAAGAGAGGGGAGGAAGAAGGCTATTTCGAGTAACCGATGACGGTGGTGAACGACGGTGGCACACGAACGACTCCGGTGGAAGAGATTGCGGCGTGAGGGGCTGAAAATTCTGGGAGCACGCTCGGGTTGAAATTGTGAAGTGAGGGTGGCCGCTCGGGTTTCTCGAAATATAACTTACCTTGCAGATTTTACGGTGCCCGATTGGGTAGTCTGTGTCGCCCGATCGGGCGTCTCTCGTGTTGACCTACCCGATCGGGTCTTCTGATGCTGCCCGTCTGGGTTCCTTTGGATAAGACGTTGCCCACTCGGGTGGAAGTGTCTGCCCGATCGGGCTCTGTTGCAAAAACCGAAAAATTCATACGAGGAAAACCAATGCAACAGAAATCGATAGACCACTAAATTCCTAAATCCTAAGAAATTGTCTAATCCTAAAAAAATGAAAATAAGTCCAAGAATATAGAAATAAAACGAAAGAGATGACTAAAAAGGATATGGGGCTCGGGTTGCCTCCCGAGAAGCGCTTGTTTAAGGTCGCAAGCCTGACCAAAGCATGCTACTCATCAGGTGGACATCCTCGACGTCCTCTTTTCCGTAGCGTTATGTGCTCGATACGGTGTGGCATGCGAATTTGTCGAATTCCTTGCACGAATGGTATTGTCTTCCCTAAGATCGGTCATGATGCTTTCTATGTTCGGTGCTAGATCGTGTTGTCCAAACATTCTGGTTGAGCTGTCGATAAGTCCGGTTGAGTACTCCATGTAACCGGTTAGGCGTTTCATTTGTTTCCCATGTAACCGGTTAGGCGTTTGTCATTTGTTTCCTTCAGCTTCTCCAGAGATGTTGTATGTGTGAGCCTTTGGGTGAAGGCTTCATCTTTACCTTGGGTGCTTTGTCGATGTCCCAATTGTGAGCTGGACGTTTGGTGCAGCATCTCGGCATCTCGGGGTCATTTGTGTACTGCCTTGCACCGCAATTAGCTTGGGTTGTGTGGAAGTCTTTATCGGGGAATTCCTCTTTCCTTTCGTTGTTGAGCAGCTCGGTCGGTACCTTGTAGTTACCTTCCTCAACCGCTACGCGATTCAAATCTAAGGAATCCTTAATCTGAACTTCCTCAAAAGTTTCCTCGGCTAAATCTTCAAAGATGCCTTCGGGGAACACGAAATCGATAGGGCATGATTGCTTAATCGTGTCCACTAAGCTGAATACTTCTTCTACCTCGGGTTTCTTTGTGTGCTCATCAATGCCCGTAGCCTCATCCATTGCCGTGTTAGATTCATCTTCTTTTTCAATCAAGGATGGATTTGGCTGATCTACCGTCTCACAATCCCTTAGGTAGACTTCGCTGAAATATTCACGAGGATTTAATTCTGAACTTTCCGATGCAACCTCTTGTGGTTGCAATGCCCCTTGTGCAAGATCCGAAGCTTGCGCATCCAATTGTCCAAATAAATTGCCTATCTGCTCATTGGCGCTTTCTTGTTCCGCCTCCAATCCCGTAAACAAGTTGCTTCGATTCTCAAACAGTTCAAGGAGGTAGTTGTATGTGGCGGGATAATCGAGGGCTGCTACTGATTGCATTGGGTATGGCTGAGGCACATATGATTGATAGCTCTGAGTTTGGGGTTCCATCCATGGCTGGAAATTCCCAAACAATTGTTGTGCATTCACCATATTCTCGGTGTTCCTGTATGGGATGTAGGCGTGATCGCTCCATTCATGATTGTACGTATTCCCGTAAGGTTGATAGTAGCTGTCGTAGATCTCTTCTTCATACCCCCAAACGTTTGGTTCCCATGATCGCTCTAAGTATCGCGGTTGGTATAAGTCGGAGAGCATACGACGAGTCTCGGAAAGTTGATGCCTTAATTCAGCTATGTTGGCACCCGAAGAGTTGAAGTTGTCCATATTACCTCGCAAGATAAAGGACATCAAACTCGATTAAGCTCTGTGAGGTAAAGAAATTATTGACTCCATAAAAGAAAAAACAAAAGCAAAAACAAAAAGTATACGAAAAACAAAAAGAAGACCCCGGAAAGGACTAGATCTTAATCTAGCTAATTCCTAGTCTAGGCTGTTATTAGTCCCCGGCAACGGCGCCAAAAACTTGATGTCGGAAATCTCAAGTAATATATTTCCTAGACCACTTCACCGCAAGTATACGGATCGTGTAGTACCAGGGTCGAACTCTAGGGACTAAAGCATCCAAAAACTAAGAATATTACTAAACTAAGACGAAGGAAAAGTAGATGAAAGAGTGGTGCAAAATATCTAAAAGACTAAGCTAATGGTGGCAACGATAGAAGGTTGGGGAAAACTTGTATATGACGAACACTACGGGTGTCGGGATACCGAGAATCGTATGGGTGTAGCAACTAAAGATCATAAACCTATCGAATTATCTTGATAACGGGAAATTCATGCTCTAAGGTGAGGAGTGATTCTTCCGAGCCTAAACCTCCTAACCATGAGTACGTGCAACCCTACCTTCCAGCAGTGATTAACCTGTACTATGGCAGCTTTATGAACGCAATCCTAAGAACGCAATCCTAATTCCTAAGTCGATTAACCGACCGGTCAGGTTCTCATTAATCGAACTTAACCTACAACTCAACAGTTTCGGATTCATCCTTTCACCTTCCAGCAAAGTATGAATTCCTATGTTACTGAGCGGGCAGCACTAGTATAAGACGTTTACGGTGTTGATTGTAGAACCGAATATCAAGATAAATGCAATAGATCTAAGGATTAACGCATAAAATTGTACATCCGTTACAATCCGATACCCCTAACCCATAGTTGGGAACCTACTCACTCATGGAGATTACAGACAATGGAAATAACACAATCCTAAACATGATAAACTCTAGGAAACTCAATGCCTCGGCCTTCCGTGTTGTATTACCGATGTGTGGATTGATGCTTCTCTCCTTCTCCAGCGTCTTCCGAGCCTTTCCTGATGCTTTCCAAGCCTTTCCTTGCCCTGCCCTTGCTCTAGATCCGTTCTGGTCTATTAATTAGCTTGTTTGAATGCAAGATCTAGTTTGTTGCGAGAAACGCGGCCCGCTCGGGTACACCTTTTACCCGGTCGGGTAGAGCCTCGCCCGGTCATGTCCTTCGTCCTGCCCGATCGGGCATCAGCACCCGATCGTGTGATTGAATGTCCCGAGTCGTGTAAACTCTCGGGGATTTTTAGGACGAATTAACGCCCGAGCGGGTACCTTGATTGCGCCCGATCGGGTATGGCTACCCGATCATGTTTCCTTCGTGCCCGGGTCGTGCAAGGTGTCGTAAATAAATCCTGTAGGTTATACCCGAGCGGGTAGACCTTGGTGCCCGAGCGGGCACTCTTCTGCTCTTGATTTTGCTCTTTTCCGCTCGTTGTTCGGGTGTTCCGTTGAGTTCAGAGGCTTGATTTGGCTCCGAGAGAATTTATCTTCAATATGAGTGGGTTTGCTCAGGAATTTTTATTTTTATACTCATTTAGGTCTTGTCGCCTTAAAACCTGAAAACCAACAAAACGGGCGTATGTAACAAAGATTCGTATCGGAAATGTAAATCTAAATATGAAATATATGCGAAAATGACACTAAAACCTAGCCTAAAATCGATACACTTTACGTGTTATCAATCACCATTAAAGAAAATGTTAGAGCTTTAATTTGATCAATGATCTCCTTGTACTCGGGCAACTTCGAAATCTCTTTAAGAATTAGATCTATAACATGAGCAACACAACCACTCCAAAATATATGTGTCCTCTTTTCTTTCAAAAGCCTATTTGCTCCCACATTATTAACAACATTTTTGTTACTACTTGAACAATATTTTCCACACAAACCTCATCAATGCATTCATCTATGTACTCAAAGATAGCCCGATCGGTCCTTTTCTATTGATAAGAGTCTGACTGATTACATGCCCATCCCGGTTGGGCGCACAAAGAAACAAATAAAACCAGTGGAAAGCTTCGTTGTACGCTGAAAGGAAAAGCAAATGAAGGAGAGGGGACCAAAAGGAACAATTAGCTTGCAGAAGATGCGGAATAGAGGAACGTGAGCTGGAGCACTAGGAGAAAGAAGAAGGCGAGCTGGAGAACTAGGAAAAAAGAGAAAAACGCGTTGTTTTCATAGATTTTCATGATGCTTCTCCTCTTTTGATCACTCCAAGTATTTGTCATCACGGAATAACCACTCAAACACAATTCTTTTTTGTGTTTCTTTAAGAACTCTTTAGTCCTTGGAATATTGTCTTTTAACAATGGCACATTCAATTGATGTGGACTTGAAGGTACCCAACCAGGATCGAATTTTCTAAGCGCCTTAACAAACAATATAAAGTTATCATAATTAATAGCATTCAATGCGGTACCTGTTACATACAATCACTTAGTACAAATTTCATGAACATTGTGTGTTTTTCCATGAAGAGTGTTTCATTTATGTTTTATTGTCTTGTTCTCTAGCTCAAAGAAGACTCAGGATTGATGGGATTAGCAAATTTGTTCATTGAACCAAGATAATGAATCGCCTTCTCATTTTCAATTCTCGTAATTCGTTCATTCCATGTTATCCATCAATATCTACTTGTGCTCTGAACTCTTTGTCTCTTTGTTTCTTTTTACTTTTCTCCTCCTTTACTTCAAACACAACCTTTTTACATTTCTTTATATCTTCTTCCAAATCTTTGTGACAACGAGCAATATTTCCCTTAATACGACTAATATGTTCTTTCATCCTATGTACGCCTCCTGACATCACTTTTTCGTATAATTGATATTTTACTTTATCAGAATTCAAAGAATCATATAAAAATTTAAATTCAAATATAATATCATCTGATTTACGTTTCTTAAATTTAGAAGATTTCACTCCCGTTGTTGAAGATTTAGTGGTCGAGGTTGAAGATAAATCCGTAAATCTTCACAATCGAACATCCATCAAAATCAAGTTAATCTTTACAATCTGTCAATTAACATTCGATAACATAATCATATTCTTTCATAATATTCCAAACAATTAATAAGGTAACACTAAACCAAACTTTGATTTTATAATCAATCATCCAGTAATGCTAAACCAAACTCTAACTTTATAATCCAAATCATGCATTAAGGATGGCGAAGGCGAACGACAATAGATGACAGCGGACACAAATCTGAAGACAAAGACAAAGAAAAAAGGTAAACAAAGAAAGACAAAGGCGAACGTGAAGCTAAAGACGAAGAAAAAACGAAGCCGACCGACCTTGAGTAAGGATATATGAATGCGAATGATGGAAACACATTCGAGGAGGCAAGGAAACCAAAATGGAGACCGGGGCGAGTGCGAGAAAGATGTTCGTAGGATAAGAGAGATATGACAAAAATGACTTCATATTAGTCTCTCCCAAAATGATGGCGGTTTGATTAAATATAAAAAAACTGTCTGGGCGGCGGTTTTCGCGTAATCGGCTGCCTAGGCAGTGATTAATTGGCGTCTAGGTGCTAGCCGTCTAATATATGCGATTTTGTGGTATTTTAGACGGTCGGGTGCCGTAACTAAACTCTGATATTATAAATTAATTTCATAATAAAGTAATTTAATAATAAAGAATTATAAAGTAGTTTTTAGGCAGTTAGGTGCCGTTACGGTGAACGTGTTGTGACTAGACTATGATATTAGATGAACTTATTTTATTCGTAACTAGAGTATAATATTACAAAGTAATTTAATAATAGAGGGAGAATATATGAGATAATAGACGAGAGAATATGTGAACAACTAACTCAAATCGAGCTTACTTGAAAAGCTTTGTAAAATCGGCCAATGACCATATACATAGTGCAAGATATTTCCTTTTTACAATATGGTAAACTATATACATGGAAACCCTAGAAAAGTAAAATAACACGACAAAAAGATAAGGATATAAAAGTTTCCTAGAATAGAAAAGTAAACACCATGCTTCCTTTACTAGCGGATGGCGCACACATGCAAGAAGGAAAGGCAATTTCATTCACTTGGTAAATGGGTCAAACACTTTAAGAGAAGAAAAGTGTAACAATAAAATATACTCTTATATCTTGAATTTTCATGGGTCCATGTATATCAGTGTGTATGAATCTTAGAAATTCAATAGCCTTTTTCAATTTTCGTAAAAAAAAATTTGGTTTTACTTTTTTAGATATAAAATTCACAAGTCACATGTGATTCATAACACTACAAAAAACGGGTCAATTGCAACGGACGGGGAAACAGATCCGTCCGTTAATGACCTTTGCCAACGGATTGCAACGGATACACAAGAACTTCCAACAGACAGTCATCCGTTGCAATCCATCACAAATTTCAACAGTCGGTTAACAGATAGATACCGTTGCTCCATCCGTTGTAATCCATCGCAAAGTTTAACGGGCGTTCAACGGATAATTTCTGTTGCCCATGTCCGTTGGAACCCTGTTGTAATTTTTAATTTTGAGGATTGCCGGTGGAATAAATTCACGGGAACTTGCAGCGGGCATCCGTCGAGGTTTCCAACAGATGTCCGTTCAATTTAAACTATTTAATGGAAACTATCAAGTTTTTACCATCAAACCATAAACAACATATATATATTTTCAAAAAAATGTCGTCTTTTTCAAATCAAGATATATATAGATCCAGAGAATGGTTGTATAGAAGAAAAGATCCTATAACCGAAGAGATAACACAAGAATTCTTACACATATTGGAGCAATTCATGAGTTTTGCATCAATGCAACCTTTGTGCCAAGAACACGAGACAATGTTATGTCCAATCAAAAGATCTAAAAACATGACGTATCAAAAGTCAAGAAATTGTTTGCAAACATCTTTACAAGGCGGGTTTCATTGAGAATTACAAATTTTGGTTTTTTCACGGTGAAAATTGCGGATATTGTGCAAGAAGCACAAGTAGAAAGAAATGAAGAAGTTATTTATGAAGCATCAACGACCAATCCATATGTTGAAATAATATCAGATGCTTTACGTGGAGTTGTTCATGAAGAAACGCGTGAAGAGATGCCGAATATCGATGCACGCCGATTCTTCAACCTATTGGATTCGGCGAAACAACCAATATATGAAGGTTGTCGTGAAGGTCAGTTCCGCTTATCTTTATCTTCAAGATTGATGAGTATAAAAACAGACTACAATATTTCTGAAAATTGCATGGATTCATTTTGCAAAACCATGGGTGAATATTTACCGGAAAATAATCAAGCTCCCGAGACATACTACGAAACAAATAATGTGTTAAAAGATTTGGGAATGCCACATGAGAAAATTGATGTTTGTAGAAATAGTTGCATGTTGTTTTGGGGAAATGATAAAGGCTTGTTCGAATGCAAGTTTTGTGGGGCAAACAGATTTCCACCAAAAAAACCATCTTCATGTAAATATGTACCATACAAGAATATGTTCTATATGCCTGTAGCAAACAGGTTGACAAGGTTCTTTGAATCGAAAAAACTGATGTAGCAAAAAGATGGCACGCAAAACACTCGACGGGCAAAGGTATAATGCAACATCCATCAGATGGTAAAGCTTGGAATGATTTCAATGAAATATTTTCCGAGTTCGGGTATGAAACGAGATATATTTATCTTTCTCTGTGCACCAATGGTTTTAGTCCATAAAGACAATCTGGAAGTCAATTTTCTCTGTAGAACGAAAGAATTCTTGCTTATGATGTGGGTACGAAGGAAAATTTTTACATTGAAAGCGGTATTGTTGTAGACAATTAACAACTTTCCTGCCTATGGAATGTTATCTGGATGGAGCACGCACGAGAGATTAGCATGTCCATACTGTATGGAGGATATAGATTCATTTTGACTAGAACATGGTAAGAAACCATGTTGGTTTGATTTTCATAGAAGATTTCTTCCTTGTGGACATATTTTTCGGAAAGATAAAAACATTTTCGAAAGAACGTGGTACAAAGAGAAGAGGCACTGTGCATGCAAACCATAACACAAATCCTTTACGAAAGATTGAACACAATGGGCATTCCTTTACACATCTATCAAAATTAATTGCATTTATTACAAAATATTCATTCGTTTGTATGTTATAGATGTGCAATGTTCTGATTAAAGACTTCCAACGTGGTTAAAAGATTTGGCTAATGGTCCTGCACAAAATGTTATGTGTTGGCCAATTTTGTTTACTCGCGGCTACACGTTCCACATGTACAATCACGAAAAACATAGAAGCACATACAATTATGTCGTTTGCGTTAATAATGAAATAGAGGGTGATAACTTCTACGGCATTTTGCACCAAATCCTACAAGTGGAATATCTCGGTCTCATTGGGTTGAAGGAAATGCTTTCTTAAATGTCAGTGGTTCGACCCAACCGTAAGACGTGGAATACAAAAAAACCGATGGGGAGGAATTGACATCAAACCAGCACGACAATATGGTAAGTATGATCCATTCATCACAATAGATCAAGCAGATCGAGTATGTTATGAGTAATATCAAACAACATTGAAACGTCGAAGAGAAGAGTGGTGGGCCATAGTAAAGATCAAGCCACAAGGAATTATAAGCTCAGAGGAAAAAGAAGATCCGTTGCAACCCGATCATCCGCACCCGATTCATTTAATTGATACAGACAATCGCGAGGAGATTCTCACAAGAACTAACATAGATAGAGAATTCAGACGCGATTATGAAGACGTTGAACCAGAAAATGCTGAAGATGAAAACAACAATAAATTCAATGAACAATAGAAGGAAGACTCGCCAATTGATGAATCTACTGAAGAAGAAATGTAAATACAATAATGTGTAATGTAAATGATGTGTAATGTAGATGATGTGTAATTACAATCGTAGAATCTCCAATCGAACAATCGAAATGTAAATACAATCAGAGAATATAAAAATTATGTGCAATGTTTTTAGAACTTCATATGATCTATTACCAACGGGCATCCGTTGGAAATGTTAATGGATACCCGTTGGAACACGAAATCCCCTTCCACACTTAGAAAAATTTCTAAGTTTTCCACGATTGCAACGGGCATCCGTTGGGAATTTGTAATGAATGCCGATTGCAATTTTTCTAACGGGTATCCATTAGAAGAGGTTAACGGATGACTGTTAATCCTTTCAACATGCATCCGTTAATAATGCTAACAGGCATCCGTTACAATTTACCAACGGATGCTCGTTAGGAAATTTGTAACGGGCATCCGTTAAAATTAGTAATGGATACCCGTTGCAAAATATCATCATGACTACCTAGTCTACGATAGTTTCCAATGGACATGCATTAGAAATTGTAACGGATGCCCGTTGCAAAGGGAGACAAACCGCTATTTTGTTGTCTGTTACCTCGGAAACACGCATTTTCAATGGGCATCCATTGGGAATTCTAAGGGATACCCGTTAGAGAAACACAATATCGTGTCATTCAATTGTGTTCGTTGAGTTGACGGCTTTTCCAATGGGCATCCATTAGAATTTTCAACGGATGCCAGTTGGAAGTTCCTGCATATAAACTATTGAACAGTTTCATTTTCAACAGAAATCCAAAACTTCAAATCCTCTCAAACACTTCCTCTCACACACAACAATCACACTTACAAACACTAAACACAAAAAATGAGGGCTAGCCGATTCATAGGTTCAGAAGGTATGCTGGCTGGTTCAGCGAGCCCCTCCCCCGCCTCCACCGCCACAATATTGCCATCCTTCACCAATATCGGCACCGACGATATTTAAAGAAGAGAACGATATGGTGGATATCGAATCCTTAATCGATAATTTCGACGAGCATCCCACCCTTCAAATTATCGATCTCAATCGTCCTCTCGGAACGCTATGGTAAAATTTACTGTTATTTGCATTTATATTGTTTTAATTTATAAATAGTATCTAAATATTTAATTTCAATGTGCAGGTTTGACATGGATGATATTCTAAAACATACGAACAACAACATCATCCAAGGATCCTTACAGGACCAACTCTATTATTCTTGGCACATACGCCGCCGATGGTGGTGTACCTTCCTCGTAAGTGTTTTTGAAAAAAAAATTTATTTAAAATTATTATTGATATAAAATAAACGAAATCACTATAATTTATTTTGCAGCGAGCATACAGATTGCGGAAGAATGATATATCACACATCTACACAGCTTGGATGCGCGACATGCTGGCTCGCATGCGCATGATGATGAACAATGCCAAGCGCAACTACTATACCAAGAATCGCAAACCGACATGGGCAACGGACAAGGTCTTCAATCAACATATTCAACATTGGAAGTCTGAAGACTTCAATGCCAAGAGCGAGAAGGCCAAAAAATGTCAGTACGGCAAGAAGGTTCCCGGAGATGGTCTACATTGCCATTTGTAACGAGCGATTCCCATTGGTCTCGGATCCGTTGGCGTCCATTGGGAATCGGTTTTTGCAACGGATTTTTGGAAATTTCAAACGGATATGTCCGTTGGAAAATCACCTGTTTTTTTCAATAGATTTATTGACCAAGATATACATATTTATGCAACAAGTTGTTTGTTCCCTCACGAAAGTGATCAAGCCTAAAGCAAATTTCGATTCAACTAATTGTCTTTCATTCTCTTTTGACAAGAAATATGCATTATATTGAAATTAATATTAACATCAGCTAAGACAAAATCTCCATGTTGCAAAAAATAATTTGCAAATGATGAATGCGAATAATTCATCTAAAGAGAAAACGATATTTCCGAAGATTGTTTGGAAACCACAACTAAACAGAATTCAGAACATAATAAATATCTTCTAACAAAAAAATTTATGTGTAGGTGATCGTTTCATTTTCATACGTATTTATTGAAAGATTTTAGAGATCTTTGCATTATAGATGCGATGTTTACGCATGATTTTGTATCCGTTTTACTCGTTTTCGTGTTTTCCACTTCTTATAGGTTTTAATGCATATTTGGTTCATTTTGGAGCTAAAGGCCGTACACGGGACAAATTACTAACATTGAGGATCATAACGAAGCAAACAGGATGAGTATCGGCGAGGACTAACATAGCCCACGCAGGGCATTCACCTAGCCCGCACGGACTATAACCTCCAGTAAACTCAGCACGGCTCGGGGAGGTCCTCAGCATGCACAAATCTTCATGACAAACATCAGCCCACGCGGGGCCTACCTTCCAGCGACCACTGCACAGCTCGGGCTGTGCATCAGCCCGAGCGGATCCATCACCAGCAAGGAAGCCTGTGCGGGGCACACACTCCAGCCCGCGCGGGTCGTGTTCATCACCTGCAGAAACAAGAAAAGTAAACTCGGCCAAACAAGAAAAGGAAGTGATTAGTTGCCTACACAAAAAGGAAACATGATTAGAGAAGAGGAATGAGAGATATATGGCTGGAAAATAGAAAGGAAATGTGCCCACTTATCCAAGAATGTAAAATAGTGCAAAGAAGAATGGAAAACTCACAAAAACAGCAAGCTGTAACAAAGAGGAAAGAAGAGGAAATGAAGTGAAAGGCCAAAAAGGCAAAAGAGGAGAAAAGGAAAGAAAGAAAAGAGAAAAGACAAGGAGGAGAGCTAGGGATTCGTTCACTTTAGTTTGGGAGGAAGAAGACACACGTTAGAGAGGGAGAGTTGTAGAGAGAGTATAGAGAGGAGCTGTTCGTGAGTTCTTGCGGAGGAGACATTCAAAGGGCATTGGAGATCAATTCAAGACTTCGGTTTTGTTTGGTTTTTATGTTCTTTAGACTTTCTACTTCGACTGTGGTGTTTTCTTTTGAACGCATGAGCGAGTTGTCGTTTTGTTCTAGGAGAAGAGATTAGTCCAAGGCTATCCCGGAACCACTTTGATTTATCTTGGAATGCTATTCCCTGTTTTTCGTTTATCTATTCTTTGTCTGAGTGTTGTGAACTCGTTAGTTTATTTGTTTTTAGTATTTCATTCTCAAAACCCATATTTCGTTTGCTTGCAAGTTTGATTCGTAGTTTGAGTTTAGGTTGTGTTGCGTAGTCCCTGTGGGATTGACACCTAAAGTGCTACACACGTGTCATGCACTTGCGGGTATTTTAGGTTAATATTTGTTTAACTTTGAATTCAATGAAGTTTTTGGCGCCGTTCCCGGGGACTATTGTCATCACATGTTAGATTCGAGCCTAGAGTCATTCTTGTTTTGTTTTTCTTTTTGTTTTCTGATGTGCGTTATATCAAGTAATAAACTACCTAGACTAACGCTTCCGCAAGGATACGGATCGTGTAGCAACTAGGGTCGAACACAAGGAATTGATGAAACTTTAAAGCTATTAGACTAATGAATAAGACGTGTGAAATCAATAGTGGAATGGAATGCAAATGCAAACTAAACTAAACTAATGATAGGAATGACTCAAAGACTAACCACCATAGGGCATTACGACCGCTATCCTAATCCTTAGATCTAATCGATTGACCTGGCGTAGATTCTAAACCGATTAAACCCTAAATCATGGCTAAGTTCCAAAGTCTAATGCCCTGGCGTAGATTTATTAGACTTCTAACATCATCAATCAAGTGGCGTACAAGTATTGAAGCATTAAGATCAACCATGAAATCTGAAAACATGATCAAATACCAAATTCATTCATATCGAGTGGCGTACAAGTATGAAAGCATTAAGATCCACCATTCATTAAGCACAAGACTTCATTACATATTGGCAATACTCTCTAACCTATGGCAATAGATCTACTTGGACATGAACTCAGGAAACGAAACACAAAAGAAATCTAAATTCAACATAGAAAGAGAATAAGAATGCTCCCTATTCATCAACCGATGTCTTCAATAGATCCTCCATGCTTCGGATCCCTCGTTCCGTCCTTCTCGATCTCTCCAAGTGTGTCTCCAATGTCTCTGAATCGTCCCCCACTTGTAGATCTGATTTCTCTTAGTTTGGCCGTTCTAAATCTTAGGAGATGGTTGAGAAAAACAAGGGCCCGAGCGGGCACAGCTTCTACCCGCTCGTGCAGGCCTTGTACCCGACCGTGTGCATTCAAATTAGCCCGAGCGGGCACCCATGCCCGAGCATGTTCCTCTTCAGCCCGAGTCGTACAAACCTACGACTATTGTTGGATGGTAATTAGCCCGAGCGGGCACACCAAATCCACCCAAGCGGGCACACCTCCCTGGTTGTGTTCCTTGAGTGTCCGAGTCGTGCAAAGCTACGGGGATGTTTGGTAGCAATTAGCCCGACCGGGCACTCCCAATCCACCCGAGCGTGTAGGTCTTGAATGGTTGCCTAAGGGTTAGAGTTATGCGTATTTTTCATAAAAAAATCAGAAAAATAAGCTTCAATGACGCATCTCTTCACTCCGCTAAGG
>CM071876.1:15995628-16020899 GCA_036759665.1 Gynandropsis gynandra | reverse complement strand
TAGTTTGGCCGTTCTAAATCTTAGGAGTTAGTTGAGATAAACAAGGGCCCGAGCGGGCACAACTTCTACCCGCTCGTGCAGGCCTTGGGCCCGACCGTGTACACCCATTTTAGCCCGAGCGGGCACCTATGCCCGAGTGTGTTCCTCTTCAGCCCGAGTCGTGCAAAACTACGGCGAAGTTTGGTGACAATTAGCCCGAGCGGGCACTCCAATTCCACCCGAGCGGGCACACATGCCCGAACATGTTCCTTGAGCACCCGAGTCGTGCAAAGCTACGGGGTTGTCTTGGCATCAATTACCCGAGCGGGCACACTTCCAATGCCCGAGCGTGCATGTCCTAAGATGTTGTTTCCACTCCTTTCGCTCGGTGTTTGAATGTTCACTTCAATCTATGGTCTTGCACAAGTTGAACCTTGTCACTCAACTATGTTTTCGGGGTTAAATTGCCATCATCTCTCGTGTTTCTCCTCATGTCTTCGTTTCCTATACAAAACATGAAATGTAGATGAAGTCCTTGAATAAACTCGATAAATGGGTGAAATCTAATAAATCTACTCAAAACTAGACCTAAGAATGATATAAAAACTACAACGGATTACGTGTTATCAGTATTTCGTCCATTTTTATTGTTAGATTCATCATTCGTTTAGACTTTACCAAGAATTAAGCATCATTTAGCCCTCTTCTAGCATTTTCTCGTGTATTTGTAGGAAATGAAGATATCGGATAACAACACGAGCAAATGTCATAAAACTAAGCAAAATCGTCATCCATTCAGCTATGCACGATCAACATCCAAGAATTATAATCCGAAGAAGAGAAATGGAAGCTAGCCGACAATAATACACATGGAAACCTTCGGCTGGAGCAATGATTGGAAAGACACGGCTCAGCTAAAATGCAAACTTGATGGAGCAGAAGAGGCATCACAGTGAGCAAGAAAATGAAACTCCAATCGCTGCAAACAAGAAAAGGAAATGGTCGCTGCACACAAAAATGGAAACAACCGCTGCACATAAATGGAAATACGGCTGGAACAAAATGGAAACCATAGGCTGCTAGAACAACAATTGGAAGATCACAACTGCACAAGAAAAGGCAGCACAATGAGTAAGCAAATTGAAACACCAGCAACAAAAATGTAAACCTTCAACCGCAATAGCAAAATGGAAACAAGACCACTAGAGTAAAATGGAAACAAGTGGCTGGTAAGGAAAAAGGAACGAAGTAGAAAAGGAAGCAAGCCAATGAAAAGGAAAAGAGGACGAAGGGGCAAAGGGGGAGCAGTTCAATTTCGGATAGAACAGATACAACACACACAAAAACACACGCGAGAGAGAGAGAGAGAACTGAAGAGCAGTATGCATATGAGGATAGAGACGGGACGACGAACTCGGAACACGGAGGAGCTGTTACTACGATATTAGAATATGGAGGAATCTTGTTCTTTATTTATGTTTAAGAAAGACTCCTTTTTTTATCTGCTTTCTAAGTCCATGTCTGAGTAGATCCATAGCTACGGGTTAGAGAGCTTTGTCGATATGAAGTGAAGTATTATGCTTAATGCTTGCTGGTTCTTATTGATTTTATTCTCGTTCGCAGCCTGAATAAAGGATTATGGTATTTTATTGTTTTCAGAATAATTGGTTGTTCCTAATGCTTTCGTTCTTGTACGCAACCTAATGAATGTTTGTAGAAGTCTAATGAATCTACGCCACGAGATTAGACTTGGGAACTTAGACACGATTTAGGGTCTCAATTGATTTAGAATCTATGCCAGATTGGTCAATTGGATCTACGGATTAGGATCGGTCTTAATGCATCTAGTGGGTGATATTATGCAGTCGGAAGATTGGTAGTACGCACGCTAGGTAGTGGACAACTCTACGCTAGTCAGATCCTACATTAGAGCTTGAATTTCCTGAATTCATGATAATATCTAAGACCAATGACTAGAAACTTGTGGTGTTTAGTTTATTGAGTTAAATCCGTTAGTTAGTTAGTTAGTTAGTTTATCTTTATTTGCATTCCAATCACTTATTGATTTTACACGTCCTACTCATTAGTCAACTAGCTTTATTGTTGCATCATTTCCCCAGTGTTCGATCTTGGTACTACACGATCTGTATTCTTGCGAAAACGTTAGCTTAGATATTTGTTACTTGAGATTAACCACATCAAGTTTTTTGCTCTGTTGTTGGGGAACTGATTACAACTTTAGAGTTAGGATAATTTTGAATTAGGATACAATTCTTTTACGGAGTCTTTAGATGTTTTTCATTTTTTACCTCTCAGAGCTTATTCTTGTTTTTTTTAGTTTGTGAGATAACAGGATTGAGTTGCATTCTTTGTACACTGGTATAGCTGAAGTAAAAGATCAAGTTGCGGAAATTTATCATATGTTGTCTAAATCACGCCGTCCGCATTACTCGGACCAATCATAGCAACAAGAAGTTCGGGGGTATGAGGAAGTGAATTACATGAGTTACAATAAGCCTTTTGCAAAGACTTATAACACTGGATAGAGAAATCACCTAAACTTCTCTTACACGAATTCCGACGGTGCATTAAACGTGCAACACGTATCGGGAAACTTTCAGCTGGGAATGATGCAAAGAAACCACAACTTTCAGCCACGGACACAGCCCCAAACTCTGAATTATCAGACACGTGCGCCCTCTCCTTCGCAACAAGAAGCTAACGCCGATATTACGTCTATGCTCGCTCAAATCTTATAAGGACAGAAACATTAATATGCCGAACTTCGAGGGATGAAAGCATATCATGACGATGTAAAGAAGTAAGTTGTGGGAATTCAAATGCACCTAAAGATCTTAGACAATCAGGTTGCACAACTTGCTGCAAACTCCTCTAAACCGCAAGGAGTTCTACCGAGGAGGCCGAAAGCAAACCCTCGTGAGCACCTCAATGCTATTTACCTAAGGAGTAGTAAGATGGTGGATCAGCCCGCTCCTTCGATATTTGAAAAGGGTGAAGCATCTATCACAGCAGTAGAAAAGGCTATCAACAAGCTTAAGGAGAAGCTCGAGGAGGAAGAGGAGCCAAACTATGTAAAACCAGCCCCGAGACTGCCTCCTTTGCCGTTTCCATTACGTGAACGCAAGAAAATGGTAGATCAGCCCACTCCTTCAACATTTAAAAATGATGAAACATCTAGTAAAACAGTGGAAAAGGGTAGTAACGTTGAAGAACACAAAAAGAAACCCGGGGAGGAGGAGGAGCCGAAATACATAAAACCCGATTTAAGACTGCCTCCTTTGTTGTTTTCCCAACGTCAACACAAAAAGAACGAGGATGTCTAATTCGCTAAGTTTTCTAAGATGTTGAACAAGATGCACATCACCATTCCATTTCACGAAGCATTGAAGAAGATACCTTCATACGCTAAGTTCTTGAAAGAGGTGCTTGGGAACAAACGAGACGTGGAGACGAAAACCGTAATGGTAACAAACTCAATGCTGTCACCAAATCTACCAAAGAAAAGATACCCGATCCAAGTATATTCGTGATCCCTTGAAAAATAGATGATTATAAAATTAACCATGCACTAATCGATGTCAGAGCAAGCGTAAGCGTGCTACCATTGTCGTTATACGAGAAATTGGATCTTAGGGGCAGATGGATCTTCAACCTAATGGCGCTTACCATGGCTGATCGAAGTGTGAGAATCCCCAAAGGATTTCTGTGAGACATACCATTATAAGTCGGAAAGTTCTTCATTCCGGTTGATTTCGTCGTCTTAGACATGGAGGAAAATGAGAAAATCATGATCACCTTCGGAAGGCCGTTCCTTAACACCGCAAAAACAATCATACATTCTATGGAAGGACGTCTAACACTGAATTTTGGCGACAAAGAAGTGGAGTTTAATCTAAATGGCACACTCAAGCAGTTGTGTTTGGTGGATTCAGTGTTTTACATCGACATCCTAGAGAAACTAGCCGAGGAGGTTTTTGAAGAGTTCGGGAATATGAATTCCCTTGAGATGGCTCTCTTAGCAGCTGAAAAAGAAGGATATAAAGACCCAAACAACCTAACATAATATACAAAGATGCTGGACGAAATGAAGGAGGACAAAGTCGCAGATGAAAAATTGAACGAGATGCGGGCAGAATTCCGCGCGACCCGTGCGCCACATATCGTATCTCGAACACAATAGAACGAAATTCAAAATAATGGAGGAGATCCGGACCACTTACTCCAAGAGCGGTGTTCATATCATACACACATTAGTATGGTTCAAGTGGACTTGAATTTGGACCAAAAAAATGCCGCAGAACAGTCCTCAACGAAATGAAGGAGGACATGACCGATTGTGAAAGGAGCACAACTGATCCGTGTGCTATACCCAATCGAGCATCCTATGCACGCGAGACGCTATGAACACGAAGAAGAAGAGGACGTCCACCCGATGAGTAAAGCATCTTGGTCAAGCTCGTGAACTTAAACAAGCGCTTCTCGGGAGGAAACCCGAGCCCCGTATCCTTTTATTTATTTCGTTTTATTTTTCAAAACTCAACTCTTCCTCTTTTCACACGCATGCACTCTACTAGCAACCTCGATGTATCGTACTCTCTCTTTTGGATTGTGTGATCTTTTGTTACAGGTTTTCCACTTCGACATCATCCAGATCAAATGAGAGACACATATACCCAGCTGCATCAACTCGGGAAAGAAAGAACACACTAGGTGCAAACATTCCTACCCTCTTTATTTTCCCTCGAGTTTTGGTATGCGAGCCCTTCTCTTAGGTTTTGAACATCAGGATGGTGTTCCGTTCATGTTTGGGGGATGGGGTACTATTTGAGTGTCATGATTGTGATTAGGATTAAATGCTGATTTCTTCGTTTTATTTTAGCTTTTACGTTAGTTTCGTTAGGATTAGACGGACGGATATCTGGTACGAACTTTTGAACTTTAGCCATCTTTGTGCAACTTTTTTGAATCGGGAACAAAAATCTAGGCTTGCTGATTAGTCTAGTAGTTGTGCATGAATACATAGCCTATAGTTGTATTCCACCCCCTAGGCTTCAATCCCAAGCACTTATATCTTCGAGTATATCGTTCATTCTTTGATATGCTTCTTTATCATTATAATTTCACGCGCTTACACTCCGTTGTCAATAGAATAATTTTTTTTAACTATTTCAGCCTACATTGACATTATTACATCGATCTTGATGGTTCGGGTCTAAGTCGTGGGTCAAGATTGTTTTTCTACGTCCTAAGGGTTAGAGTTGATGCACAATCACAATAGTTTAATCAAAAGAAAAAAATTATGCAATGACGCAACCTCTTCACTCAGTAAAGGTTACAAGACCTTATGATTGTGACAATCGGAAACCTAGGTCTAAGTAGAAGGCTTTCCTCTTCAACTCCGACGTCCTAGAAACCAAGCGTGATTTTTCAAAGAAAAAATGTGTGGAAATCGAAAAAAAAGAGAAATGAAGAAAAAATTGATTGTCTTAGGAATGGTATCTCACAGGAGCATATTAGAATAGGTATGGACATTGCTTGAATGTCGTCTAGGGGTTAGTGAAACAAACTTAGGATATGTGTAAGATTGCACGGCTAGTGGTTTCAGTGGTTAGAGGTCAGAACTCAAAACACTTAGATCTGTGTTCGTGTGACGCGTTGTTGTGTATGATGACTGATTTTTCGAAATGCTTGTGCTGGTATCCGGTTGTTGTCTAACTCTTCTCGTTCTTAGTTCTAGTCTTGCTTGAGGACAAGCAAAGGTTAAAGTATGGAGGAGTTTGATAACGTCTATTTTTTATAGTACTTTCGTCTATTTTATAGTTAGTTTCATCATTCGTTTAGACTTTACCAAGCATTAAGCATCATTTAGTCCTCTTCTAGCATTTTCTCGTGTATTTGTAGATAATGAAGATATCGGATAATAACACCAGAAAATGTTACAAAACTAAGCAAAATCATTATCCATTCAACAATGCACGGTCAACATCCAAGAATCATAAACCGCAAAAGAAAAATTGAAGCGAGCCAGCTGGAATACACATGGAAACCTTCGGCTGGAGCAATACTTGGAAGGACACGGCTCACCTTAAATGGAAACTTGCTGGAGCAGAAGAGGCAGCACAGTGAGCAAGAAAAGGAAACTCCAGCCGCTGCAAACAAGAAAAGGAAATGGCTGCTACACACAAAAATGGAGGCAGCACAGTGAGCAAGAAAAGGAAACTCCAGTCGCTGCAAACAAGAAAAGGAAATGGCCGCTACACACAAAAATAGAAACAACCGCTGCACATAAATGGAAATATGGCTTGAACGAAATGGAAACCTTAGGCTGCTGGAACAACAATTGGAAGAGCACAGCTGCACAAGAAAAGACAGCACGGTGAGCAAGCAAAATGGAAACACCAGCCGCCTGCAACAAAAAATGTAAACTTTCAACCGCATAAGCAAAATGGAAATAAGACCGTTGGCGTAAAATAGAAATGGGTGGCTGATCAGAAAAAGGAACGAAGGAGAAAAGGAAGCAAGCCAAAGAAAAGGAAAAGAGGAAGAAGAGGAAAGAGGGCAAAGGGGCAAAGGGGGAGCAGTTCAATTTCGGATAGAACATATACAACACACACAACAACACACGAGAGAGAGAATTGGAGAACATAATGCATACGAGGATAGAGACGGGACGACAAACTCGGAATGTGGTGGAGCTGCTGAAGACTACGATATTAGAATAGGGAGGAATCTCATTCTTTATCTATATTTAGGATAAACTTCGTTTGTGTTTTGTTTTCTAAGTCCATGTCCGAGTATATCCATAGCCACGGGTTAGAGAGTTTTGCCGATATGTAGTGAAGTCTTGTGCTTAATGCTTGGTGATTCTTAATGCTTTTATTCTTATATGCAACCTGAATAAATGATTATGGTATTTTATCATTTTCAAAATGATTGATTGTTCTTAATGCTTTCATTCTTGTACGCAACCTGAATGAATGTTTGTAGAAGTCTAATGAATCTATGCCATAGGATTAGACTTTGGAACTTAGCCATGATTTAGGATCTCAATTGATTTAGAATCTACGCCAGGTTGGTCAATTGGATGTACGGATTGGGATAGAGGTCTTAATGTATCTAGTGGGTGAGATTATGCAGTCGAAAGATTGGTAGTCAGTTCCTACATTAGAGCTTGAATTCCCTGAATTCGTGATAATATCTAAGAGCAATGATCCTATTAGAATTTCATTGCATTATCGTGCATCTCTCGAAATCTATGGTATTTAGTTTATTGAGTAAATCCGTTAGTTAGTTAGTTAGTTAGTTTATCTTTATTTGCATTCCAATCACTTATTGATTTTACACGTCTTACTCATTAGTCAACTAACTTTATTGTTGCATCGATTCTCCAGTGGAAACGTTAGTCTAGGTATTTATTTCTTGAGATTAACCACATCACTCACTACTCGGTTGAGTATCTCATGAGAATTTAAACAGGAAATCCATTCAGTCCCGGTAACCTTTTTCTCGGTCGAACTTCTCAAACAAAGAATTTGCTTAGGTCAATCAACATTTTGTCGAGTCACTGGATTTTTTTATATTTTGTTTGATCCCTATACTTGGTCGAACAATAATATTGCTTTGTTGAGTGCGTCATCCAACACAAAATCGTTCAACGAGCGGCTCTTCAATCGAAATTGTTTTGTATAGAGACTTCGCTTAGCCCGAATAATCTTACTGTTCAATCGAATGTGGGTATCGCCGTTCTAATTCCACCTAATTGACCACTACGATTGGTTCTAGCGGCATCGTACTCAACCAAACACCACACTAAAAAAACCCTAAATCGAACTTCTGATCAATTTTTCGTTAAAAATTCACAAAACTCCCAATTACAAATGACCAAACTCTCTCATACCACTGTAGGATTACCATAGAAGCAATGGAAACATATTATAAACAATTAATTTTGAGATATATCCCTTTTATGGAATTGTTTTAGTTGTATATCTAAACATTGCACATATAGATCGAATCTACTAATCTTAATGAGAGTTTCACACTTTAGAATTGAGTTTCGAACATACAAAACCACCACCAGAGCCCATTTCGAGATCTTTTTTCACCGTTAATTTTGATGAGAGCCAAAATTGTTGGAAGTTTTTCTCACTCTATTTCCAACACATTGTTGTAGAAATAGTTTGTTTAATTTTGTTTTAAAAGGTTAATCCTGTTAACTCTATTTTATGATTAATCATTTAATGGGTTACATAATTACCTATAATCTCTGTTCTAAAAATCGGCCTAGGTGGCCACCTAGGCGGTGCCTAGGCGCTAGGCGGTGGCCGGGCGCCCCGATTAATCACTAATCGGAGGTTCTAGGCGGACCGGACGCTTGGGCGGTCTAGGCGGACGCCTAGGTGGACGATTAATCGCTAGGCGGCCGTCTAGGCGGGCTAGGCGGTATTCTAGTTTTAAAGGTAGAAAAAGAAAAAATTAAGACAACAAAACTTTAACAACTAGTTTATCAGGATGATAACGAAATTAGAATAATTTAGAATGAGTAAATGATTACAAAATTCATTTATTTATTTTTCATTATAGTTATATAAATAATCATTTGTTTCTTGTGTAAGTAGGTATGCACAAAAAGACGAAACCGACTTGATAGTAAAAGGTTGAATAATCTGTTTATTTTTAATTCAATGTGAGGTTGGTGGTTTAAAATAAAAATAAATGAACAAGACTTTGAATGTGTTTCTATTTAATGATCTGTATCATTTTCAAGATTGGATTGTTGATAATGGAAAAACGAACGATGGATCAATGGAAGAATATGAAGGATCAAACCAAAATGTGTTGACATATGAATGTTCAAGAGATCGAGCAAGTGGATGATTTACTTATAGATAGAAAGTTTGATGAATCATATTTTGATTCCGAAGAAGAAGAAACTAACATACAGTTTGAATTTGATTAACAACATTTCAATATAAAATATAAAAAAAGTTGAATGATTATAAATGTTTTGAATTAAAATTTTGGATTAATATTATATATATATATATATATAAATCCGCCTAGCCCGCCTAGACGCTGAATATCCGCCCGCCTAGCGCTTTATTGAATCTTGCCTATAATTATAAAATAGTTACATTTACAGCACTTAACTGTTACAGGACATTTTACATGATGATGTAATTACTGCATAGGTAGATTTTCTTTAACGTATATACGGAGAAGAAGACGTTCCCCACATCATCTGAAATCAAGGAACTAAATTAAACAATGGTTATAATGTTTGGTAATTAGTAAATGGCATATTATGTGGTCATATCCCATAATCAAAAGACATAGGCTCACAAAATTTCATGTGAACCCAATTAAAAACGAAAATAGAACACATGAAAGGAAATAAGCAAGTTGAGTGAGAACAATTTGCATAAAACACTCACAAGACATGTTCTTTTTTCCTCCACCACCTCAATAAATAATAAGAAAAAAAACCAACTACAAAAATCTCTAGAGATATGTAGATTTCGCTCAAACAAATTTAAATGATAATATAACTCTTCTCTCTCTCTCTCTCTCTCTCTCTCTCTCTCTCTCTCTCTCTCTCCCCATTTGCAGCTCTCATGCATAAAGCCTTTCAATGCCCCCAATAAAAATCCATCATAAATGAACAACAAACATGCACATGCCCACTCTTCTCCATCCACACATTTTCAATCCTAATTTTGTCCCCATCCAACTTCCACAAACTAGATATATATATATATATATATATAAAGAGAGAGAGAGAGAGCGATCTCTAAAGGGTACTGTTGGTAAAAGATTAGATTATGATGAAAAGCTCTCATAAGAAGCTTGGACTCACAGAGTTGATGGAGAAGTGGATAAAGAGAAAGAGAGGCCATTTTGCGGTGTACACGAGGGACGGGAGAAGATTTGTCTTGCCATTGGACTATTTGAATCATCCGATCTTTCAAGTTTTGTTGGAGATGGCAGAGGAAGAGTTTGGGACGACCATATGTGGCCCATTAAAGGTTCCTTGTGATGAAAGGTTGATGGAATACATCATCTTGTTGATGAAGAGGAACTTGTCTGGGAATGATGATGATGATGACATGGAGAAAGCTGTCGTCGCATCTATGACAACATGCAAGGGAGCTTCGATATCCTCTCTCTTACCTCTCTTTCGTGGTCATGCCCATGAACAGTCTCAATTTCAGTCTTTAGTTACCTGACAGTATGAGAGATGATTATCAATAAATGGTGTTATAGAGAGCTTTTACTAGCAACATTTGTTATCTTTGTCTATAGAGACAGGATTCTGAAAGCTTCAGATGTACCATTTATTCAGTTTTGACCGGATTTTGACAAAAACATTCAGTGATTTGATTCTAAATCGTTTTCTAACCAAGCGAGTGTAATGCGATATAGAACTAAACCTGAAGTGAAGTTAGGTGGGAAGGGGGTGGCTTCCTGTTAGAGTTTCGACATGGCATGTTTTATGAGATCTTTCCTTAAAATCTTGCCAGAGGGGTTCTTGGGAATGGAGGATACAAATGAAACTTTACGAATCCTCTTATACGGTGCTACCTGCGCAATCCGAATGCCCACAGGCTGAATTCAGGAAATGGAGTTATATAAGTGATGAACGTAATCTGCATCACAGAGATACCTGTTTGGCGACGAAATCCATGACTTCGTACTGTGCCAAAGCACTTCCATCTTTTCTGACAATGTATGCCATTGGACACTGTCCAGCCTCCTTGTCAGGAAACCTTGAGACCAAAGGATGAGCAAGAAACTTTAAGCTAAAGGATCAATGGAGAAAAGAATCATCCAGGGGACATCGTTTTGCAGGTCTTACGGTATAACGGCAGCATCAGCGATATCTGGATGAGAGAGCAGCAACGCCTCAAGCTCAGCTGGAGGGACCTGGCAAACATTTACGAAAGCATGCTTTTTGAGAAGGAATGCGATATCAAAAGATCAAGTTTCTTGTATCAAATGGTTATGCCACGACCAATCTGAATGATGCTATACCATAAACAATCAATTTACAGATAAACTTAGATTTTCTGGCCACAAATCCTAATCCACCAGCTAAATTCCACGAGCGGGCCTTTGTGTTCAACCTTATGTAAACAAATAGGGGATTGGCGATTATCAACGGTCTTGTATACTTCACCTGATAACCCTTGTATTTGATCAGCTCCTTCAACCTATCAACAACGTGAACAAACCCTTCCTCATCAATGTAACAAAGATCTCCAGTTTTCAACCATCCCTCTGAATCGATTGCAGAGGCAGTGGCTTCTTCATTCCTAAAATAACCTTAAAGAGAGCACCAGGAACCAGTTTCAGATAACCAAGAACTTATCACTACGAGACATCCTAAGAAGACTAACATCCGAAAGATTCCACCTTTCATTACGGTAAGACTTCTAAGCAAGAGTTCACCGGTCTGGTTCACACCCAGGGCCCTGCCGGTACACGTATTTACGATCTTCACCTGCACACTCGGAGCCAAAAGCCCGGCGGTTCCGTACCTCTTGGACTCCTCTTGAGTAAACATCGAAGACACGACGGACGTTGACTCAGTCAACCCGTACCCTTGAAGAATCTTCACCGTCGGATATTTCCCGAAAAACCCTTCTATTACCTCCTTACTCAACGAAGCTCCGCCGGCGACAACTGTGTGCAGAGAACCCAGGTTGTGCTTGGCTTTGATCTCGTCGGAGTTGTTGATCATGGCGATCAGAATTGGCGGCACTAGGGTCAGGTACGAGGCTCGGTGGTTCTCCACCGCAGAGAGCATCTGGATCATATCGAACCTTGGAAGAATCACCACCGTCCATCCCATTGCGACGAGACCGATGGTGAAGGACGCAAAGCCGAACACATGGAACATGGGGATAGTGCAGATGGTTCGTTGCTCAAGTTCAAATCTAGCTCGGTAGATCTGAACTAAAGCGATGAGGTTACGGTGAGTCAACATTACGCCCTTGCTCGTCCCGGTCGTGCCCGACGAGTACAGCAGAGCCGCCGTGTCGTCCTGGTCTACTCGGTCCTTGACTCGAAGCCCACTCGGTTTTGGTTCCGTCCTCATCATTGCGTCCAATCTTCCGACTACCTTCACTCCGTGAGTGTGATTAACGTGCTCCTTGTCCATGAGAACCACCGCGACATTCGTCCCCCAAGCGTCGGCGGCGGCGGCAAGTTTGGGAACGAGACCGCTCGTGGTGAAGGCGAGAAATGGGCACGAATCTTCGATCTGTATAGTGATTTCAGCCGAAGTGTTGAGAGGGTTTGCGGTGGTGATAATGGCGCCCACGGACATGACAGAGAGGCAAACGACAGGGAAGAGGACAGAGTTCGGAGAGAGTATAAGGACGACGTTGCCCTTTCGCAAACCGCATCCAGACAGAGAAGCTGCGACATTATCGACTGATCTCCATAGCTCCGAGTAGCAGAGACGGCGATTGGTGACAGCATCAACGAAGGCGGTCTGGCCGCTGTGAGGCTGCGAAGAGATGAAACTCGTGATGTCGAGATATGGGTTTGGCGGGAGAGCTAAGGGGTGGCGTTTGCTGTAAAAAGTTGAATTGGATTTGCAGAAACCACTTCTGTCTGTCGCCGGAGATTCTCCGACGTTATACCGCGGCTGCCCCATGTTCATGAACTAACAAAAACCTTGGCTTTGGTCTTATCGAACAAAATAGGTTTTGTGACTAAATTCGTTAATTTATTTGTCGTTGGGATATTTTCAAAGTCCACTCGGACAAATAAATGAAACGTTCAAATTAGGCATATACATTGTTAAATTAAAATTATTCGTATCAACACAGATTCAGTTAATTCTTTTTTTTTTAATTTCAACAATTAGTTTAATTGGTTATATAGAACTTTATTATTTATTTTAATCGATTCAACTGGACTGACATAAAATAATTTAATCCAATTGCATTCATCATATTGAATCGGTTATAATAAAAAAATTCATTGTTGTGTTACTAAGATTTCAATTCTACCATTTAAAAAAAGTATATTAATTTCAAATAAAAAAAGTATATAAATTCATATTATCATTATCATTTAATGGACAGTTTTCTATCTCCTCCAAATCTCCTCAATTTTCCTCTCTCCTCGGGCGAAAATTACAAAATTATTCTGTTGTGAATTGGATAATCTGATTGAGTTACGAGTAATATGTATAAATTCAATTTTTTTTCAAAACGATTCTTATATTAATATAGTCAAAACAAGTTACTGAGTGAAATGGAATGAGTCAAATGATCGTTGTGAGTGACAGAGTCTCTTCGAGTCGCACAATCACACTGGATCACAAAGTCATATTGAAACATATGGTCGCAGTGGGTCCACAAAATCTCATCGAGTCGCACGCACGGTCGCAGTGGATCATAAAGTCTCATCGAGCCGCACGGTCGCACTGAAATACATGGTCGTAGTGGGTCATAGGGTCGCATTGGATCACAAAGTTTCATCGAGTCACAGGGTCGCACTAGGTGATAGAGTCATATTGAACCACATGATCGCAGTGGATCACAAAATTTACCTTTTAAAATGTTTTTATCACAGATGTAATGGATTCATTGCATGAGAAAATTACAATGATTTATTTTTGTATGATGGTAAATGAAAAAAAAACGTAAATGGAGAATCTGAATAGAATGGTAGATTTCAGGAAAACGAGAGAGTATTTTTCTGTTATCCTCCAATTAGTCTGACATACTAGAAACTTATTGATGAGTTATGCACATAGATGAAGGTGGAAAAAAAATTAACGAAGTTGAAGTTAAGATATTTGCGTAATATTTGTGAAAATATGAAGCCAACATATATGATGAATGACAAACATCTTATTTGTTATTTGTTCGATCACATAAGAGGAATTCGACCATTACTGTATGCGGAGTTAGAATCGATAAGTGTGAAGTGCTAAATGGAAATTGAGAGGAAAGTTGAACCTCTAATTCCTGCTTTTGAAAACATTGCAAGAGAAGGTGAGAATGGAGGTGTTGTAGATTATGATAACTGTGTTATTGTACGTTCAAATAACAAAAGTAGAGTTTTCAAAGTAATTACCTAAACGTTGGTCTAGGTAATTATTATTTGAGATTAACCACATCACTCAAGTTTTTGAGGTAATTATTACTTGAGATTATGTTGACTATTGACATAAATCACGTACTTGAGATTAATTATTACTTCGAGCTAGACCGAGTAGTGAGTGATGGGGTTAATCTCAAGTAATAATTACCTAGACTAACGTTTCCGAAAGAATACGGATTGTGAAGTGCCAAGGTCGAACACTGGGGGATCGATGCAACAATATATAAAGCTAGTTGACTAATGAGTAGGACGTGTAAAATCAATAAATGGTTGGAATGCAAATAAAGATAAATTAACTAACTAATGGATTAAAGTCAATAAACTAAACACCACTAATTTCAAGAGATGCGCAACAACGCAAGGAAGTTCTAACAAGATCATCGGTCTATGATCATGGACAACGTTGAGGATCCCGAACATGAAAAGGATGCCTCAATATTACAAGAAAGTCCCATGACCCGAGCTAAGGCAAGAAAGGAGAACAGGACTCGTGCCGTGGCGAGCGAGGAGGACACGACCCGTGCTGAATCAAAAGAGAAGGACGCGACCCCTCCAAAGGAGAGAAAGGCGGATGCGACCCATCCCAAGGAGAGAAAGAAGGACTCTGGTCCCGTGACCCGTGCTAGGGCTAGAGAGGAGGATGCCTTAACCATACCAACAGGTCCTGTGACCCGAGCTAAAGCTAGGACGCTCAAGGAAGCTATCGTCGGAATTCTCACGGCTGTGCAAGTTCAAGATGAGTGCTCAAGTCCACAAGAAAGTTCCAACATCCGAGTCATACTACAAGCCGAAGCAGATCTCGCAACGATCCACAATTAGAGTAAGTGTTTCGTGTGAGCTCTTTTCCCACTGTTGGTTTTGTCCCACGTGGATTTCCAACGGCGATTTTTTAACGAGGCCACGACTCACTTTCGTTTCCCTAATTTTTGACTTGAGACTTCATACGTCAATCTTATCGAATTATTTTATCTTACGTTTATTTTTATTTCGAATTTTGAATTTTTTGTTCATTTAAGTTACAAGCCTTGCCTGGCTTGCATGCATTTATGGTGGCATTGAAGTCTTGCATGACTTCTTCCTTCATATGGCCATCCACCCCCTTATACACACAAGAACCTTGATTTTTAATTTTAATTTCGAATTTCTCTTTGAGAATTCCTCCATTGTTGGTGTGTCATATCCAGCAAGTTTTGGTGCATAATATCCAACATTCGTTCATTCTTCGTAGGTCTGTCATATCCTCGAAGACGAGCTCGGTAAATCGAGAGCCTTCTACAACTCTCGTGTGACCTATCATTCCAAAACGCCTTGTGTAAGGAGTCTTCTGACTCTACTGCAGCAAGGATTCATTCGTTCTTAGTAGGAACATCATATCCTCGAATACGAGCTCGATAAATTGAGAGTCTTCTGCAACTCTCGTATAACCTATCGTTCCACACGCCTTGTGTAAGGAGTCTTTCGACTTGCTGCAGCAAGGGTCACCCATCCTACCTTCGTTATAGAGTGTCGTTCCATCGAGGTTCACGTTAGATATTATAACAAACTCATGGAATTCAAGCTCTAATGTAGGATCTGACTAGCGTAGACTTGTCTACTATCTAGCGTGCGTACTATCAATATTCCGACTGTGTAATCTCACCCATTAGATACATTAAGGCCGTTATCCTAATCTCTAGTCCAACTAACCAACCTGGCATAAATTCTAAATCAATTGACACCCCAAATCATGGTTAAGTTCCAAATTCTAATCCTTTGATGTAGAGGCATTAAACTTCTACAATCATTCGTTCAGGTTGCATACAAGAACGAAAGCATTAAGAAACAGCCAATCATTCAGAAAATGATCAAATACCATAATCAATCATTCAAACATTAAGCTCAAGACTTCATTACATATTGGAAAAACACTAACCCGTAGCTACTGAATTACTCGCTAAACATAAAACAAAACGAAAACTTATCTTCCCTTCTCTTCTTCAGCTCCAAATCGTCCTTCTCCAGCCTCTCCCCCTCCGTCCAAACTCCTCTAGGCCGAATCTAAGCTCCCATCCTTTCCTTTTTGTTCTAATTTCCTCTTCTATGCTCGTTTCTTTTTTCTCCGTTTCTGTTTTCTCCGGTTTCATTTCTTCTTGTGCATTGGTTGTTTCCTTACTTATTGTGCAATGACTGTTTCCTTTCTTCTCTTCAGCTGTGCAGCCTTTAGTTTCCTTTTTCTTTCTCCAGCCAAATTTCCTTTTCTTGCTCCAGCCGATTTCCATTTTGTTGTTCCAACCGATTTCCATTCTTGTGCAGCAGCTTTGTGTTTCCAATTTGTTTAAACGACTTGTGTTTCCATTTCTTCTTGTGCATCAACGTTTTCCTTTCTTCTTGTGCAGCAAACCATGTCCTCTTTCCATTTTGTGGAGGCGGCAACCGATTTCCATTTCTTTCATACCAACGACTGGTTTCCATCTCCTTTAGGCAACAACCGCTATTTCCATTTTTGTGAGTAGCGGCCATTGTTTCCATTTTGTGTGGGCAGCGGCCATTGTTTCCTTTTTTGTGTGGGCAGCGGATATTTTCATTCTTCTTCCATCCATGTTTCCATTTTGTGTAGGCCGTGAGTTTCCATTTCTTCGAAGGCCAGCGGCTAGTGTTTCCATTTTGCCCCAGCGGCCATTGTTTCCATTTTGTGTAAATGTTAACCGATTTCTATTTTATGTTCCAGCCATGTAGCTTCCATTTCTCCTCTCCGGTTTAGAATTCTTGAATGATGACCTTGCATAGCCGATCAGAATGTGGTTTTCCTTGGTTTTACGTCATTAGCTCGTGTTTATATCTAATATCTTCATTTCCTGTAAATACACGAGAAAATGGTAGAAGAGGGCTAAATGATGTTTAATACTCGGTAAAGTCTAAATGAATGATTAAACTAACTATGAAAATGGATAAAAATACTATAACAAAATAGACGTTATGAAACTGCCCCAGGCATGAACATTTGCTCGTCCTAGAGCAAAACTAAAGTTAAGTGCAATGAGAGTTAGACAACAACCGGATACTAGCATAAGCAATTCAAAAAATCAACCATCATGCATAACCCCTAGACGACATCCAAGCGATCTCCATACCTATTCTCTTATGCTCACGTGAGATACCATTCTTAAGACAATCATTTTTTCTTGTTTCTCTTTTTCCTCTTTTTTCAGTTTCCACAAATTTTTACTTTGAAAATTCGCATTCGATTTCTAGGACGTTTGGGTTGAAGAGGACAACCTTCAACTTAGACCCAGGTTGTCGATTGGCACACTCATAAGTTCTTGTATCCTTAGCGGAGTGAAGAGGTTGCGTCATTACAGAATTTTTTTCTTTGATTAAACTATTGTGAGTATGCATCAACTCTAACCTTTAGGACGTAAAAAACAGCCTCGACCTACCATTTAGAGCCAAACCATCAAGATCGGTGCACTCATGTCAATGTAGAGCTGAAATAGTTAAAGAACTAATTCTATTGACAGCGGAGTGTAAGCACGTGAAATTCTAATGATAAAAAGAGGAAATAAAAGAATGAATGATATACTCGGAGATATAGGTACTTGAGATTGAAACCTAGGGGGCGGAAAACAACTATAGACTATAGATTCATGCACAACTACTAGACTAATTGATATCTAAAGGTATTTTTGAGCAAGCCTAGACTTTTGTTCCCGATTCGACAAAGTTGCAAAAACATGGCTAAAGTTCAAAATTTCATACTAGATATCCGTCTGTCTAATCCTAACGAAAAATAATATAAATGCTAAAATAAAACGAAGAACTCAGCATCTAATCCTAATCACAATCATAACACAGGAAGAGTACCCCCCAGACTTGAACGAAACACCATCCCTGTGTTCAAAACCTAAGAGAATAACTCGCATTGAATAACTCAGGGGAAGATAAAAAGGGTAGGAACGTGTGCACCTAATATGTTCTTGTTGTCCCGAGTTGATGCAGCTGAATACATATGTGTGCATATGATGCCGTTCAATGTAGCACATAGATCGATTGGGCTCCTTGCAGAATCAATTAAATCCTCCCTATGCTTGGTCGTATTGTTCCCTAAGTATGAAGCCCGATCGTGCAGTCCAAATAGCTTGGTTGTGCAATTTATAAGTCCGGTTTGTGCACTCTATGAAACCGGCTGGGCGTTCATCTCTCGTTTCTTTCAAAGTTTTCAGAATTTATTGGTGGGTGAGCCTTTGTGGTGAAGGCTTCATCTTCAACTTGGGTGATTTCTCGATGCTCCAATTGTGTGTTGGGCGTTTGGTGTTGCTTCTCGGTATCTCGGGATTGTTTATATACTTATTTGCATCGCATTTAGCTCGGGTCGTGCAGAAGTCTCATTCGGGGGGTTCCTTCTTCTTTTCATTGTCTAGTAGCTCGTTTGGTTCCTTATATAGTACTTCTCCAGCTGCTAAGAGAGTTGTGTCTAGGAGATCCATACTCTCAAATTCATCAAGTATTTCCTCGGTTAATTTCTCCAAGACGTCGATGTAGGACACCCAATCTATCATGCACGGTTGCTTAAGTGTGACGTTCATGTTGAACTCCACTTCCTCCTCGGGTTTCTTCTGATGCTCACTAATATCCATAGCCTTATCCGCTGCTATGTTATATGCTTCCTCCTTTTCAAATATTGAAGAAATGGGATGATCCACCATTTTCTCGCGTTGACGTTGTAGGAATGGCAATGGAGGCAACCTCGGATCTGGTTTTACATATTTTGGCTCCTCTTCCTCCTCGGGTTTATCCTTAAGCTCATTAATAGCATTTTCAGCTATTGTGATGGATGACTCACCTTCTTTGAATGTTGTGGGGACATGCTTATTCAGCGTCCTACTGCTCTTTAAATGGATAGCATTGATTTGCTCATAGGGATTCCATTCGGGCCTCTCCGGTAAAACTCCTTGTGGACGTGATGCCCCTTGTTCTAGTTGTGCAACTCGTGTCTCCATATGTCTAAGGTGAGTTTGAAAGCCCTCTATCTACTTCTTGGTGCTCTCTTGATCCGTTTTCACTTCTCTCAATAAATTATTCTAATTTTGTTGCACTTCCACCAATCTTGTGAATGCATAATCTCACCCGCTAGATGGATTAAGACAGCTATCATAATCTCTAAATCCAATTGAACAGTCTGCCATAGATTCTAAATCAATTGAGACCCTAAATTATGGCTAAATTCCAAAGTCTAATCCCATGACGTAGATTCATTAGACTTCCACAATCATTCGTTCAGGTGTTGAATAAGTACGAAAGAATTAAGAACAACCAATCATTGTGAATATCCATAGCCTTATCCGCTTCTATGCTATATGCTTCCTCATTTTCAAATATCGAAGAAATGGGATGATCCACCATTTTCTCGCGTTGACGTTGTGGGAATGGCAATGGAGGCGACCTCGGATCTGGTTTTACGTACTTTGGCTCCTCTTCCTCCTCAGGTTTCTCCTTAAGCTCGTGAATAGCATTTTCAGCTGTTGTGATGGATGATTTACCTTCTTTGAATGTTGTGGGCACAGGCTGATCCAGTGTCCTACTGCTCCTTAAATGGATAGCATTGATTTGCTCACAGGGATTCCATTCGGGTCTCTCCAGTAAAACTCCTTGTGGACGTGCTGCCCCTTGTTCTAGTTGTGCAACTCGTGTCTCCATATGTCTAAGGTGAGTTTGAAAGCCCTCTATCTACTTCTTGGTGCTCTCTTGATCCGTTTTCACTTATCTCAATAAATTATTCTGATTTTGTTGCACTTTCACCAATCTTCTGAATGCATAATCTCACCCGCTAGATGCATTAAGACAACTATCCTAATCCCTATATCCAATTGACCAGCCTGCCATAGATTCTAAATCATTTGAGACCCTAAATTATGGCTAAGTTCCAAAGTCTAATCCCATGATGTAGATTCATTAGACTTCTACAATCATTCGTTTAGGTTGTGAACAAGTACGAAAGAATTAAGAACACCAATCATTGTGAAAACGATCAAATACCATATTCATTTATTCAAGTTGCGTACATGAATAAAAGCATTAAGAACCACCAAGCATTAAACACAAGACTTCATTACATATAGGCAAAACTCTAACCCGTAGCTACTGAACTACTCGCTAAACATAAAACAAAACGAAAACTTATCTTTCATTCTCTTTTTCAGCTCCAAATCGTCCTTCTCCAGCCTCTCTCCCTCTGTCCAAACTCCTCTTGGCCAACTCTAAGCTCCCCTCCTTTCCTTTTCGTGCTGATTTCCTCTTCTCTACTCGTTTCCTTTTCTCGGTTTCCATTTTCTTGTGTTTTCTTTCTTCTTGTGCAGTAGTTATTTCCTTTCTTTTTGTGCAATGGTTGTTTCCTTTATTTTCTTCAACTGTGCAACTTTTTGTTTCCTCTTTTCTTGCTTTAGTCGAATTGCCTTTTCTTGCTCTAGCTGATTTCCATTTTGTTGCTCCAACCGGTTTCCATTCTTGTGCAGCAGCTTTGTGTTTCCAATTTGTTCCAGCGGCTTGAGTTTCTATTTCTTCTTGTGCAGCAACGTTTTTCTTTCTTCTTGTGCAGCAAATCGTGTCCTTTTTCCATTTTGTGGAGGCAACAACCGATTTCCATTTCTTTCATGCCAACGGCTGGTTTCCATTTCCTTTAGGTAGCAACCGCTATTTCCATTTTCATGAGCGACGGCCATTGTTTCCTTTTTATGTGGGCAGCGGCCATCGTTTTCTTTTTGTGTAGGCAACAACTATTTTCATTCTTCTTCGAGCCATATTTCCATTTTGTGTAGGGTCGTGAGTTTCCATTTCTTTGAAGGCCAACGACTGGTGTTTCTATTTTGCTCCAGTGGCCATTGTTTCCATTTGTGTAAATGTTAGCCGATTCTATTTTGTGTTCCAGCCGTGTAGCTTCCATTTCTCTTCTTCGGTTTAGGATTCTTGAATGATGATCGTGCATAGCAGAACCGAATGTGGTTTTCCTTGGTTTTGTTAAATTTGCTCGTATTTGTATTCGATATCTTCATTGCCTGTAAATACACGGGAAAACGCTAGAAGAGGGCTAAATGATACTTAATGCTCGGTAAAGTCTAAATGAATTATTAAACTAACTTTGAAAATTGATACAAATACTATAACAAATAGATGTCATTAGTTAACATCACCAATATCCTCTTGCTTGGGGAATAGTCGACGGACAAAAGGACGAGTCATAGACGTAGTTTATGTCAAGGTTTAAAGAGGTGATACCGAATCACAAACGTGGTTTATGTCAATAGTTGACGAATAAAAGGAATTTGACCATGGATGTGGTTTATGTCATAGTTTTTTGCACGTCATATATTGCAAAATATAAAGAGCTACGTCAATAAAGGCCAATGTAAAGAGTTCAAAGGGTGATACTGTGGCACAAATGTTCTTAAAATGTGAAGGAACTACTGGTGACAGTTGAATGGTTCAATAGGTTTCTAAAATTTTCACACTATATGTTAAGAAAACGTTACATGAACGGTTTGGACAGACACCCAAGTATGAGGTTATTGAATTGAACAGGGTGAATGATGAGTGTGAGGTGAGGAATGAGAAAGGTAGATGATTTGTAGTGAGTCTTCCAAAAAGAACGTGCGACTGCAGAATGTTTGATATGGATAAGTATCCATGGAGTCATGTAACTACGATGCACATAAGGTTGATAAAGGTCACAAGATACTAGAACTATGTTCAACATAGTGATCCGGGATACATGGAATTTGGCTTACCAAGAAACTATGTATCTGGTTCCTTATTACAGTGATTGGAACATTTCTCCTCAATATTCTGAAATTACAGTTCTACCTCCTATGTTGGTTGAGAAAAGACAAAGTGAGAGGCGTAAAGAGATAAATGCAACCTATGCAGACCTATGCGACCTTTGTGGCCCATTCGACCCATACGACCAATACGACCTTTTTGACTCAATGACCGTACTTACTTAGGGGTACTTCGAAAGGAATCTCCTTATCCTTAGAGGGGACCTCTTCGACAAGATCCACTGTAGTATCCTCGGAAGGAACCTCCTTATCCTTAGAGGGGATCTCTTCGACAGGATCCACTGTTGTATCCTCGGAAGGAACTTCCTTAGGGGCAACCTGTTTGACAGGATCCACTGTAGTTTCCTCGTCGGCGACTTCATCGATAGTAACCAATGGAGCATCTGCATAAAATTACTTCATTCATTAGACTCGTCGTTCGTTATCTTCAATCTCTATTTTTTTTTCGCCCACAATCTTTTTCCTCTTAGTCCCTTCCCTTTCCCCTTCTTTTGATCACCAAGAACTGCTTTTCGCGTCAACAGTTCTTGCTTACAAATTCCTCCCAACAAATACCCTTCGGATTTCTACGAAGATGTTCCATCCATATCTGAACATCGAGATTGTGGCATCCCTCATAATCATCCAGATCAATAAGTAAAGCTTTCTCTTCGTCTTCAGCAAGAAAAATACTTTGAATATCTTGAAGAACAAAAAAATAATCATTATTACCCTCTGTGTAATTGTTACCCTTGTGACCCTTGTATAATTGTTACCTTAGAATCTCCGATCAGCCTTATCATATCTACATACTTCAGATTAATACTGGATTTAACCATCTTCTTGCACATTCTTGGGCATGATGGATCCGCATCCAAAACATCAACATACCATCCCTTTCCGCCCAAACTAAGGATGGTTTCGAATGGAAGTAATATTAAATTAACCATCTTCTTGCACATTCTTGGGCATGATGGATCCGCATCCAAAACATCAACATACCATCCCTTTCCGCCCAAACTAAGGATGGTTTCGAATGGAAGTAATTGAAATATTAAAACAAAATGATAAGAATGCAAAAAGTACGAAAACATTCAAGTTATTCGAATAATATATACAACTTACCATTAGTGAGATCATGAAATAGCCACAATACCATTTTGGTTTCGGTGATTCTCCGCTAACGTGCTTGCGGCAAGTATCCACAATCTTCTTAAATGTGTAACGGCCCCATGGAAAGCCTTCACAAAATTCCAAGTCATCAACCATGTCAATGAGATCATGGTTGATAGAGTTGTCTGATGAAGGCTTGTGAGCCATAACTTGCGCCAACAACATAAAAGTTGCCAACCTCGTTAGGTCGTCGGAATTCTAAGCCTTCACAAGCTTTCCAATGATTTGTGCGGGGGTCACCTTTGCATGGCCCGAATTCTTCAGCCTGAATTTATCACCCCTTTGGACTCCAATCCTTTGGGATATGGTCCGCATTTCAATATGAAAATTAGTGAGTGTTCCACTATAGAGTACCGGATGAGAACACCGTTTAAGACAAACCACAACTCCTTCTTGTCTCGTACAATCACGGAGTGATTTAGGAGGATAGACATTTGAACCTTAGTCAATGTGGAGTCACACTGGAAATGGAATAAATGCCTAAATTATGACTCCTTCTCAAAGTAATGCAACTCGTATTCATCTAAGATTCCTGTCAGCTTCGTTATTGTCTCGTGAGGATAACACTTGGTGGTGATATTTGGCATTGTGTGCATTAGCTTATTCATACACAAACTTCGGCTTTGGCGCCACCTGCAAAATGGCCAATTATTAAGAATACATTATACTTCTACCGACTCAAGCGACCCATTCAATGCAACCGACCCATGCGACTCAACTAACCCATTAAACTCAAACGACCCTCGAACCCTCTGCGACACTAAACTGACTCACTGAGACTCTAGCGACCCATGCGACTCAATTGACCCATGTGACTCAATCGACCCACGGGGCATAATATCAAGCGACCCATGCGACTCAAACAACCCTTGCGAACCCCTGCGACGCTCAAGCGACCATTGCGACCCAAACAACCTCACTGAGACAACCGACTCAAACGACCCTTAGACCCCGTGCAACGCTCAAACGACCATTGCGACCCCAACCGACTCACTGAGACAATCAACTCAAACGACCTTAGACCCCTGCGACGCTCAAGCGACCATTACGACCCAAACCGACTCACTTTAGCCCGACCCTTGTGACTCAACCGACTCACTGAGACTCAACAGACTCACTAACACTCACGCCCATTTCAAATCAATAAACCATTTTGCGACTCGACAACCTGCAAAACCCTAGAAATCAATCTACTTACACACTTTGACGCCATTAAAGATTTACTCGTGCTCTCTTCTTCACTGCTGCTGCTTATTCTAGCCATTTCCTTCTTGCCAACTTCAAATCGATCCCTCTCAAGTTCGAAATCACTTTGTCTTTCTTGCTCTAAACTTTGAAACAGGTTTTCACGTCGAAAAACTGTTCGTCTTTCTTGCTTTTGACATGGTTTGACAGTTTTTCGCGTCGAAAAACTGCAGAACGTGTGTTTATTCGAAAATTAACAGCAAATTTGTCTTTTCTTCAATTTTTTTTCTTATTTAATAATTATTTTAAGAAATGATATTTTTGAAGCGGTTTAGCCCTACGAGATATATCTGATCATCTGCCGTTTAGATGATGTTTCTTTTGGTGTTGGCAAAATTATACTCATCAGATTTTAGTGAAAATTAAATAATTTTCTAGAATGTTAAAATTCATTATTATCAACGAAAATAATTGAAACTCAGTAGGTTTGAACATATTTGTATTATTATTTTTAAACTTGTATGATGCGTGCGTTTTTATTAATTGTAGTTTTTCATTGTATTTTTATTAATTGTAGTTTTTCATTGTATTTTCAGCTCCGTGCATGTCCTTTCAGCTCCAAAATGATCCAAATACGCGTAAAGACCTGTAAGAACATGACCTGTAAGAACATGAAAAGCACGAAAGCAAGTAAAACGGATACAGAATCATACGTAAAACATCACATATGTATCAAAAACGTCTCCTAAATCGTGCAAGAAATACGTATGAAAACGAGATGATCAAAATCCCCCATACTTGAATGTTTGCTTGTCCCTAAGCAAACATAAACGTGGAACACATGGGGTATGAAAAACACGAGAGTTCCCCTTCTCCTAGAAATACCGCTAAAGCGAACCTAACTGACCAACTAGTATGTCGAGAGCAAATTCGGTCTAATCGAGTTTTCAGTCTTAATCCTAGGTCCACCACGGTTACCCATGAGAAAGTAAATCAAAGGAAACT
>CM071876.1:15964339-15984070 GCA_036759665.1 Gynandropsis gynandra | reverse complement strand
ATATCTACCCTCTCTCAAGGCATAGACACGTGATCTAGACAAGCTGCCCCCTACTTTTGTGGCTGACATCCTGAACTAAACCCATAGGCTCTATGATTCATCGTTCACCCTCAACCGTTACTACCCTACTTTCATGGCCTAACCTCGGTTGTTCTAAACCTGATCTTCTAGGACTAGAATTCTCCTTTCGGTCCTTCTCCTAACCCCTAACACATGTATCTACATGGCCATCGCAAACACAAGTTAATTCAAGCACTCAGATAAAGAATAGATGAACTAAAACGGGAAGATGCATTCAAAATAGATCAAAAGTGGTTCCGGGATAGCCAAGGGCTAATCCCTTCTCCTAGAACAAACAAACTACTCGCTCATGTGTCTGTAAAGAAACATAAACAAAGTAGAAAGTCTAAAGAACATGAAAACCAAACAAAACCGAAGTGGTGGTGCTCGATCTCCAATGCTCCTTGCTTATCTCCTCGCAAGAATCTCCTTATCTTCTACTGAACTAATCTCCAATCTAAGCTTGCTCCAATGACGTCTTCTGCGTCCTTTTAAGCCTCCTAAGTCGGTCCAATTCTTGCCTAAATTGCCCCCACGAGTTCCCTTTGTTTTAAGTTAAGTTTACTTAACTTAATGAGCCGTTACGGGCCGCGACCCGCTCGGGCGGTCATTGTGCCCGCTCGGTTGTGGCTAGGGTGAGTTGCGCAAGTTGTGTGGCTGCAATGCATGCCCGATCGGGCATGGTATGTGAGCCCGCTCGGGCACAAGGAAATTGGTCATGTATTCTTGCCCGAGTCGTGCAGGAAATGCGCACAAGATTGGCCGTAGGTTTTGCCCGGTCGTGCAAGAGTTGTGCCCGACCGGGTGGAGGCTTTTCTTGCTCAATCTCGTCCCGTTTGTCCCGTGATGATCCTCGAAGTTGCTCCCTAGCTCCGTGCATGTCCTTTCAGCTCCGTGCATGTCCTTTCAGCTCCAAAATGATCCAAATACGCGTAAAGACCTGTAAGAACATGAAAACACGAAAACAAGTAAAACGGAAACGGAATCATACGTAAAACATCACATATGTATAAAAAACGTCTCTTAAATCGTGCAAGAAATACGTATGAAAACTAGATGATCAGTTTGACATTATATTATAATGAAAAATATATTATTAAAATTTATTTGTTTTAGACATTTAGAAAATTTTGTTTCAAAGAAATTATGTGATTATGTCGTCATCACTATATTTCTTTATCTATTTACAATACAGAATTAATTTAATTTGTAATGGTTTTAACTATAATTAATTATTATATTATAGATCAAAGTTATTATCTATATTATAAATTATTATCTTTTCATTTATGCATAAATATTTTTATTTTTTTTCTGCATGCAAGAACTTTTATTTTGCCACCAACAATTGTGGTCCATGGATGATATTGATAAATCATATAATCATATTTGATCATATAGCATTGATTATAAAACAATCCAAAATAGATAATCATTTTATTTTTCAATTATTTATTTTCTCATTTTTTATAAATTAGATTTTAATTTTTCTATACAAGATGCACACAATATTTACAATATTTACATGTGTGTGGATGTGATACAATGCTACATCACTGTCAGCCACACAACGTTGATCCAGAGGCTTGTGGCCCAGTGAAAAAGCTATTCTGGAAGGATTCAATGGATTATCTTCAGAATCATAATGCCTGGAGTTTTGGTTGTACTTTGGTGGAGATGTGCGTAGGAAATTTACCAATTATGGTAGTAATATTGATAGAAAATGAAGAGGGCATGTGAAGGGATATAATCCTACATTGGAAAATAGAAAGTATTTATTATACTATATAAATGTTTTTCCATCTTAGCCATTTGAATCATGATATGGGTTTGGTGAGGGGTTTTGGAATGAGCATGCATAAATAGTCTTGTGGACATTTACTATATATTAAATGTCAAAGATAGGGTTTTGGACCTTGGGGCCTTTGATTAAATCCGAATTTACTTTTTAAATTTAAGATTAATTTTTTAATATTTTCGGATTATGAACAGTCACAACCTTTGGGTTTGAACTGAACAGATGAACTATTAAATGTAGAGACGCAACCCTTTGAATTTGAACCGAAGAGAAAACCATTCCATCAACAGTCACAACCTTATAAACAGTCATGAATGTTCAAGGTTAACCGAATTTTGGCTCCTAAGTGGTCTATAAATAGAGACTTTCCATTGAAGAAACAATTAATCCGTTCTGCTCTCTTCTAATAAAAACAAAATACAAAGTAGATTCGACAGAAGACAATTCTGTGATCGTTGAATCCTCTAGGTGGGAACAAATTATGTCTTAGGACACTGCTAGCAGGCCTCGATCAAACGTTCGGTATTTATATTTATTTGTTTCTTTTTCTAAGTTCATTGTTTATTATATTATATTGTTACGGTATAAAAGATTGTTCCTACAAATATTAGTATAAAATTCTTCACCATGATTTCATTTTTAGACAAAATCAAGCTTTCATAATACAATAATAAGTTGCCAAATATGATCAAACATAAAAAAGACGGTAATTTATTTTGAATTTGTTTCGTTGTTATCCATGGAAATAGTATAAACTCCAATTAACTAGTCCATTTGAAATCCCCACCTGCAAATTTCGCTCCCTGATACCAACAGAAGAACTACGATACCAATCCACAAATTCAAGGAGCTCCAGAAATATGCATACTAACCATGTTGCCTTTTTTGTTTTCTTGAAGAGAGAAGCAATTATCTTATAAGAGAGTATTACTGTAATTATAACATAATCTATGGTATTATAACTTCGCTAAAATGAGCAATTGTTACCTCTAGATTTCCAAATGCTAATTTCTATCATTGTTTCGCTATTAAATAGAGATCTATCTCCTTTTTCATGAGTATTTCATAACACAAAACAACACTCTTTTTGAGAAAAAGGAAAAGAAATAGAGAACCTGCTATATTTTCAATTGAAGACAAATGAGAGAGAACGAGAATTCCCATCACGCCTTTATCTGCACACAATCGTTACATTCCATGTGAAAACAAAGCCTACAACACCTAACATTCAATCTCCAATTGAACTATCTAATTTACACAAAAAAACCATTAGAAAGATGATAAACCATTTTCAGTCCATGTACGCAGAAGGGAAAAAAAAGGAAGATAAACAAATTGTTCGATTTGAAGAGGGACGGACATCATATGGCTTTCAAGAGCAAAGAACGACAAGTAGTTTTAAATAGAGTCATTTTGTAATCGGTTAGTTATAGAGTCTATTAGCCAGCTGGAAGTTTGTTTCCAGACTGGTTTATATAGATGGAAAAGGGGAAGGGAAGTAGTTATTCAGTCAGTAGTATATCGGTCTTGTACGGGATATGTGTTGGAACTCACATGAGAATCAAAGGTTTCCAAGTTGTTCTTTTGATTTGAATCAATAAAGTTGGTTAGTTCTTCCAGAATTCGTAACAAATTGATATAAAAGCAGGATCACATCCGAGGAAATATGAGACTCTTCTAGCTTGGGCAGAGTTTTGGTTTAATTCTACCTTTTACTCCTCTCTCCAAGGTACCCCGTTTCGAGTAGTCTATGGCCGTGATCCTCCCGTTGTTATTCCTTTTGAAAAAGGATCCACTGATAACTTTGTTTTGGAATAGATGCTGCTGGAACAAGATCAAATGTCGGAACAAATTAAGCAAAATTTGCAGAAGGCTCAACAACGAGTGAAAGAAATTACGGATGAGTCTCAAAGAGAGGTCATATACAAAGAAAAAGAGATGGTATAATTAAAAATTCAACCTTATTGGCAGAAAAGCTTGGCCAGAAGACCATTTCAAAAATTTGCAACTCGTTATTATGGTCTTTTTTGTATCATATCTCATGTGGGACAGGTAATTTACCATTTGGAACTTCCCGTGAATTTTAAAATACACCCGATCTTTCATGTTTCGCAATTAAAGAAAGTTGTAAGAAATAATTTGCAAGTACAACATTTGCCAGTTAAAATCTCACGGGGGAATTGGAGTTGATATTGGAACCATAAATACTATGTGAAGATCGATATAATCCGGAAATTGAAGGTTCTGATTAACTGGCGAAAAATTTACCAGCTCATGACTCGTCGTGGGTTATTACTCGTGACTTAGCTCAACAATTTCTGGAATTCGAGCTTCAGGACAAACTACGACTTAAAGGGAGAGGTATTGATAAACCATTTTTAGTCTGTGTACGCATCAGGAAACAGAAGGAAGAGAATAAATTGTTCGATTTGAAAAGGGATGAACATCATATAGTTTTCAAGAGCAAAGAACAACAAGTAATTTTAAATAGAGCCAGTTTGTAATCGCTTAGTTACTAAGTCTGCTAGCAAGCTGAAGTCTGTTTATGGACTTGTTTATATAGATGGAAAAGGGGAATGGAAGTAGTTATTCAATCATTAGCATATCGGTCTTGTACGAGGCGTGTGTTGGAGCTCACACGAGAATCAACGACTTTCAAATTGTTATTTTGATTTGAATCAATAAAACTAATAAGTTCTTTCAGAATTCGTAACAAAAGACAAACACCAAAGAAACAAAGTCTATTGCCTTAACAATCCAATATCGATTGAGATCACAAAATAAATGAAACAACAAAATAATCATGGCAAGATACCTGAACATTTTCAGTCTAGAGGCTATGCAGGATCAAGTCTCTGATTTGAAGCCATGTCTGAGTCTCCTCTGTGTCCATGTCCCTCCATCTTTATGAATCAACTTTTCTTACCAAGCAACCAAAAAACACCCTACTCCACTAATCCATCGCACCGTCTTCTTTAACTATTATTCAGCTATCTATTTATCCCTAGGGAGGTTGAGGAAGGGATTTGAAACCCATTTAAACCAACAAATAAAGTTTGAAACCTAAAACCAAATTTTTCAGATCTTTAGATGTTTACGGAGATCATGCACCAAGATAACATATGAACAAAGTATAGGTACATGTTGAATAAATCTAAGCATGAAAAAATGGAATATGTTAAGAGATTGCATATTTAAATCAGTTCGTGGACATTCATGTGGATGAGCTTTAGAGCTCCGAATTTCCTTGCATAACATGTGGATTATTTCTGTAACTTTTAAGCAAAAGCCGAAGAAACTCATTTGATGTGAGTTTTTGGTCTTAAGATGTTTACTTAGATCATGCACCAAAATAACATATGAACAAAGTATAGGTACATGTTGAACAAATCTGAGCATGAACACATGGGATATTTTAAGAGATTGCATATTTAAATCGGTTTGTGGACATTCATATGGATAAGATAATAGAGCTCCAAATTTCCTCGCATAACAAGTGGATTATTTCCGTAACTTTTAAGCAAAAGTCGAAGAAACTCATTTGATGCGAGTTTGTGGTATAAAGACTGAACGATTTAAGAACTACATGACTAAAAACTCGTTCGACAGATAGGATAATGCAATCTTTTATTATATATACATCGTCGTTTTTGTTTAAGTTTGTTAACCTCCGTTTATTCTCCGTTAGTTTTCCGTTTCTTTGGTTGGTAGACGTTGTTTGTTGTTTCTCTGTTATTTTGGGTATCTGGTATTTCAAAAACAGTAGAGATAATTTGTAGAGCAGTAAGTAAAATTTAGAAAATGGGTTTCACAAAATTGCTTCTTCTTCATCTAATTCTCTAATTTCCTGAAGAGTTTTTGTTATGGTATCAGAGCATTAAGCTCATTTCTTCTGCTTCTTCAATCTTTTCTTCTTCATCATCATGTCAAATCAAAGCTCCAATGCTGAATCATCTCATTCAACATCCGGAAATCCAGATTCGTATGCAAATCCGTTATTTCTACATCTTGCTGATTCATCCAGTGTAACGCTTGTAACTAAAAAAACTCGAAGGTTCGTCAAACTACAATATCTGGTCTCGATCATTCATGAAAGCACTCAATACGAAGAACAAAGTTGGTTTCTACATGGAACTATACCTAAGCCTGGTGAAGGACATCCAGATTCAGGTGCGTGGTCTCGTTGTAATGATCTGGTTTGCACATGGATTCAGAATGCAGTTTATTTTGAAATCAAAGGTTTACTGGTTTATCTTGATGAAGCTCATGTCCGATGGAAAAAATTGGAAAATCGTTTTAGTCAGAGGAACATTTCTAAGATTTATCATATTCAACAGCAACTTGATTCGATTCATCAAGGATCTCTTGATTTGAGCTCTTACTTTACTAAAATAACTAGTCTGTGGGAAGAGCTGAAAAATTATGAAGTCGTACCTTCATGTACCTGTAATGGTTGTACTTGTGGAGCTGATGCAAGGTGGTTACTGCTCTATGAAAGGCATAACATAGTGAAGTTTTTGATGAGGTTGAATGATTGCTACACACCTGTACGTCAAACAATTCCGATGAGTGATCCTCTTCCAGATCTTACCAAAGTTTATAATATGTTGTCTCAAGATTCAGATGCTGCTGTATTTCATATAGGAACACAGAATTATAGACCACGCGCATCAGTTCCTGCTAATCAGAATCGCAACTGAATTGTGTGTACTCATTGTGGACTTGGGGGTCACACAATTCAGAGATGTTACAAGTTACATGGTTATCCTCCCGGTCTCATGTCCAAGATGAGCATCTTTGATCTTTACACTCCAAACTCATCTTGAGGGGGAGTTTTATTATATATGCGTCGTCGTTTTTGTTTAAATTTGTTAACCTCCGTTTATTCTCCGTTAGTTTTCCGTTTCTTTAGTTGGTAGATATTGTTTATTGTTTCTCTGTTATTTTGAGTATCTTGTATTTTAAAACAAGGTAGAGACAATTTGTAGAAATTATACTTGGTATAGGCTGTATGATAATGATCTCTTAGTGGTGGCACATGCTTAAAAAGTATAAGAGCGTGAAATCTATGTGTTATATCTTTGATTTAGAAGAGATCAAAAGCTTATAAATGATAATCTAGAAATTGTCAGTTTGTTTTCCCTTAATATTGACCATACATAGTTGGTTTCTTCGAATCTAACTATTGTCACTATCTACTGTTCTTATTACTCAACTTTGTCGCCAACAGACCTCCGATAAATAACCGTTTGGAGAGAACCTCCATTATGGTGTAAAAGAAAGAGGATGAGTGATGAGTCTTACAATAACATTTCCAATTAAAAGATAAATATATTAAAGGTTAAAGGATAAATGCAAAACGTGAACTTTAAAAAGACCATCATTTCTTCAGTAACATAACTTTAGAATGAATAAAAATTGAGTTTGCTGAATTTTGATACAATCACCTCAATAATCACGTGGCAACTTAATCAGCAAATCCAACAGTTTCTTTTGTTGTAATACAAAGATTGATTTCAGGAAATTAATTGATTTTTTAGTTACATAAAATGATTTTTTAACTTGTAATATACAAATAATTTCGGACATTAATTGATTTCCACATTCACATTTCCACCTCCATATTTTTTAGTCTATAACGTGTAACCTCCACCTCTATTCACATTTCCACCTCCACACATGGTAAATGCGAAATTTGTTAATAGTAAAATTGCCTATATCCAAATCATCATTTATATTTCACCCATTTAGTAACGTATACATCAATAGCAAATCGTACTTCGAAATCTCCAATTCTGTTCATATTCCCATCTCCATTAAATATCAAATTGCCTTATTAGAATTAAGGGATAATCCCATTTGCTGTTGGTATGTGTTCGACGAAAAATTGACCAAAACCTTTATCCACCCCAAAATCAAAACTGAAACCCCGAACAAAACCATAAACCAAAAATCGATCTAAACCTAAGATGAACTCCAATTGAGTTATTGATGACCCCACACTAGGGTATATAGGTGCAAAATGCCCCCGATTGGGTTATTATGACCCCATATTTGGGTATAAAGACTAAATTAATTCCTGATTGGATCATTAATGATCCCACATCTGGATATATAGATGTAAGATGATTACTGAGTATACAACCGACGATTCTAACGGTTGAGTGTATAATCAATTTTTTTATTAATTTGAAAATGCATCAGAGTTATGATGGAGTTTGTCTCTCCTTTCTCCTTGTAATTGGCTATGTTAGCCACACGATCCAGCTCCAATTGATTGAGAAAAATACTCTACCATGAATCTGATTCGGTCGCAAATCGTTGAGTTATTGATGTTTTTATGTAATTATTATGATAATATTTTTAAGATATCATTGGATATTCAGAGTATATTCTACGAATATTCAAGATATTGATATCTCAATGAATAGTCTGATGATATTTTTCAAGATACTCCGAATATTCTCATATTATATTTCTTTTTCTGTGTGATATTTTGTTTGTATATAAGAAAGTCTTTCATGACTAATAAATTAATTTTGAATTCATTCGATATATTCATATTAAAGAAAATGTAGTTTCGCAACGGATCACTTCCTCTGTTCCTCTTTTCTATCGTTTCCACTACTGTAGAGGGCAGTACATTCTCTATCAACATCGAGATATTACCAATCCGCGAGAATCAACAAAAAAAATTTAGAACCAATATGACGGAAACCGCTATAGCACCTGCAAGCCGAAAATGCTGTGACATCATAGACAGAAAATGATCACCGAAAATGATCACCGAAAATGATCACCTTGGGAGGAATCACAATTTTTAAATAAAAAAAAATCAAAACCTTCTTCACAAGAAATCAAAGAAATCACAATCACAATCCAAGTGATGGAGGGCCAATGGAAACAACGTAAAATGAGATATGGGAAAGATGAATAGTAAATGAGTGAATTGAAGGTAACCAAAGAAACATTTTTTCTTTGTGCAAGGTTAAAAAGAAACGTCTTTAGAAAGAAACATTATTATATTAAATGAATGTTAATAATAATACAAATCGGAAGGGTATTAATTAATATATTAATTAAATATTAAATACATAAAGATACATAAAAATTTAAGAAATTGAGGTGGCAATCATCTAACGAGGATAGCATATTGTTTTGCATAGTATATTTCTAGGCCAACATTTAAGTTCGAGTTTATTGATATAAACTTGGCTAGAAATCATCTAACGTGGAGATGCAGTTGGTTCAGAGACTGGATTTATTGCAAACATGCATGATGGTGGAAGATATGGCATTGGTTAGTTGCTAGACTTGTTTCAAACATCTATTCCATATGAAGGATCATATTTTGAAGTTTAGTATAATGGTGGACCTTATCAACAAAGCTATCGTTATGAATTTGGTTGTGATCACAATGGTGCCAATTTAGTACTCTAAGGTAAGTATCTGATCGATTTGGAGAATCTCAAAAGAAATTCGTTCAAAAGGAAGTATGTTACAAATGGTTGCCCACCAACGAGGGATATAGTAAAAACGTTGATCAACAAAAGAATCTTATTATGATAGGCTCAAGATGATGACTTTATTGGTGATCTACAGTGTAGTGGACCATCAACATAGTGAATATTCAGATTATGAATGAATTGAATGAATGCAATCGATCCCATATAGAAGGTACAAGGGGATGACCATGGGTTTCACGATGCAGATTAAAGTTGTGAGGAGCATGAGGAAGCAAAGCAGGAATCATCTATAGTGAAGCAAGTCTTGGAATTATAGGACACAAAAGAGAAACTAGTGAAGGGAAGGAGGTGTGACAAGTTCAAAAACAATGAAGTCTTGAGAGAAACCCAGAAAGAGGAATGTGAGAGCACACTCATGGGAACAATATTTCTTTCTTTGAGTGCGATAGAGATCATTACCTTTATTCCTCATCGAAGAAATGTGTTTATGCACAAAGAGAAATCTAGTTTTGCTCCTATTTCATTTCAGATTTCTCGAGACAGTTTTAGGAAGAAAGAACCAAAAAATAAAGCAAAGGAACTAGATTCGGTGTGGACGAGAGATGAGGTTTGGATGCACATGCGGATAGAAAATCTCCAAAAAAGGTACAAATCTCAGCTTTCTGATGAAAGGAGATGGAAATTTCAGAGTTCGCTAACACACCAACCACGCCTAATGCTTCCCAAATTTAAGGGCTGGATTTGAGGACAAATCCTTCGAAAGGAGTGAATGATGTAATTTTTGAATTTGTAAAAAAGATCGGTTTTATTTGATAAAGAGAAAATTTGGTACCATATAGTTTTATGTAATATTCACCAATTATAAACATAATCAAAATATTGGATTAACTTGAGAACACAACAAGTGGCACTAATATTAGAAAAATCTTTTTGGGCCTTTGCATTGATGGTTTTCATCCTTTCAGTATGTTTGGAAAAAAAAAATGTTCGTTATGATCCATACAATTTAACGCAATATATGTGCATAAAAGGTGTTTTGTTCTTAACAATATTGATTCATGGGCCTAATTATCATTGAAAAATTTCTAATATATATGTCTTTAATTATTGATTGAAGAATTAAAGATTTGGGGGATGGGGTTCAAACGTACTATGTTTCAATGCAACAATATTTTACGTTACGAGGTATTTTTATACATATCATAAGTATGCTTTTTAGTTTATGGTATGTTATCTGGATGGACAATGTATTTTCGATGGTTTTTTTTATCTATTATATGGAAGAAAAAAAGTTGATTTGATTGTCATCATTATTTTATTCCCGTTGATGATACACTTGGCACAACAAGGAAACTATTAAGGGGAATGTAGTTGTACATAAGTCTCCTCCTCCATTTTTGATACGTGAAGAAATTTTCTATGTGCTACTTCTTGCTTTGGGCATTCCTAGATTTATCGGTTGTGGAGAAAACAATAATCTGAGAATTGGTGGATATATAATTATCCATAATTGGCACAAAAAATATATTTTTGGATCTACCGTATTAGGAAAAGTGAAGCTTCGAGATAATGTTAATGTCATGTACATAAAAAAATAATTGTTTTGATTACATCATAAACACAGTGTTAAACGTCATAAGAAATATGAAAGATAATATTAAATCACATATGGATTTAAAAGATTATTGCTCACATAAGGAGGTACACATAACTGATGATGGTATAGCTCTAGTTTCGATCTTCATACTGACAAATGAGGTGTAAAACAAAATTTTGAAATGGTTGATAGATTATGTGAAACTTTGTGATAGTTATGCATCTAACATTGAAAGGTGCATTGATATTCATGGGGGAAATTTATTGAGAATTTAAAGTCATAATTGTCATATCTTTGTGGAAATATTATTTCCCGTAACTTAGTCTGAATTGATGGAAAAAATGCATACGAAGAAAGTAAAGGTATGCTTGATCATTAGAATCCATTTCTTATTAATTTTAATCCAATAAATTTTATCATTTATAATATTTTCATTTTTCAGTTGTTTGTTCAATTTTCATTTGGATTTATGTGTGAAAAATTCAAGTGCGATCTTTGGGGCTTTCGCCTTATACACGAAATATTGGGTTGCCAAAATCACAATGTGGTTTGTAGGTTGGAAGTAAATATAGTTACTACACAATGTAACTTGGAGAATATCTTTCGAGCATCATTCTTTGATGTTGTAGAATAGTTGACCATTCATCTACCATAAGAAAACTACATTTGGTTGGACGTCTAGTTCAAATTTTTTTTGGAAGTATCCATTCAAACAATTTATGTTTTATATGATGAAAAAATCAAAATAAAAAGATCGTGCAGAGGGTTCAATTGTGGAACAATTGTGAATGAGAAAATATCGTTCTTTACGTCACACTAATTTGAGCCACATGTTCAACACGAAATAGAAATACATATAGATTATTTGACGGTGTTGTGGCATTTTCTTATCTAGTACTCCAATATAAAAATATATTTTTCGAAATTAATCGAGTTGCAAAAAAGGGAAAAGATGCATGGTTATCACAATGAGATCGACACATCGCACATACTTGTGTTGTATTTAATTGGGATTATCTAAGGTGTTTTGAAAGGTAATACACTAATTATATATAGATAATTCAGAGTATTAAATTGCAAATATCTATAATGTTGTAATAATTGAAGTTTGTTGGATAATATCTTGAAGAATACATATGTGAACATCAATGAATCTAAACTTTAAGAACTTAAAGAAATATATATTTTCAACATGATTTAGAAGATATGTAAATAATTTATCTTTTAATAAATTATATGAAATAGCTAGTGCAGTATATGAATGATCTTAACAATAGTACTCATTATGTAGATTAAAATGGACAATCACACATTGTGGATTTTGGATCTTGTAATGGGACATTTTCAAAGTTGTGAGTTGACTAATTTATTTATTTTTGGTTACAAATTTCACTCCTACGACCATAGAAAATTGAAATCAACAATGAACTATGGTGTATGTATAAAATGCAAAAATTATTGTGTATCGAGCAACGAGCCAGACTTTTATGCGTTTTTGAAAGAAATCTTTCAATTGGAAATTTATCCCAAAGACGTATGAACTCATTCGCTTCCAACATTTGTTTCAATTTATTTAAATGAGAACGTCATCCCAAAACTATGTTAATTTCGTCGCTTGTAAATATTGTTTCAAGCCATCCATGTCGCCGCTCATTGCATGTATGAAATATCTTCCACTTTTTTTTTTGTTTCTTCTTTATTGATATCTCGGTGTTCTTTCACCGCCCATCAGCTCGTATCCATTGCCTTATCCTCTAGCCCATCATCATCACCCATCAAATATTTGTGCTCATCACAAGTCTACGATTGTCACTCGTCTACATTGTTGCAATTCCTTTGTTTGTACTCGTTTCCCTTCCTTCCTCCGCCTGTCCCTTGGCTGTGATCACTAGTACAACACAGTGAAATGCTCTGTAAGGCAATTAACAAAGTGAAATGCTCTGTCAAGCAATCGAAAGAATATTTCACCGTGTGTTTCTTGACAACCAAATGAGGTATAAAGTGATAATAATTAACCATCACTTTCCCCATCCATGCTTGTTTCCCATCGCTCCTCTGCGCTCATCACCCAACCCCGCTCATCGCACATCTAACATCACACGTCGCTCGCCCATCTCGTCAATATTGTCAAGTCTAGCCTCTAACGTTGTCATCGCCTCAAGATGGCTTCCTTACTAGGAGAGGTTAAAGCTATGCAAAAGGTGTAAAAGGGAACTAGAAGAGGTTAAAGCTATGTAAAATATGATGGAAACATGCAAGTTAATATATAGTAAAAATGGTGTGATCAAACTCTCACAAACTTAAGTTTTTTCTTCGCCTCGAGCAAATTAGTCTGTGAAAATACTGTTGGATGGGAGTATAAGTAAATTGAGATCAAATAGGATTTTGAGAATATCCACGCCCTCCCAACTACATTTATGGAGAATAAAATCAAATTGCTTCCTATAGATTTTTCTAGCTAGGGAGAGATTCTTCATGCGATTTACGTTAACATTAAAAATCTTTAGAATATGAACTAAAACCTTACCAAGTATAATTATGAAACCTATGTATTGTTATTACAGGGAGTAATTAGGTCCAAATGTTGAGGTAAGGCTCTGTTATGGTTATATAACGATTCTTTTCTTTAACGACTTTTTTTTCTTTCCGAGACTTGGCCTTTTAACCCCTTATAAATATTGTTTTTTCTTGGGAATTATGGTGATATGAAAAGACTAAAATATAGAAAACTAGGAATGACACTGACACATGATAATTATCGCCACCCCCAGGCGAGTGCCCTTGCTCTTGTTCAAATGGAATGAAATGATATGTATGAATGGTAAACACAAACTATATGAAAATTGGCCTAAAACACAAAAAACTGGGGAAAACTCTCAGAGAAACGTCTAAGCTTGGAAATAGGGTTCTCGGATGATCCTCAAATAACTAAGCGTTAATCTACTCCACTAAACAATATAATCAATCCTAAACTCGAATTGTCCAATTCAGCTAAGTTCGACAATTTGTTCAAAAACACTTAGTTAATACTAAGTTTAATGTATGTTGTTACTGGTCGAGGAAAAATTCTCTACTATCTTGACATCATCATGACTCGATTTTCTTGTGGTTTAGTGTATGCATAATTGTGCCTATCAGGTTCTAAGTCTTTTAAAACTATAAATGCGCCTATATAATTCTATATGAATGCTAAATGATCTTAAATAATAGTTATGATGTCAATCACGACTCCTCTAGACTTAGATATAACACCGTCCTTGATGTTAAACTAGTCTAAAAAATTTGACCTTACAAATTAGAGAGAAGTATGATTAAAATGACCTCAAAATCACTAGAAGTAACAAAGTGTTGATGCATGTGTTTGTGTTACACATTGATTCACAATATTGCATATCAATTTCAATCAGATTATCATGTGGTTATTCATTGTTTTACTTACTGAATCGGTGAATCTAAAAACACAATTTTGAAAAGATAGGGAGTTTCCAATATAAAACAATAAAAATAAAAAATACACATGTGTTTGTGTTACACACTGATTCGCAGTATTCCATCTCAATTGCAATCGGATTATCATGTGGTTATGCTTTGTTTTACTTACTGAATCAATGAATCTAAAAACACAATTTTGAAAAGACAAGGAGTTTCCAATATAAAACAATGAAAATAAAAAAGACAGACATACTACACTTCATGAAAAGCTAAAATTATAAAAAAAATAAAAAAATAAAGAAAAAGAAAAGGAAAGAAAATGTCACTATAAAAATCACCACTAATCCATGGATCTGATATGCTAGCATAGTGTATCATGATTTGCTTCTGCATCTGAATGATCTAGTGTTAAGTATCTCGCATCTCACGCATCTTTGCTCGTAGCTGTGGGTACTTGCTGTGACCCTGCTTTTGATGCCGAATGGTGACAATGTGCGTTATAGACCACTATCTCCATCAACTATAATCTTGATGGATTGTCAACCTGGATCTCTGGCAATTCTGGGTCATTTCTCCTCTAAACCTCTATTAATTGGAGTCATAGAATCTCCTCAGTGAGGAGACGAAGATAACGGTTGGGAGCACCATTCTTAACTCGCGATTCCTTTCTCGAACTAGATCAAGCAAGATAACATAACCTTTATATAAATATGCATCTTTTTCATGAGGACAGAGTGATCCAGCTTGTACGATACCTTTACAACATCGTCATTATATATATATCAAGATGTTGTGCAATATGTAAGGGAAACGATACATCCAATCCATATGGGTGCATCCTTCGATTCCTTCTCAGTGATTAGCTTTTGAATACGTTCAACAATGAATGAATATATATATGTTGGAGTCCACCTCAGAAGGCTAGAAGGTCAGTCCAGTTGACCGTATCCAATGCACTACGGACGAAGATAGAGATTGTAATAATAGAGTGAAGGTACTTCAAAGTTGGATATCAGATCCAAGTAGCTTTTGTCCATTTAAATAGGTACCCTGATCATGCACCAAAAGTTCCTGATTTGATATGGGTGAAGATGAAGAAATTTTATCGAGCTTCCATTCTGCATTCCAAATATCCGCTCGAAATCTTCAGTGTCATACTCTTGGTTTTGGAGAAAAATTTCCATGTTAGCCGCATCTACATTCTTGTACTGTGGAAAGTAGCTCAGGAATGAGGATAGGAACTCCAATGTAAGATGTCCGTACGTATTTAGCTTGATTAGTATCAAATATCTCTATCCAAGTTGTTTAATGACTTCTCCCACTTGGTCCTGAATTCTTAAGACACTGAACGACGTGAGAGCGTGACGACGATAGAGAAGCTTCGAGAGAAGCATCGAGAGGAATAGAGTGTTTGGGGTTCTGAGGAAATCTCTAGAACCCCTAAGAAAAATGAGAAGGAGTGGGCCTCGTATTTCGCCAGGCCCACCGCGAGAGAAGAAGAAGCCCACGGACACAAGCCCAACCGCAACAGTCCAAGAGGAAGCCCAACGTGTTGAAGTCCAACAAGAAGACCATGCAGAAAATTACAAAGGAAAAGGGGTCAATATCATAAAAACGTTAGCGGTAAAATATCATAATATATGTAAGAGACATTGCAGTGTAAGGGGCGTGAAAAAGGCTAAGTTACAGGCTAGTTTTGAGGGTTGTAGTGTCAGAGGTTGTAAGAGCTTGTCCCCGTAAGGGCAAGTTCCATTTTGTAATCGGATATATATGAATTCTAGGAAGGGTGTGAAAGAGTATCACATCCAAAATATTGCTAAGCTGTGTGTTCATATTTTTCTCTAAACACATCAATTCCTTCAACCACACGACATCACACAAAAACAAGAGAAGATTTCAGTTTATTTCTTTTTGCATGCACAAATACGTTTGAGGTATTAAGAGGTCATGAAATCAACAATTAGTTCATGAGCAAAAGATTAACAATTGGGATCAGAGCCTTTCGGATCTAAAGGCCGAGAGGGAGCACAAGCACAAGCACAACAAACTGCACAAGAGACGACACAAATCATTTAGCACAAGTAACAAACACGAAGATGCAAAATACACCACCTATACCTATTTACGATTGTAAGAGTTACAATATTCTGGTGATCAAGATGAAGGCATTACTCAGATCAAAACAGTTGTGGTAAGTAGTCACAGAAGGACTAACCGAGAAGCCCGTGGTTGGGGCTGGTCTTATGGAGGAAGAGTTGCAGAAATCTTTGCAACTTTGCGAAGAAAATGAAGCTAAGGACCAGACTGCCTTACAGCTCTTGTACAGCGCAGTCTCGGATGATATTTTTGCAGCACACCTATCAGTGTGTGAGACATCGAAGGCTGCTTGGGATCTCCTCCAAGAGAGGTTTCAAGGGGGCCCGAAGACAACAATGATAAAACTCCAAAGGCTAAGGGCAAGTTATTACACCCTAAGACATGGTGAGAAGGAAAGCATCAAGGATTTTGCTAACAAAATGACCGAGTTGGCGAATGAAATGAAGGCTTTTGGAGATGAGATCAAGGAGGACACTCTGGTGTCGAAAATCGTATGTTCACTACAGGAGAGATTTGACCCGTATGATGGGGTCATTGAGCAGACGAAGGACCTCACAACACTCACGGTGGGGGAACTGGTTATATCATTATAGTCTCAGGAGGCGAAGATAGGCATGGTGGTGGTCTGGAAAAAGCATTCCAGGCTAAGTTCAAAGGGCTTAAGGTCAACAACAACCCATCTGAGTCCAGTAAGAAATCATACGGAAAAGGAGAATACAAGTTTAAGGGGAAGACATTTTGCAACATATGCAAGAAAGACAACTTAGGAGAGCCAGTGTTTCTTCATAAACAAACAATCCCAAGGAGATCAAAGCAAACAAAACAAAAGTAAGAAGGAGTGCTACACTTGTGGAAAACTAGGTCATTTCTCACGGGAATGCAAAAACAAACGAACTACCCAGAATCAAGAACATGTAAATCAACAAGAGGAAGAAGAAGAAAACTCATTGTTCATGGCATCACACTTAATGCATATGGTTTTCGAGGATGATGTGTGGTTGGTGGACAGTGGTGCTACAAATCATATGGCCAAGCAAGAAGAGTATTTCACAACGCTATATAGGTACTTTAGAGTACCTATAAAGGTTGGAAATGGAGAGGTTTTGACCACTGACGGTAAAGGAAACAATCAAGTTCATATGAAGAAGGGAGTTAAAATTATCAAAGATGTTTTCCTAGTGCCGGGGTTGGACAAAAACCTATTAAGTGTTCCGTAGATGGTTCGGAATGGGTATGAAGTTGTTTTCAACAAGGATAGGTGTTTGGTAAAGGATAAAGCAGGCTCAAAGGTAGTGGAAGTGCCTATGGTATAGAAAGCGTATCCTCTTAAATGGAGGATAGTTAAGGAAGAAACGAGGGTAGCCCAAGAGAAGATGGGTGTTTCTGATCTATGGCATAAGAGGCTAGGTCACCCGGGATTTCACAATCTGGAGAAACTACAAAAGGATAAAATGGTGAAGGGTTTACCACAAATTACTGTGGTAAAGGAGGTTTGTGAGGCGTGTGCTAATGGCAAGCATTACAGAGAGGAAATTCCTAAGAGCATGGACTATAAGGCGAAATAGGTTCTAGGTCTGACACACACAGACTTGTGTGGACCTATGGACACACCCTCACTGGATGGGAATGTCTATCTGTTAACCTTCATAGACGATTACTCCCATATGACTTGGGTTTATTTCTTGAGACTCCAGTTAGACGTGTTTGCGATATTTAGAAGATTTGCAAGTCAAGTTGAAAACCAAACGGAGAAGATGATAAAGAAGCTACGGTCTGAAAGAGGGACTCAGTTTAACTCTAAGGAGTTCTCAGATTATTTGGCCGAAAAGGGGATATCAAGGGAGCTGAGTGTGGCTTACACGCCACAACAGAATGGGGTTGTTGAACGAAGGAATCACACCTTAATGGAAATGACAACATGTATGCTTAAGGATAAGAAGATGCCCAATCGGTTTTGGGCAGAAGGAGTATTTACATCGGCGTATATTCAGAATAGATTGCCTACAAGGGCATTGGAAGACAAAACCCCCTTGGAGGTCTGGAGTGGGCACAAACCCTCTATTAGACACCTATGAATTTTTGGGTGTTTGTGTTATAAAATGGTGCCTACAAAGAAACGAGGAAAGCTGGACACCAAGTCACAAGTTTGTGCGTTTGTGGGTTACAACAGCCAAAGTGAGGGCTACAGGGTTTATGTCATTGAGACGGGAAAGGTGGAGGTATCAAGAGACATAATATTTGATGAGGAGAAAAGTTGGGATATGGAAGAAAAGGAAGGGGAGAAGGAAGTACCTATTCCTATGGTATTTCTGAATCCACAAAATTCCAGCAACCCGGAGGGAGCACCTACGACTATGTTTGAAGTGGGGAGTACCTCAGGGCAGCCAAGTGCAAGAAACAGTGAGAGTAGCAGGAGGAGAACACCACCAGGTACTCCTCTGCAATTTTCACTGTCTAATACTCCATCATCCCAGGAGCAAAGCAATGGACATACCAGTGAGTCATCCCGTGAAATTCACAGAACACGTAGATTGAGTGATCTATACCGGATTAAAGAGGACACAGAGGAGATACAGTAAGAAGAAAGCTGTTATCTAGCTGTGATTGGACCAATATGCTACGAAGAAATCCTAAAACATTTCAGAATGGAAGGAGGCTATGGATGTGGAAATGCACATGTTGCATAAGAACCAAACTTGGTATCTCACCGAGAGACCACCAAGTCAGAAGGTTATTGGAGTCAAGTGGATCTATAAGATAAAAATAGACGGAGAGGGGAAAATTCAGAAATACAAGGCTAGATTGGTGGCACGGGGATTCACTCAGACTTATGGTCTTGATTATGGGGAGACGTTTGCCCCAGTTTCAAGACACAACACGATTCGAGCTCTAATTGCAATAGCAGCTCAGAAAGGATGACCAGTACAACAGATGGATGTGAAATCAACATTTTTGAATGGTGAAATTAAGGAGGAAGTTTATGTGGAACATGATGCATTCCCAAAGTTAAATAAAATAACCTAAACTACCTGCAAGTGCACGGCACGTGTGTAGTATTTTAGGTGTCGATCCCACAGAGACTACGCAACACAATCTAAGCTCGAACTATGAATCAAACTTGCTAACGAACGGATATGATTGAAGAATGAAATACTGAAAGTAAATAAACGTTTTGGTTCTTAACGATAAGACAAACGTTCTAGGAGTCCAGTTTCACCACAAGACTACCGAAACCAACAATCAATCTATCTATCATGCAATCCCTTGTTTAAGCTATCTAA
>CM071876.1:15864468-15917428 GCA_036759665.1 Gynandropsis gynandra | reverse complement strand
AACGCGAATGCCCACACCACGGGATGGATAAAAGATACCTCATCGCCACTTTCATTGAGGGTCTTCGTGATGAAGTTCGAGATTGGTTGAATACTGCTTGCGGAGGTTCTCTACATGACCTCCCATTCACTGCTATTGAGGATAAAATTGAGAAGATGACCGAGGGAAGAAATATTATGTCGGGAGAATATAATCGCTGCAATCTAGCCAAGGGAGCGGACAACGAGGTGCTTGCATTGCAAGCTGAGCTTGCCGAGTTGAATTTACAATTGGTAAACATGCACCAAGCATCTCCCGATTCTCATGGATTCAAGGATGTTGCAGATGCGAATTACGTTGCCAACAATCCATATTCCAACACCTACAATTCGGGCTGGAAGAATCATCTGAATCTGTCCTACAAGAACGCCGATAATGTTTTGAATCCATTGCAAGGAAGCTACCAGCTAAAGCCATTTCAAAGCCAGCCACAACACCAGAATTTTCAGCCTAGAGCGCAAGGGTATCAAGGGTTTCAGCTGAGAGGAGCACCAGCGCCACTTCCGCAACAAGAAGAGGGGAACACGACGGGATCATGTCCGCTCGCTGAGATTTTACAAGGACAAAAAGATCAAAATGCTGAGCTGAATATTGTAAGACGAGATCAAGACGAAGCGAAGAGGCGAATGGCGGAAATGCAGACGGATTTGAAAATCCTAGACACCCAAGTAGCGCAACTTGCAGAAATGCTCCTAATCGACAAGGAGTTTTACCGGAAAAGGCTGAGCCGAATCCCCATGAGCATTGTTACGCCGTCATGTTGAGAAGTGGGACAGAACTTGCGAACATCACACCCCAGAATTTTGAGAGAGGAGATTGCTCAAAGAGTTCAACGAAGAAGCCTAGCGACCAAGAGCATCACAAGGAAGCACAAGTTGAGGATGAAGAAGAACCGTATGTGGCACCGCCACCAAGACGCCCTCCAGTTCCATTTCCCTCACGCCAAATGAAACGAAATGATAATTCACAATTTGCCAAGTTCGTAGAAAGGTTGAAGAAGATGGAGATTTCAATGCCTTTCCACGATGCAATCACGCAAACCCTTTCCTACTCTAAGTTCCTCAAGGATATACTCACCAAGAAGCGTAGAGTGGAAGATGAGACAATGATAATCACGGCTGGGACACATGTCGTTATCCAACATGGGATACCAAGGAAATTACCCGACCCAGGTACCTTCGTCATCCCTTGCAAGCTCGGAACCGTCACCATCCACAATGCCCTATGCGACTTAGGGGCTAGTGTCAGCCTCATGCCGCTATCTTTGTACAAGAAACTTGATTTGGGAGAGATGCAATCCATGAAGATTGTATTACATATGGCTGACCGTTCGGTGAAACACCCGATAGGCATTGTGGAGGATGTACCTCTCAAGGTAGGCGACTACTACGTCCCCGTTGATTTTGTGTTTTTGGATATGAAGGAAGATGAAATTACAACAATCATTTTGGGAAGACCATTCATCAATACTGCCAATGCCATCATCGACGTTAGGGGGGTAAACTAACAATGAAGATAGGAGAAGATACTGTAGAGTTTAGGCTGATCAAGAACCTCAAGCAACCACTTTTTGCATAGTCCGTGTACTCGGTGGATATTTTGGACAAATTGCAAATGAAATGCTCAAAGAGTCTATGAACGTTGATGTTTTGAGTGACCTATTGGATCCCACGACTAGAGGTACGGATCAAGATGATGATCACGGGCACGGACAACCTTCGAGAGCTTCAAAAGGAACGCAAGGCAAAGAGATACACGAACGGCCAACACACACCAATAAGCAAAGCACGACCAAGCATAGGTTGAACCCAACCGTGCAACATTCTCGGCCAAAACCCGCATCGTCCGGCCAAGAGTTCAAAATGACACGCTCGACAAAACGCTAATCTTGAACAGCAACATGATCGGGCAAGAGAAGAGCATGGGAGAGCTGGCTGATTTTGCAAGCCGATTGACCAATTCGAGTAGCATACCCGAGCGAAGGACACAACGCAGGAGGCATCGCACACGAAGGCGAGGAGGTCCACCTCGATGTTGATGAAGAAGCATTTGGTCATGCTCGCGACCTTAAACAAGCGCTTATCGAGAGGCAACCCAACTTTCGCACTTTGTTTTTTATTTCATTTTTTCGAGCCTATTCTTATTCTTTTTACATTGATGTACTCGGTGGGTTAGTATTCCTTCTTTTGGACTGTGTGATTCTTTTCACAGGTTTTTGAACGTCGATATCATCCTTGAGGAGGAGACGCATACGACGTCCAGCCGCATCACAAACTCGGGACAGCAAGATACACAAGGTGCACACGTTCTAACCCTTATTTTCCCGTAGTTTGGTATGCAAGACTCTCTTAGGTCTTGAACACTAGGACGGTGTTTCATTCAAGTCTGGGGGAGTACTCGTCGAGTATCATGCACATGATTAGGATTAGATGATTAGGATTAGATGTTGATTTTTTGTTTTTTTAAGAATAAGTGGATGGATACCTAGTATGAATTTTCGAGCTTTAGTCTTTATTGTTCGACTTTGTCGAATCGTGAACAATAGTCTAGGTTTGCTTAGAAGTCTTTTGGATACCGATTAGTCGAGTAGTTATGCTTGAAACCATGATCTATAGTTGCATTCATCTCCTAGAATTCAGTACCAAGTATCCATTTCTCCGTGTATACCGATTGATCTTTGCTTTGTTTGATATATTTTTTCGTTCATTGATCATTAGATTCCACACGCTTATACTCTGTTGTCACATTGGATATGTTTCTAACTATTTCAAGTTTACATTGACATGAGTACATCGAGATCGATGGTTCGGGTCTAAGTGGTTGGTTGAGGCGCTATTCTACGTCCCAAGGGTTAGAGTTGAGGCCTAATCTTAAAAAAAAAGAGAAAAATGTTCTTCAATGACGCAACTCTTCACTCCGCTATGGTTACAAGACCTTATGAGTGTGCTATAGGCAGCCTGGGTCTAAGTTGAAAGCCATCCCTCTTCGACTTCGACATCCTAGAAACCAAGCCTTGATCTATAGAAAAAAAAGAAAAGAAAAGAAAAAGAGAATACGAACAAAAATATGAGTTTAATGATATGTCGAGCTTAGGAAATTCGTATGGAGATTGCTTGGACGTTGTCTAGGAGTATGGATTAGAGTTACGTCACTGGTAGGGTTGATAGAAGTCTGAACTAGGTACGCTTAGGCTTGTGTTCATGTGACGCGTTGTTTTGCATAATGGCTAATCCTTCGAAGTATTCGTGCTAGTGTCCATTGTTGTTTAACTCTTATTGTATTCGACTCTAGATTTGCTCGAGGACGAGCAAAGAGTAAGTCTGGGGGAGCTTGATAACATGTAATCCGTCATAGTATTTTCATGATTCTTAGGTTTAGTTTTGATTAGATTTCTTGGACTTTACCGACTTATTGAGTTTATTGGATGATTTCATCTACCATTTTGTGTTTTGTGTAGGAAACGAAGACATTAAGCAAAACACGAGTGATTATGGAAAATCCACCCCGAAAACGTGATTAAGTGACAAGATACAACATGTGCACAGCCACGGATCCAAATGGAACACTCAAGCATTGAGCGAAATGAGCGGAAACAGCAAGTCAAGACTACACGCTCGGGCATGGAAGAGGCCCGCTCGGGCTAAAGTTGAGCAGATTATCCAACAAACTTCACACGACCCGGGCATGACTTGAACGTGGTCATGTGACCTTGCCCGCTCGGGCTGTGAATGGGACCCGCTCGGGCTGCACTTAGGACCGTAGAGAGCAGAAGATTGAACACGACTCAGGCTGGTAGACCGCACGGTCAGGTAAGCAAGCCCGCTAAGGCTGAGAAGTATACACGCTCGGGCTGGCTGCTGCACGATCAGGTGGAAGTTGTACCCATGCGGGCCGCCATTCTCGGAACAACCTAGTTTGAGTGTTTGAACGGGTAATTAAAGAGGAAATAAACGATCTAGGGCAAGGGGACGAAGCATAGACCAGAGGAGACACCCAAGGACACAAGGAAAAGAGGAGAGAACACGGTTGAAGACTTTGGCCACCCAAAGGATTCATCCAAAGCCAACGCTCGGGATGATAGGGGAGATGAACACTTACTTCGTTTTTGTTTGTTTCCCTATGTATTTTGAGTAGATCTGTTTTCATGGGTTAGGGATGCCAATTTAATGGATAGTTTTATTTATTAATGCTTGATCTTGGTTTTGTTCAATTGAATGGTTCGATAGGTTATTGATATGTGCGTAATGCCTTCATACGTTGTTGATTTCATGCTTGATTAAGACTAGATCTATTTTACTGAGATTAGGCATGTTTAAGGGAGATTAGAGATTCGTCTAGGCTTGGAAGAGTCAGGCTCGAGTCTCGTGAATGAACTTTCGAATGAATCAGATTAATGAGAATCTGACCGGTCGGTTAATCTATTTAGGAGCGGTAAAAATCGAGGTAGAATTGCCATTGTTCGTCATGCATCTAAGTGTTGATGTACTGCATCAGAAGGTGAGTACGTTTATATCTTAGATAGAGGATTTAGGCTTGGAAGAGTCATCTCCGTTTATAGAGGTTGAGTTCCCATCCGACATTGGAGGTAGAATTCCCCATTGTTCTTCATGCATCTAGACGTTCCGCGCTACATAGGAATATGAGTGACGTTGATTCTCTAGGTAGAAGATTTAGGCTTGGAAGAGTCGTTTCTAGCATTAGAGGTAGAGTTCCTTATTGTTCTTAACGCATCTAGACGTTCTGTGCTACATCGGAAGATGAGTGATGTTGATTTTCTTGGTAGAGGATTAGATATTAGTTCCCCATCGATTGATACAAACCGATTTCATGATCCATATAAACATCCATTGCATGTTCCGGTATTCCCGACACCCATGATACTCCATATTGCCTAGTCTAGCTTCGTTATCTTTCTTTATCTTTATTTTCTAGTTCATTATTCATCTATTGATCGATCTTCTTCTCGTGACATCTTAGTTCTAACGCTGCACTAGTCCCCAGAGTTCGACCTTGTACTACACGAACTGTATACTTGCGGTAGAGTGGTCTTGGAAATATAAAACTCTGATTTCTGCTCATCAGTTTCCAACTCAACCAATAAGATCAGAATCAAATGACACAAAATCAAACATGAAACCCACTCAAAGACTACTATATGAAGGATTCTCGATGTTTTCAATTGGATCGGCTTCGTTTTTCCTTTTGTTTTTTCTCTTTTTTTTGTCTTGTTTTTTTTTCTTTCGAATGCTTCTTTTCTCTTTTTATTTTCTTTTACGTTTTCCTTCTTTCTTTTTTTATGCCGAATCCTTCAAAGACACACACAGAAACGTGAGAATCACAAATGAAAGAGACAACTTCTGAAATTAAAACGAAAATGAAAATGAAAAGAAAGATAAATGATAAAGGATAGGAACGATAATCCTAAAAAGGGTAGTCTCAGCTCTGATACCACTTGATGTGATCCAAGATCAGAAAGAAACCCTATTAGGCGGTAATGAGATCCCTAAACCCTTAAACAACACGTTATCTCATAAGAACCTAAACCAATGTTCGAAAAGAATGGTTTTAGACCCCGATAGAACCTGGTTTAAGAACGTAAGGCCATCGAAGACGCTCAATCGCTGTACGGAAGCAACGAATGATAAATCGAAACACGATTCCAGCGGAATGACGATCCAAAGGAGTCAAAAACTAGTTCTAGAAGAACTTAAGAGAAAACCTCTTAAATAAAAAACGAAATATGTTGTTCTCCTACACTTAGGATAGCTTAAAAAGGGTCCTAAGACAAAGAAACTTGCAACAAAGAGTTCACACATGAACTAGTTCAAAAATAAATGCTAAAAAGAGAAGTTTGAAGGTCATCTTGGAAGAAACTCTTTGAATTCTGATAAAAATTCGTTCAAGCTCTCCAAAGACTTCAAATGGGCTTCATTTGGGCTTGAATGAGATTGATTATAGCCCTAGAAGGTGTAGAAACATTCCCGGCTTGGTTTGTTTCCATGTCGGCCCAAAACTCACTCATGAGCATATTGTGGACCTCGGTTCGCAATCTGCATGCTCTCGCTGTTGTGATCGGTCCGAAGAATTTGACTTGGCTCTCCTCTTCACGTCCTTGCTCCAGTTCAGCTCGTGGAGAAATGTCTCTGATGTCCTCATCAAGCCCACCATTTTTTAGGATGGTGTTGTCGATGACTTCATCTTGGAATGCTAAATGGGTCAGGGCCATCCTGCCAGTCGATAATCCATTTAGCACTCATGGATGAGGTCACGGACAACACCACCACACCAAAGGAATGTCACACCGTCGAGGTGCTAAATCAAGGATCTGAAAGAACAAAACTTTCTCTAGGCCTACTTGCACATGGTCGAATCAAAAGCTCGTGATATAAGTTGTGACGGGTAGATAAGGAAGCATTGGAGTCACTATAATGAGGGTTTACTAAACGACTCAGACTACACGGATAAAGAAAGATGAAAGATAAAGATCTTGCTTTGTCTCATTCAATAGATAGGAAATCGTCCAAAAATATCAATCTCTTGAATTTCTCTATTTTCCTCCAACAAAGACCTCCAACAGCTATATCTCAACTCAAGAAAGACTTACATTGTTTTCTACATTGAATTGGACCACGATCTACACCACTAAACCGAGGGACTTAACACGAATAAGGAAAAGCGGGAAATAAAGATCTTATATTTATCTCATAACTAGGAAAAATGCCCACAACTAATCTTATGGCACAGATCCTCCACATCTCTATTTCAAAGATCTCAAATGGAAACGAAAACTTCCAAGCCAATCATTTCATATCATTTAATCTATTTTCCTCGTCCGAAGATCTCCAATAACTTGGAAATATTTCGTCGCGACAAGTCGAGCAATTTGTGATTTTTCATTTATGCATTTCTTTGTTTTAACGTGGAGTCTCTCCCATATAAACGACTCCACTCCATTTGTAACGGAAGATTTATATTTTCTTAGAGTAGAGTCTTCTATTTCTATATCATATATGAAGAATTCAACTTTTTTGAAACAATTGAAGTCGTATCCGAATGTAGAAAGATGCTTCCTCCCCTTCATTCCACAAAAAAAAAAAACACCATTTATCCACGTTCTTACATTCACAAAGCTACTTTTTCCTCGTTAGGTCATAACTTCTACTGTAAACTACCATCATCCACCATCCACAGTCGAACTCTCTTGAAGAGTGCTCATAGAAAAAGTAAATATCAACTATCAATGGATGAAATCTTGAAGAGTGTCCTTAGACCAATCAAGATATCCTCCTTGACCCGACAAATCTTACTCGAGCAATCAAGGTTACCAGATTCCCTATATACATCTCGAGATTTAACACCCGAGGAGTGTATCATACACGCTACCGAGTGATATAGTATTCGCTGATAATTGTTGGACAACCTACTTAAAAATTGATTATGTTTTCTACTATAATCGAAAACAGAATTGATGGAAGGTATTGATCCATTGAGAATGACATTCTCTTCAAGGTTTGAATATGTGATATGCATAGTAGCATATTATGGACATGCATATATAAATTATTGTATAATTGACACTTGGGACTAAGCAGAAGATTGTGAAAATAGTCTATGTCCTAAGTGTTATTAGATGATAACTAGAAGTGTCATTAAACAATTAACTAAAAGTTAAGTAATTGCATAATGGTGCACAAAAAGTTTTATATATATGATATATATGTATGTATTCACATCAACCACATAATTTAATAAGAAACTTTTAAAGTTTTTAGAATTCTAAAAAAAGGGAGAAAAGTTTTTTATCTTCGATTCAACCACATCAGTAATTGACGATGAAGCCAACCATATTGTGGATAAATCGTGAAGGTTTCGTACCATCAATGTTACATCATAGAATTTTATAGATTTCATATTAAGTTGGCATAAAACGTTTTCGGCTCCCACAATACAACCCTACATCGATATTAGGCCAGCGGTTGTGATGTGTGTACTATAGGATTCCTACCAAAATTGGATTTGAGTGGAATGTTATGTTTTATTGTTTTACATTGATTAGAATATAAATCAACAATTCATACATATTAGGGGTGTCTAATTTGGATTTTGTTCTAGATTCCTTTGGTTTTGGTTCGAATTTTCTTGAGCTTTGAAAAATTGGACGCCGATTGAATCCAAATGTTTTCGGTTTGTGTTCGGTTCGGATTGTTCGGTTTCTAGAGAATTGGATTCGAATTACATTTTGATAATTTGGGATCTCTGGGCAAGTTCCTGTTATGAGGTTAATTCCAATTATTTTGTGTTTTCCAAATTCTTCGGGTTTTTTACCTATTCCAGATTATTCAGATTTTGAAATCTTTGGTAGTTCATCTTTCTAATATAAAAAGAAATAAAAATATCAAATACAACTTAAAAATATAAAAACAAAACATATAAGGATTTTTAGTGTTTTGTTCTATCTTTTATTTTTATTTTAGTTTTTAATTGCATTCCTCGGATTTTTCCGACCCGAGCCGGACCATCCTGAACAAGAACGAATTCTAAAATTTAAATACGTATGAGTTTTTTGGGTAATCCATATAAAAAATGATTTGAGTTGTTATGATCGTTTCAGATCGAGTTGATCCGGATTACCCGAATAGGATACCTCTAAAATATTTGGTATAAGAAAAGTTTAATTTTTGAGCTAATTTGTGGATTGAGATATGCCTAAACTCATGTTTGACATAACTGTAGCCGTTAAATAAAAATAAATAATTTGGTTCGGATTGTTGATGTGATAACATATATGATAAAATCAGTATTCTATGTAAAAGAAAGATTATCTTTTATATGAGAACCTAAAAATCTAAATCTACTACTTCCGTAAAAAAATGACTTTTTAATTTGTTGTTCAATATATGGGCATAAATTTCTTTGCTTTCAGAATTTGCTGCATCTATATGTTATGTAATACCCGCATCACATGATTTTACGGCTGTTGTAAGAGGAACGTCCAACGTAGAGGAAGTTATTCATACCAAAGTCACATATGTATCTTTATTCCATTGTTATGGAAGGTGAGCATTCAAAATTTGTCCCTCATCCTCCATTTAGTGAACAATTAGCTAATCCTGACTCTTCTCCCTTCTGTCAATTCATGAGATTTGTGAACTTTTTAACTCGGAATATCATCTCCTATTCTCGAGAAACTTTCAAACATATTTGGTTCTAATTAACTCGAAAATCCTATTCTCGAGAAACTTTCAAACATATTTGGTTCTAATTCAACTCGAAAATTAGTTTAAAAGTTAAAAGTTACATAATAATATATATATATATATAAATTAATAATTCACATCCTATTCAATATTGACATAACTCAATAAAATAGAAAATTTTCTTTCTCACTTGATTGTTTTAGATTATATACCTTCAGAAGCTCAAATCCGTTCAGAACTTTCCACAATTTTTAATTAGAGATACCAGTTCTTGGACTCCTAGAATCTGAGAGAAACAAGAAACTTGTTGGGTTTTCTCAATCTATCTAGTTAATGAGTTTATTTTTTTGGAATATTAGAGTCTTTAATGAACCTTACAAGCACTCATAATGTCAATCCTTTTCTAGGAATATAAGAGGTTTTACTAACCCGTCGTTCTTCAAATTACCAGCTTCAATCTCTCTTTCTTCATCATATTGTGAATGATTGGCAATAAATAAAGGCGTAATATATAGGTTTCCTTATTTTGAACCGAACGTCTCCTCCTTCTCAGTGCTTCTTTATTCACAATATTTCAAAATATCTCAGCTAATATGCCAACTCGTGAGATGTTGTCTTGTCAAATCCATACAAAGAAAAACCAAATAGGATAGAGATTTGATGTGTTAATAATTTCTCCAATTCTAGGATTTGATTAATGTGAAACGAATTGTCTAATAGAAATCATTAAATCAACCAACTATGTGTGAAAACTTGAATTTTTCATAGTTTTCTTCTTTAGATCTTGAAGTCTTATTTACTGTTAAATCCACCAAAATCTCCGTAATTTTTATTAATTTTGTTTTTGGTGAATTTTACGATATTTCTTTCATAAATATAATATACCATTTTATAATAATGAAATGATATGTCTTTTGATATATAGCCTTTAACTTTTATTAATTACAATGGAACCTTAATTTGTAATTAATCACAAAATAATCATTTGATTTTTATAGTTGGGGATTGACACAGAGGGATTTTCACTCGATAATTGTCTCCTCAATACAACACTAATCATCACCGGTTGTACCTTAATAACAAATATCAAACACTTATATTTATATGAATCAACGTTAGAATAAAGTTTCTATATTGTCTTACTTGATTCATACATGATCAGTATATAAAATCATTGAGCTCACTTAAGAGATCATATATATGATTTTTAACTTTATAAGAATTAAAGCAGTCAAATCATAGCGATCACGGGCCTGACAAGTCAATATAACTCATACAACTGTAATTGGATAAGATAGATATCCAAAATTATCTTATTACACCATGTCTTTAAACAAAGAGTGAATATCTATAATCATAACAAGTATGAATAATTGAAATATGATTAATAGATAAACATTATCAAAACTTACATTGATATCTAGAGTACAAAAGCTTCGATGTGCAACACTTATATTCATACATGTATGAATAATCATCCATAATACAAGGACTTTTCGACTACTGCCACTTCACTAACATGGAAAAAAATGTCTTTGGAGCTAGTCCTTTAGTCAATAGATCCACAATCATATCATTGGTGTCAATATGCAAAATTTTAACTCTTTGATTTTGCATTTCTTCTTTGACTGATAGATACTTTAAATGCATATGTTTGGAACCAAGGAGTGTCTATCATTCTTTGAGAAAAATATGGCTAATGCATCATCACATATATGTTCAAGGATTTAGCAATGGTACTAATGATGACTAAATCATGAACAAAATTTTACACAACAACAACGATTAAACTGTGGATTCAAATTATGCTACAAATTCGACCCCCATAGTGGAAGTAGTGGAAGTAGTAATGAGAGACTACATACCACTTTTCCATTAAATAGTTCTCTTAATTATAAGGAACAACTAACCAAATGTCGATTTTCGGGTGAACATCCGACATAGTCTGAGTATGAGTAATCAACAATCTCAAGATTGCTAGTTCTTCTATATGTGAGCATGTGATTCTTAGTGCTTTTTAGATATCTTAAATCTTTATTTGCAACTCTCTAGTAGACCGTAATTTGATTGATAATAATCCAACATACCAATCGCAAAAATATATTCGATCTACTAAAAGTTTGAAATATTTCTATTCTGATCACATAGGAAGCCTCACCCATATTCTTCATCTCAAAGTTAATAGAAATATAGTTCGTAACATCATGTAATAACCTACAATCATTGGCGGCAAGAAGAATATCATCTACATACAATACAAGGATTATAAACTTGATTTTTACAATCTTTATATAGATACACCTATCAATGGTCATTTCTACTAACCCATATGACAATACAGTAACATCGAATTTCAAGTACAATTACTGGAGAGCTTGTTTAACCAGATTGCTTCTACTTGTTGTCTAAAAAACTTGAGGGTTTATTTCTATATACCTCTTCTTCTAAATCTCCATTGAGAAATGCTATTTTAACATCCATTTGGTGAAGCTCAAGATCAAAGTGAGCCACCAAAGACATGATAATTGATGCGTTATCAAAGTTAAACAAATAACCTAAACTACCCGCAAGTGCACGACACGTGTGTAGTACTTCAGGTATCGATCCCACAGGGACTACGCAACACAACCTAAAATCAAACTACGAATCAAAATTGCTAACGAACGAAATATGGTTTTAAGAATGAAATACTAAAAACAACTAAACAAACTAGTTCTTAAGAATGAGACAAACGTTCCAGGAAACCAGTTTCACCACAAGACTACCGAAACCAACAATCAACCTATCTATCATGCAATCCCAGTCAAGTTATCTAAGACAAACGATCCTAATATGATATTTACTCTCTCTCGAGGCATAGACACGTGATCTAGTCAAGTTGCCCCCTACTTTCGTGGCTAACACCTTGAACTAAACCCATAAGACATGTGATTAATCCGTTTTGCCCTCAACCGCTGCTACCCTACTTTCGTGGCCTAACCTCGGTTGTTTAAAACCTGATCTTCTAGGACTAGAATTCTCCTTTCGGTCCTTCTCCTAATCCATAACACATGCATTTACTTGGTCTTCGTAAACCCAAGTCATCTAAGCACTCAGATATAGAATAGATAAACGAAAAACGGGAAGATGCATTCAAAGATAAATCAAAAGTGGTTCAGGGATAGCCATGGACTAATCCCTTCTCCTAGAACAAACAAACTACTCGCTCATGCGTTCGTGAACAAACATAAACGAAATAGAAGGTCTAAGGAACATGAAAACCGAACGAAAACCGAAGTGTGGGGTTGATCTCCAATGCTCCTTGTAAGTCTCCTTCGCAAGAACCTCCTCCTTCTCTCTACTCTCTCCCTTTCGATCATGATGTGAAAACTGAGTGAATCAACTCGACCTCTCACTCCTCTCTTCTTCTTTCCTTCCTCTTTTCTTTCCTTTTCTCCCTTTCTTTCTTTTTGGACGTTCAGTTAGTCCTTATGTTGCAGCAGCCACCGATTGTTGTCTTTTCATGAGTTTCCATTCTTGAATAAGTTGGGTGACGTTTCCATTAGTTCCTCCAGCGAAATATCACTTCTTACCCTTCTCTAAAGTCATTTTCCTTATTCTATAAGTCCCCAACAAACTCTCATTTGTTTTAAGTCAAATTAACTTATTTAGAGTTGCAGGTGACGGACACGACCCGCGCGGGCAGGGTAAGTGACCCGCTCGGGTACGGTGTAGAAGGTCGTGCGGGATCGCGATGAGAAAAGAGGCTGCACGCTTGGGCTTAAGTGCTGCCCACTCGGGCTCAAGTTCCGCCCGCTCGGGCTGAAGCCCCGGGTGTGGTATTTCTTGTTAGAATTTGAGTGTTTAAAAAGAGAATAAGATGTTTGTAGAACTAAGAGAATAGAAAGAAGAATTAGGAATAGACTTTAATTCATTCCATGAGTTTAAGCATTACATAAGTGGTTCTATATATAGAGACCATGAGCTGAATTTAAACTACAATTAGAAGTAAACAAGTACAACATAATTAATGAATTTGTCCTCATCTTCCACGGCTAAAGAGGAGAAAGGGACAACTCCTTGTTGCTTGGTTTCTTGAGTTGCACATGTGATTCTAATTCCTCAAAAATAACAACATCCCTTTCCTTCCTTCCAACGGCCATCTTTGACTACCAAATATATTGTTGTGTGTTTTATTTAATCCTTAATAGATTATTAAGAACTAATCTATCCATATATGATTAATCTCATATATGTAGAATTAATTCTTAACACTCCCCCTCAAGCTTAACTATAGTGTACTACTATTTATAAGCTTGACCCATGGCTCCTTGCCTCATTAAAACCTAAGTGGGAAAACCCAATGGGACAAAACCACACTTAGGAAAAAGAGTTCAATTCATTGCCATGTTAGACATATCATATCCGAATGTTTGTGAGTCCAAGCCGAGGGAATATGGACTAAAAAATTTTCTTGCTTGTAGCCTTGGTGAAAATGTCGGCCAATTGATCTTCACTTCTTGTATAGCACGGTAGAATTACTCCTTGTTCAATCATTTGTCTAACCTTGTGATAATCCACTTCAATGTGCTTTGTCCTCTCATGAAACACCGAATTGGACGCAATGTGGATGGCGGCTTGGTTATCACAATGCATTGTAATGGGAGATGATGTCTCAATGCCCAAGTCAGTGACATTTCTAATCTATACTAACTCATTGGTTAACTTTCTCATTGCTCGGTACTCGGCTTCCGCACTTGAACATGAAACCACCTTTTGCTTCTTGCTCTTCCAAGTAACTAGATTGCCTCCTATAAATGTGCAATAGCCCGTGGTTGACTTCCTATCAACTCGGTCCCCGACCCAATCCGCATCATAATATCCTTTGTTCCACTTAAATAGCTTAGGATCCGTTCAACCATCTTCCAATCATAAGTTGTTGGAGCTTGCATATATTGCCTCACTTGGTTCACCGTAAAACAAATGTCCGGCCTTGTTATGGTGAGATAGATCAATTTCCCAACCATTCTCCTATAGAGTTTAGGGTCTTCAAACGGCTCATCATCTATCTCCCCCTTCTGCATCACTTTGTATCCATCTTCTAGTGGGTTCTTGCTATTCTTCCTTCCATTGTACCTAGCTCATTCAACATATCAAGGGTGTACTTTCTTTGGGATAGAAATAGTCCTTCCTTAGAACGACATATTTCTATTCCTAGAAAGTACTTTAGTTCTCCTAAATCCTTAATATCAAACATAGTTTTAAGATATACCTTAGTGGCTTCCACGCCTTCTATGTCACTTCCCGTGATGATTATATCATCAACATAGACAAGCACCACCACCCTTCCCTTTGAGCTTGGCAATGTGAATAGAGTATGATCGGCCTCGGATCTTCTAAAGCCATGTCCATTTAGTGTTGTGCTAAGCTTGTGGTACCACGCCCTTGGGGATTGTTTAAGACCATAGATCGCCTTTCTAAGTCTTAAAACATTTCCGGTTTCACTATGTATTCTACCCCGGAGGTGGATACATGTAGACCTCATCTTCTAATTCCCCTTGTAGAAATGCATTTTTGACATCCATTTGCCAAAGATTCCACTCAAGGTTCACGGCAAGGGAGAGTATGATCCGAATAGTATGGAGCTTTGCAACGGGAGCAAATGTATCTACATAGTCTTCTCCATACACTTGTGTGAATCCTCTTGCCACGAGTCTTGGTTTGTGCCTTTCTATGGACCCATCACTATTTTATTTGATCGTGAACACCCATTTGCTTGAGACGGCTTTCTTTCCCTTAGGTAATTCCGACTCAAACCAAGTGCCATTTATCTCCATTGCTTTGTGCTCATTCCCCACGGCATCTCTCCACACTTTATGCTCTTTGGCTTCTTCATATGTCTTCGGGATGTACTCCTCATCCATGTTGGCCATGAAGACTTGATGTTCATGAGGGTACACGGCTAGAGAGCATATTGCTTGAATTGGATGAGGTACCGCTTCACAATTGTAAAACACTCTTGTTACCTTCCTTAGCCTTGCGCTTCTTCTCAATCCTTGTACCACTTCTTGTGTTTCAACCCTCGGCTCCTCTTGTACCTCGGCCTCATTTACATCTTGTACTTCTTGTACCTCGGCAATTCCTTGATCATGAGTTGATGTTCTTCCTCTTGAAAGTTCATCTCATCCATGGCATTTATATCAGCCTCGGACTGTCCATTTTCATTTCCCCCTTCATGATCAACGGTATTGCCTTCTTGTGATCTTTCTTCCTCAAGTCTGGCTCTTTCTTCCTCAAGTCCGGTGCTTCTTGGTGTTAGATGGATGGTTGCGTTCCTTCTTGGTAGTTCAGCGGTTCCTAACCCAAGTGTCTCCAAACTTTTCTTGAGGTTGTTAGCTCGGTCCGAAGGTGAACTAGCCAAATCCTTTATACTTTCCTAATTTTTCTCATCATAGAACCCTTTGTCTTCCATGAACTTGAAATCTTTGGATACTAGAACTCGCCGTGTAGAGGGATCATAACACTTATACCCCTTTTGGGTAGTAGAATATCCAATGAACATAGCCTTTGTGCTTCTCGCCTCTAGTTTGTTTCTTTGTTCCCCGGGTACTAATACAAAACATACACAACCAAAAACTCGTAAGTGGTTAATAAGAGGTTTAGTTTTGTTTAATACCTCAAATGGGGAGCGATCTTGTAGGACTTTTGTAGGGGTTTGGTTTATTTGATAGCATGCGATTAAAACCGCATCTCCCCAAAACCTTTTTGGTACACTTGTATGGAACATCTTAGACCTTGCCACCTCCATTAGATGTCTATTTTTCCTCTCGGCTACACCATTTTGTTGGGGAGTATATGGACAGCTTGTTTGGTGGATTATGCCATGCTTAGATAGATGTAATTTGAAGGTTGTGCTCATATATTCTCCACCATTATCCGATCTAAAAGTTTTAATATTGGCATTAAAATGGTTAGTAACATAGTTTTGAAAATTTATAAATGCTTCTAGCACCCTATCCTTAGATTGTAACAAAGTAATCCATGTATACTTTGATTTTCATCTATAAATGTGACAAAATATTTATAGTTTTCTCTAGATAGGTTTTGATTTTTCATCTATAAAAGTGACAAAATATTTATGGTTTTCTCTAGATAGGCATGGGGCTGTCCACACATCAGAATGCATAAGATCAAAACAATTTTCATAGTTTGTGGGAGATTTAGAAAAAACAGTTCGACAATGTTTTCCTAGAATACAAGCCTCACATTCATCCGATTTAAAAGAACCATTAGGCAACATTAAGCTTAATGCACAAACATGTGGATGTCCTAATCTAGCATGCCAAATAACATCATCATAAGAGACTGAAAAAGTTTTGAAAATATTAGAAGCATTAGAAACATCCGAAATTTTAAAAACATCTGAAAAAGACTTGGTGTCTTCAAGCATGTATAAATCATCCTTGGTGACTCCTTTGCCAAATATTTTCCTTGTCTTAATATCCTGAAAAGAAACCTCATTAGGACTAAAAATCACATTACAATTTAAATCATTTGTGGTTCTTTTAACCGATAACAAATTTGATGTGAACTTAGGCAAGTATAATGCTTTTGTATCTTTTTCAAATAAATTAAGAATTCCTTCACCTTCTATTGGAACCTTGTAACCATTTTCTACTATGACACTACCTAAGGCCGGTTTAATATTTCTTAAGAGATTAGCATCACTAATCATATGATGAGAAGCTCCGGAATCAATTAATAACGGTTTAGTATTTTTAGATGCAAGAAAACCTTTACCCTCTTTATTACCGGAATTCTCCTTCAAGGCTTTGATGAGTGCTTCAATGTCGGGCTTCTTGACCATCTCAGCTTGAGCATTCATCATGTAGGCCTCCATAGTCTTCAATTCATCCCCATGATTTTGAGAAGAAGATGCACCGGTCGGCTCTCCTTGTGTTTTGTTGGAAAAGTGAGCTCTTTGGTTCTTGAAATTATTGTTCCTTGGTTGCTTGAGGTGGGGATGAAGGATCCATTATTCCTCTTTAGTTTGTCCTTCCTTTTTGCAATACACACATTTTTTTAATCCTTGTTTGCCACCAAAGCCTCCAACGCCTCCTTGTTGAAAATGTCCCTTTTTTGCTAGTTGAATCATCTCGCCTTTGCCTCCAAATAAGCCAAGTGACCCTTCTTCTTTTTGAATTTGAGCACACACATCCTCTAGGCTTGGTAGAGTGTCGGACCTAAGGATGTGCTTGATAACATCATTATAGGCGGGACTTAGGGTGAAGAGGACACTAAAGACTTTATCTTGTTTTTCCTCTCATTGAGAACTTTTGGATCAATGGAGCTCGACCTTAAGATGTCTAGCTCCGCCCATAAGGACCTAAACCTCCCAAAATGTTTGTTGAAGGTCATCCCTTCTTGTGTGAGATTGTTGATTTCTCTTTTCATTATAAATCCCCGACTTATATTGGAGATGTTGCCGAAAACCTTCTTGAGGATGTCCCATAATTCCTTTGCACTTTCACAATAGGAATAGGATTCAAGGATTGATGGCTCAAGGGAGTTTTGAAGGAAAGATAAGACGGCTTGATCTTCTTGTGTCCACTTTTCCGAGTCCATGGTGATAATTTATTTTCCATCTTCACCGTGAGATGTTACCTTTGGAGCTTCATTTTCTTCAATATGCTTCCAAAGTCCTTTGCCTCCTAGGGCTGATTTGATTAATCTTGACCATAATAGGTAATTTGGACCATTGAGGATTATGGGAACAACCATTTTTGTGCCTTCCATATCCATTTTGCTTGTAAAGAGATTTTAGTGATATGAAGAAGAAGAAGAAGAAGAAATCGATTAAGCTCTGTGAGGTAAAGACATATATATTTTTTCATTTTTTTCGACTCTATATGAAAACAAAAACAAAATGCAAGAAACAAATAAGACTCCGGAAAGGACTAGATCCTAATCTAGCTATTCTTAATCTAAGCCGTCTTTAGTACAACATAATTAATGAATTTGTCCTCATCTTTCACGGCTAAAGAGGAGAAAGGGACAGCTCCTTGTTGCTTGGTTTCTTGCGTTGCACATGTGATTCTAATTACTCAAAAATAGCAACATCCCTTTCCTTCCTTCCAACGGCCACCTTTGACTACCAAATATAGTTGTGTGTGTTTTATTTAATCCTTAGGAGATTATTAAGAACTAATCTATCCATATATGATTAATCTCATATATGCAGAATTAACTCTTAACATTTCTCGCCTGACTCGTGCTCAATTCACTGGACAAAATCACCGTAACAAATGCCCGCTCGGGCTAGGGAGTTACCGCGCGGGTAGTGGCCATTCCTTGCCGATTCTCGTCCTGTTTGTCCCATGATGATCCTCGATTTTTGTACTTTGTCTCGTGCACGTCCTTTAGCTCCGAAATGAACCGAATACGCATAAAAACCTGTAAGAACATGAAAACACGAAAACAAATAAAAAAGATACGGAATCATACGTAAAGCATCGCATCTATATCATAAACATCTCTAAAATCGTGCAAGAAATACGTATGAAAACAAGATGATCAAAATCCCCCAGACTTGAATGTTTGCTTGTCCCTAAGCAAACGTAAACGTGGAACACATGGGGTATACAAAATCCGAGAAATCCCCCTTCTCTTAGAAGTACCGCTAAAGCGAACCTAACCGATCAACTAACACGTCGAGAGCAAATTCAGCCTAATGAAGTTTTCAGTCTTTATCCTAGGTTCACCAAGGCTACCCATGAGACAGTAAATCAAAGGGAAACTAGACAAACCACCGTAACTCTCTCCACCAAACAAGACTTCAGATAATTTCTTTATTTTTATTCTTTATTTTTTTTCTATATTTTTATTCTCTTTTTACGATTTCTTTTCCTTTTTTTTCTCTTTCTTTGCATACACACTAGGATTTGAAGGGATCCAGCCTCTACTTAGACCCAGACTACCGATGACGGTATACTCATGCATCTCGTTCAAGAGTGCAGCGGAGTAGGTGGCGTTTTATTTGTGCCATGCCCTTAGGACGTAGAAAGCTGATCGCCAACCCACCACTTAGACCCGAGCGATCAAAAGAGTATCTAGGTCGATGTACTCATATTATTTTTAGATTATGTTTTGTAGGCATTATTTCTATCGACGGCGAAGTGTTAGTGTGCGCTCTTAATCTGAAAATAAGCTCGATCTCATACGATATAGTAATCGTCATAGAAAAGTGAAGTAAAGCATAGTCTACACGAAGTATGACCATCTGGATTGAGAGAATAAACGATAAACTAGCCTAGCAACCTCGTCTAAACCCCCCACAAGAACCACTAGGATTCCCAAAGAATAACGACCTATTGTTTTTTCAGCCAACTAATAAGCTCTAACGCTTAGGAAAAACCTAGCTCAAACATGCAAAATCTCACGGGAAAGGCCAACTTTTTAAGCATCCTAGGTTCAGGGTTCATCACAAAACGTGGCACCGGACAAGTGCCTGGGATGATTCTGACTCACGAAATCAAAAACAAACTAAAAACTAAAAAATAACCTAAAAACTACAAAATCAAAGGGAAAATGAAGGAAAATGAAACGAAATCACCTGACAAACGTGAGCTTCTCCCCCAGACTTGAATTGGACGACGTCCTCGACGTGAAGCTCCGATGGAGGGTAAGGGAAGTGAAGCACGTTTGTGGTGGTATTTGTTTTGTGTTTTTCTGTTTTTTTTAAACGAAAACGAATAACCGAGTCTCAAACTAAAAACTAAGAAAAATAAAAGCAAACAGATGGGTTGCCTCCCAGAAAACGCTTATTTAATGCCTTTACGCTTTGGCATCTCCATTACTCATGCGTGCGTGATAGGTGGATCTGAAAAGGAAATGGAGTTTCCACTTTCGATCGGTTGAGCGGCTTGGTAGAGCTTTAGCCACTGTCCATTAGCTTTGAATGTGCCGCACAAATCGCTCAATAGTTCTACTTCTCCATGTGTGAAGACTTCTCGGACCGACCAATAAGACCGTAGGTTACCCGAGAAAAGCTTTGGACGAGAAATGAAAAGTAGAACTAAGTCGCCTAATTCGAAGGCATGAGGTAGGATCTCTTTGTCGTGCCATCCCTTAGTCACTCCTTCTTTCTTTGGCACGTCATGCACGAGATTCACTGGTTCGCTGCCCGAGGTTGGATAAATGGTATCTGCATTGAAAAGTTTTATGACGTCTTTTTCCATTACCTCGTGCAATTGCGGGTGCAGCCTCTATTGAGTTTCGGTGGAAGGTTCGTGGCTGTCTTCCGTATAATTTCCGTGCATACACATTGAAGAGCTGACTCTGCTACGCTTCTTGACGCGTTTGGGGTTGTTTTCTCATCTCATCTGCACTCAGGTTAGCATTCATAACAACAGGATATATTTTATCGCATTTAATGTACTCATACCAAAAAGAAGGCGGAGGAGGCTCGGGCTCATGTTTGGACCTCTTCTCCACTGCGAACCCAGCATGCATTTCGTGTGGTATCTCCTCACGTGGGGCGTCTCCTAGTGCTGAAATAGCACTCATGAATTTCGTGTACAGCTTGGCTCCTTCGTCCGTACATCCTGCATCCTCCCAAACTCGTGTTAGGCACAACATAAGCGGATCGGAAACACTTACTTGATCATGCGTGTCTTCCTCTAACTCGTCTAGCGAATCAACTGTAAAGCAAGACTCCTTGGATAAGGGTCCGTTCATGGGGCTGGACTGGTTGAATTCGATCGTCTCATCTCCAACCCGTATGGACAGCTTTCCTTGTTGTACGTCTATCATGGCACCTGCAGTGGCTAAGAACGGTCTACCAAGAATAATGGGTACCCTAACGTCTTCCTTTATTTCAAGTACAACAAAATCAGTGGGAATGCAAAGCTTACCTACCATGGTGGGAACATTTTCAACAATTCTAACCGGATATCTTACCGAACTATCCGCGAGGCGTAGAGACATCTTTGTAGGTTTGAGATTCCCAAAGTCCATCCGCTTGAAAACCGAGTGTGGCATGATGCTCACGCTTGCTCCGAAATTGAACAAAGTATTATCAATATCAATATTACCTAATGTGCATGGAATTGATAAGTTTCCGGGGTCCTTCAATTTTGGTGGCAGCTTGTTTTGAAGGATAGCGCTGCATTCCTCGGTGAGAGCTATCGTCTCACTCTCTTCGATATGCTTCTCTTTGGAAAGGACCTCTTTGATGAGTTTTGCGTGACTAGGCATCTTTTGGAGGGCGTCCACAAATGGGATGTTGATGTCAAGCTTCTTGAGGCCCTCTACGAATCTACCCACTCGTTCTTCATTCTTAATGCTCAGCAAGCGTTGAGGAAACGGTATAGGAGATTTGTATGCCCGTGGAGCAACGTATGGTTTGTCTACATCTGGTTTGACTCCTTCCATAATTGCAACCTTACCTTTGCCTCTCTTCATCGACGTACCAGCAGTATGCTCTCGCTCTTTCGAGGGCGAATCCTCAATCATATTAGTGCTGCACACGGAAATAGCCTTCACGTACTCTCTCGGGTTCAATTCGGATTTACCTGGAACCTGTCTGGGATTCCGAGAGGATGAGGTAGCTTGCAGTGCTACAGAGTTCTCTAAGTTCTTCACATGATTGCTCAAAAATTCCATCTGAGTTTTGAGCTTGTTGATCGCTGTCCCCACATCCGCATTGAATTTGGTTTGAGTTGAATGTTGCTGCCTTTGCTCCTTGATAAATTCGAGCAGTACCGCCTCAAGGTTTGACGAAGGGGCTTGAGGAGGTTGAGGAGCTTGTGGAACTTTCTGAGCATGCTGAGATTTCTGATTATTTTGCTGGTATGGCTGCAGTGATTGCTGAAACCCCGAATACTTCATCGGTTGAGTCATTCGGTATGACAAGTTCGGGTGATTCCTCCAATTCGGGTTGTATGTATTCCCGAATTGCATGTTTCTTTGCTGCTGGGCATAATTCATGTATTCTACATTCTTTTGCAGCATGCATTGATAAGCCACGTGTTATGTATCTCCACAATTCACGCAGTACATGGCGTTCGCTGCCTTACCCGTTGCTCTGCTCTGATTCGGCTCATACAAACGACGAGTGTTGTTAGGCATACCTCTCGGTGTTGACCACATGGTGTGGTTCATGGCAAGGTTATCGATCAGCTCGTATGCCTCCTCGACACTCAGATCCATAAATGATCCTCTAGCAGCCTTATCCAACGATGTTCGGTGTTCATCTGATATTCCGTTGTAAAAGGTTTGGATAACGTACCACTGCTCTAGACCATGGTGTGGACACATCTGTAGAAGATCCTTAAATCTACCCCACGCCTCAAACAAAGTTTCTCCATGTCTGCATCTGAACGTTGTGATTTCCCCCTCATCTGAATCGTGTTGCTCGGAGGAAAGAAGCGTGATAAGAACAATGTGCAGAGCTGATCCCAAGTAGTGATAGATCCAGCGGGAGCGATTGCACCCATGTTTTTGCTCATCCCTCAATTAAGAAGGGGAAGCGACGCAGTAAGATCGCATCCTCTGATACTCCGTGTATCTTGAATGTACCGGAAAGCTCTAGGATGTCTCTGAGGTGCTTATTGGGATTCTCGTGATTTCCACCCATGAATTGCTTCTGATAAAGCATGTTGATCATTGCCGGCTTAATCTCAAACTGTTCTCTAGCAACAGCAGGCATCCTTATGGCTGTTTGCACGTTGTTCATGTTCGGCACCACTAATCTCTGAGGCGACGTGGTGGAGGAGCCTATGGTTCTCGCGGTTGAGGCGCGAGTGGCTGTTGCTGCATGTGCCCTAAATTACCAAGAGGTAATTGTGGTTGTTCGTGGCCGTTCTGAATATCCATATCTCGTTTATCTGATGGCTCTGCGAAGGAGAAATAAAGAACGATTTAGGTAGAAAGAACGAAAGAAAAGAAAACAAAAAACAAAAACATAACAAGAAAGACTCTAGGCTCGAATCTAAGACGTGTTGACAATAGTCCCTGGCAACGGCACCAAAAACTTGATGCGTTATCAAAGTTAAACAAATAACCTAAACTACCCTCAAGTGCACAGCACGTGTGTAGTACTTCAGGCGTCGATCCCACAGGGACTATACAACACAACCTAAACTCAAACTACGAATCAAACTTGCTCACAAACGAAATATGGTTTTAAGACTGAAATACTAAAAACAACTAAACAAACTAGTTCTTAAGAATGAGACAAACGTTCCAGGAAACCAGTTTCACCACAAGACTACCGAAACCAATAATCAACCTATCTATCATGCAATCCCAGTCGAGTTATCTAAGGCAAACGATCCTAATATGATATCTACTCTCTCTCGAGGTATAGACATGTGATCCAGTCAAGTTGCCCCCTACTTTCGTGGCTGACACCTTGAACTAAACCCATAAGACCTGTGATTCATCCGTTTTACCCTCAACTGCTGCTACCCTACTTTCGTGGCCTAACCTCGGTTGTTCTAAACCTGATCTTCTAGGACTAGAATTCTCCTTTCGGTCCTTCTCCTAATCCCTAACACATGAATTTACATGGCCTTCGTAAACACAAGACATTTATGCACTCATATAACGAATAGATAAACAAAAACGGGAAGATACATTCAAAGATAAATAAAAAGTAGTTCCGGGATTGCCATCGGCTAATCCCTTCTCCTAGGACAAACCAACTACTCGCTCATGCGTTCGTGAACAAACATAAACGAAATAGAAGGTCTAAGGAACATGAAAACCAAACAAAAAACAGAAGTGTAGGGTTGATCTCCAATGCTCCTTGTAAGTCTCCTTCGCAAGAATCTCCTCCTTCTCTCTACTCTCTCCCCTTCGATCAAGATGTGAAAATTGAGTGAATCAGCTTGACCTCTCACTCCTCTCTTCTTCTTTCCTTCCTCTTTTATTTCCTTTTCTCCCTTTCTTTCCTTCTGGACGTTCAGTTATTCCTTATGTTGCAGCAGCCACCGATTGTTGTATTTTCATGAGTTTCCATTCTTGAATAAGTTGGGTGACATTTCCATTAGTTCCTCTAGCGAAATATCACTTATTCCCCTTCTCTAAAGTCGTTTTACTTATTGTATAAATCCCCAACAAACTCCCATTTGTTTTAAGTCAAATTAACTTATTTAGAAATGCAGGTGATGGACGCGACCCGCGCGGGCAGAGTAAGTGACCCGCTCGGGTACGGCGCGGAAGGTCGCGCGGGATCGCGATGAGAAAAGAGGCTGCCTGCTCGGACTCAAGTGCTGCCCGCTCGGTCTTAAGTTCTGCCCGCTCGGGCTGAAGCCCCGGGCATGGTATTTCTCGCCCGACTCGTGCTCAATTCACTGGACAAAATCACCGTAACAAATGCCCGCTCGGGCTAGGGAGTTACCCGCGCTGGTAGTGGCTATTCCTTGCCGATTCTCGTCTTGTTTTTTCCATGATGATCCTCGATGTTTGTACTTTGTCTCGTGCACGTCCTTTAGCTCCAAAATGTACCGAATATGCATAAATACCTGTAAGAACATGAAAACACGAAAACAAGTAAAACGGATACGGAATCATATGTAAAGCATCGCATCTATATCATAAATATCTCTAAAATCGTGCAAGAAATATGTATGGAACAAGATGATCAAAATCCCCCAGACTTGAATATTTGTTTGTCCCTAAGCAAACATAAACGTGGAACGCGTGGGGTATACAAAATCCGAGAATTTTCCCTTCTCCTAGAAGTAACGCTAAAGCAAACCTAACCGATCAACTAGCACGTCGAGAGCAAATTCGGCTTAATTAAGTTTTCAGTCTTCATCCTAGTTTCACCAAGGCTACATATGAGAAACTAAATCTAAGGAAAACTAGAAAAGCCACCGTAACTCTCTCCACCAAACAAGACTTCAGACAATGCTAAACCTAGAAAAACCGAGGATACTTGTTTCTGTTTCGAGCTTCTTTCTTTCTTGATTCCTTTTTTTTCCTTTTTCTTTCTCTCTTTTTTTTCTTTCTTTCTATTTTCTTTTTATGACTTCTTTTCCTTTTCCTTTTTTTCTTTTTCTTTGCATACACACTAGGCTTCTAGGACGTCGGATTTGAAGGGATCCAGCCTCTACTTAGACCCAGACTACCGATGACGGTATACTCATGCATCTCGTTCAAGAGTGCAGTGGAGTAGGCGGCGTTTTATTTGTGTCATGGCCTTAGGACGTAGAAAGATGATCGTCAACCCACCACTAGACCCGAGCCAATGAAAGAGTATCAAGGTCGATGCACTCATATTGATTTTAGATCTTGCTGTTTAGGCATTATTTCTATCGACGGCGGAGTGTTAGTGTGCGATCTTAATCTGCAAATAAGCTCGATCTCATACGATATAGTAATCCTCATAGAAAAGTGAGGTAAAGCATCGTCTACACGAAGTATGGCCATCTGGATTGAGAGAATGAACAATAAACTAGCAACCTCGTCTAAATCCCCAACAAGCAACACTAGGATTCCCAAAGAATTACGATCTATTTTTTTTTCAGCCGACTAATAAGCTCTAACGCTTAGGAAAAACCTAGCTCAAACATGCAAAATCTCACGGAAAAGGCCAACTTCTTAAGCATCCTAGGTTTAGGGTTCATCTCAAAACTTGGCACCGGACAAGTGTCTGGGACGACTCTGACTCACGAAATAAAAAATAAACTAAAAACTACAAAATAACCTAAAAACTACAAAATTAAAGGGAAAATGAAACGAAATCACCTGACAAACATGAGCTGCTCCCCCAGACTTGAATTGAACGGCGTCCTCGACGTGAAGCTCCGATGGAGGGTAAGGGAAGTGAAGCACATTTGTGGTGGTATTATTTTGTGTTTTTATGTTTTTTTAAACGAAAACGAATAACCGAGTCTCAAACTAAAAACTAAGAAAAATAAAAGCAAACAGCTGGGTTACCTCCCAAAAAGCGCTTATTTAACGTCTTTAAGGTTTGACGTCTCCATTCCTCATGCATGCGCGACGGGTGGATCTGAAAAGGAAATTGAGTTTCCATATTTGATCGGTTGAGTGACTGGGTAGAGCTTTAGCCACTGTCCATTAGCTTTGACTGTGCTGCTCGAATCACTCCATAGCTCCCCTTCTCCATGTGTGAAGACTTCTTGTACCTGAAAAGGACCAGACCAAAAAGACCGTAGGTTACCCGAGAAAAGCTTTGGACGAGAACTGAAAAGTAAAACTAAGTCACCTAATTCGAAGTCATGAGGTAGGATCTCTTTGTCGTGCCATCCCTTAGTCACTCGTTCTTTCTTTGGCACGTCATGCACGGGATTCACTCGTTCGCTGCCCGAGGTTGGATAAATGGTATCTGCATCGAAATGTTTTATGACGTCTTTTTCCATTACCTTGTGCAAGTGTGGGTGCAGCCTCCTTTGAGTTTCGGTGGATGGTTTGTGGCTGTCTTCCTTCTAATTTTCGTGCATACACATTGGAAAGCTGACTCTCCTACGCTTCTTGACGCGTGTGGGTTGTGTTCTCATCTCATCTGCACTCAAGTTAGCATTCATAACAGCAGGATATATTTTATCGCATTCAATGTACTCATACCAAAAAGAAGGCAGAGGAGGCTCGGGCTCAAGTTTGGACGTTTTCTCCACTGCGAAGACGTTTCCATTAGTTCCTCTAGCGAAATATCACTTCTTCCCCTTCTCTAAAGTCGTTTTCCTTATTGTATAAGTCCCCGACAAGCTCCCATTTGTTTTAAGTCAATTTAACTTATTTTGAGTTGCAGATGACGGATGCGACCCGCACAGGCAGGGTAAGTGACCCGTTCGGGTACGGCGCGGAAGGTCGTGCAGGATCGCGATGAGAAAAGAGGCTGCCCGCTCGGGCTCAAGTGCTGTCCGCTCAGGCGCAAGTGCTGCCCGCTCAGGCTCAAGTTCTGCCCGCTCGGGCTGAAGCCCCGGACTCGTGCTCAATTCGCTTGACAAAATCACCTTAATAAATGCTCGCTCGGCTAGGGAGCTACCCGCGCGGGTAGTGGCTATTCCTTGCTGATTCTCGTCCCGTTTGTCCTGTGATGATCCTCGATGTTGGTACTTTGTTTCGTGCACATCATTTAGTTCCAAAATGAACCTAATACGCATAAAAACCTGTAAGAACATGAAAACACGAAAACAAATAAAACGGATACGAAATCATATGTAAAGCATCGCATCTATATCATAAACATCTCTAAAATCGTGCAATAAATACGTATGAAAACTAGATGATCAATAATCCTTAAAGAGTCCTTTCTAGATATTAGACAGAAAGTCTTTATGTAGGCAACGCCATTCTTTTAATTGAAACCTTTGGCGATAAATCTGACTTTATACCTCTCAACATTACCCTTAGAGTATCGCTTGGTCTTCAAGAACCATTTATCACCAACTCTTTCAAAATCCTTCGGTAATTCCGACATTTCGAAAATGTTCTTGTCATCCATATATTTCAACTCTTCCTTCATGGCCATCAACCTTTTTTCCAAAATTTGTACCGGTCATGGCTTGTTCAAAAGAGATTGGATCATCATTAACGCTCAAGTCATTTTCATGTTCAAGTGTATAACACATAATAATTTGAAATAGCTGGACTTCTATCTCAAGCAAACCATGTAAAACCTATTCATTGTTAAGGTTGCACTTGTTCATACTTGAACATTTTTCCCATATTCTTGAACAATGGCATCCATTATTGGGTTACGAGCATTTATTTGTTGTTTTTCCATATTCATTCCTTGTGGGTGTGCTACAATAATAAGAACATTAACTTGAGATGAATTGATTGGTGGATTTTTGTCCATCAAATAACTCTTTTAGCTCTACATTAGGTGCTCTCAGACTCTCATAGATATTGCTATTTTCAAAGTGAACATTGCTAGACTCTACAATTCTTTTACTGTGGTCAGGACAATAAAAACTCTACAATTCAACATTTTTGGATATCCAATCAATAACCAGTAATGGATCTAGAATAAAATTTTGTTTCATGTAGATAATATATCCTCTCTTCCACTTGACAACCCCAAATGTGAAAATGCCTTAAAATAAGCTTCCTATATGTCCACGATTAATAAAATTTCTAAAGAACTGCTTTACTAGTTATTGTGTTCAATATGTATGGAACTATTTCCAATGTATACATCCATAAAGACACTGGTACAAAACTATCGTTCATCATGCTCCTTAACATTTCCATCAATGTACTATTACTCCTTGTGCTACACCATTTTGATATGGTGATTCTGACATTGTATATTGTGCACAAATGCCCTTAGATTCGAGGAGTTCCTTAAATTCCATTATTTCTTTCTTAAATTGTAATATACTATCTTATAAGAATGAAAAGCCATGTCCTAATCAGTTCTACTAAGAAAATTTTAGTAGATATGAGACATCATAATGATTTTGAAAGGATAAGTTACAACAAAGCCATTGTAGTATACTCTCGAACGTAGCGCCTTGTGCTTCATCGAAAAGTAGGAAAATATCAAAGATTTCTTTCATTATTATATGAGCCTTGACCGACGTTCTAATGTTAGCAAGATGATGAAATGAATCAAACCCTTCCATAACTTGATAAAATAATTTGGAACTTGTTCTTTTGATGGATGAATGCTCCAAACCCTCCTACAAATTAACTCGAGAAATTCAAACTCAGTAGCGATGTCACACCACAACAATTATGGTCTAGTGTTGATAAGATGGTGAACACTCTTATATAAAATCCAAAACTTTTGTAGTTAGATGTAAAAGAATAACTAGAAAAAGATAATTTTCTCAATAATAACTTGGTTTATTTGTGCTACAAATGGTGCCTTATTTATAAGGATGAAATAAGGCTAAAATTAAAGGAAATAATGGAAAGTACTTAAAAATCGGGAAAAATCCTAAATCGAGTGGTACACACTTGGTCGAGTATGTGATGGGTGCTCTATCGCGCGGTATAATGCTTGGGTCAAATGGCCAATGTGTAACAAGTGCAATTTCGTTTAGAGGAATTATTCTAGCCGAGCGGGCCTCTATTCGGTTTGAGAAATCTCAGTTCTATCAACTTCATGCCCCTCTCGGTTTCCTTTGTTTATAGGCATATCAGGTGAGTTTGACTTAGCATGTCTTGATATCCTCATGAAGCCGTTGCAACTTCCTCCACAACCATGCAAGCAAATAGGTTCTGAATCTTCTTTGATCAAGACCTTGTCATCGGTCCTTGCATGTTTTGTGTCTCAAATTCTTATTCTCATCAATCCCTCCTCAAAAAGTACTTGACCTTAAATCTAAATCGTTATCTGCATCAAAACAAACCCAATCAATTTCATTGAAAGTCGAACCTACATGTACTCAACTGGTAACTTGATCTTGTATGCATTATTTTTATTATGCATTCATGGATTGTGAATGGTCCATCTCCTCATGACATAAACATTGATTTGAATCACTACGGAAATCTTTCTTTGCACACATGCACTGCCAGCAAGTCTCTAGGATTGAAGATTATCCTCTCACATATCTTTTTTGTTCATAAAAAGAAAAGCGGTTTTCATCACATGTGTACTCTCACATGGATTTTCATGGGTTTCCCTCAAGACCGTACCATTTCCAAAGTGAACTACCTCATGATCAATCATTTTCTTTTGTTTCTCATACTATTGTAGTCGCATCTAATCATCAAATGTTTCCTTTGGCATCCTTTCATTGAACGTACATTTGTTCTAAAACTATCGTGCTATGCACATCTATCAAATTACCATGGTGTCCCCAAAACAACAGATGCCCATAATGAATTGGTACAACATCATAGAGAACTTCATTCTCAAACTTTCTGATACTGAATGAGATATTCACGTTATGATGTACCTTGATCTCTCTACTGTCATTCAACAACTGAAGCGTGTAAGGTTTTGGATGCTTAATAGTAAATAGTCTTATTTTCCCTTCAAGCAAAGTACTTGCTATGTTTGAGCAGCTACTGCCACCTACAATAATGCGACAGATCTTTTCTGTTTTAAGCCTTCATGTGAAGAATATGCTTTCTCATTGCTTCATTGCCTCATCTTTAGTATGTATGTTTAAGTCTTTACACACAAAAAGGAATTTTCCTTGTGCAGACTCCTATTCCTTGTAACTCCATACAATTGTGAGATATATCATCAATCCTATGATTCAATTCATTTTTCGATGCCATCTCATATCCGCCATCTCTCGTAACTCTTTTTTGGACAATATTTGGCATAATGACCATGATCCTAATATTTCAAACATGCAACGTCACAACTTAGATTAGGAATTTAGTTAGTACCTTGAATTTTTGGCTTTGATGTCTCGAGTTTTGGCTCAATATTGCTGCTCCTATGTGGGTTCTCATACTCTTGAGTCACCCTTCCTTTTGTTTTTATTTGCTTCTTAATTCTAATGGCTGAATGAATAAGATCTTCCATCTCCACATTGTGATAAGTTTATATGTTGTCCTGAATGATTGATTAAGACCAGCAAGAAATTGATTCATGATGGCCTTTTAATGCTCTTCTATGTTGACGAGTATCATCAAGAATTCCTCCTAATTTTAGTATTTCACTATGCTCCAACCACCTTTCACTAATCGTCATAGATGTTAAATCACCTATTGATGTAATGAGTAGGTACGGATCATTTTCTTATGATCAATCGTATATGATCCCACATCAATATATCTCACTCTCCATTTTTATATGTGAAAGAGAGAGTTGATCCCACCACACAAGCACATATTCATTAAAGTTTGTCGAAGCCAACATTACTTATTTCAAGTCTAAATACTGATGGCAGAAAAAACTAGCTCAATCTTCTCTGATTGCGAGTATGTATCTACATAACTCAGTCCCTTGAAAGTTGAGATCTCTAGTTCGATTTAGTAGTATCATCATTGTCTTGATTTTTGATTCCATGCACATGTCGTGGTGCTCGAATCTCCTTGTCATCCATGAACTCCGTATACTCGTCTCCATCCACATCCAAAGGTTGTGGATATCTAACTACATGTATTTCCCTCCTCAATTGTTCTTGATGAACTCCACAAGCCGTGTTTTCTATGGTGAAAAATAGTTAGTTGATTCCCCAACATCCTAAAACATTCTATCATCATGAGTTGCATCTGAATTTACAATGAAGCCGCTTTTTCACCTTGTGGCTACTCGTCACGATGGTTTCATGCAATTGACATAGAAGATGCCACAAAACAGAAAAATTGTTAGAAAAATCATAAAATGTCAAATAAATAAGGACGGAACAATTCTTATAGTCATTCTAGAAAATTTTATCACCCAATTTCAATCGTTCTCATGTCCTTTTCTTGGCTTCTCTTGTTTGATCTGGTTGAGAATTCGAAGAATCAAATTCAAAAGTAATTTATCTAAAAATCAAAATAAACCTTGATACTACAAGCATATGACGTAACAATTTTTTTGTTTGTTTTATATTGTTTTTTAACACTCTTTTTGTTTTGTTATTTTTTTTGTTGGTCCTACACATACAACACATACAAAAAAACACAAAATAATTGAAATATAAAGGATAGATAGTTCTAACGCAAGAAATAGGCTTAAACACGACTTCATATGAGCCTAGTTTGACGTTCAGTTGTTAGCAATATAATGATAGGAATGAAATGCAGGAATAGCTCGATAAAAGAACTTGAAACTTGTCCACCGATTAATGAACGCTTTAAACCCTCCAACAACTTGACTAGATAACTTCAAACTTTGCAGCGATACAACAACACTCGTGGTCTAGGTGTTGATATGTTGATGAACACTCAAATATCGAATCTAAAAATTTTGTAGCTCGATCTTACAATAATAACAAGATTTTTTTTCTCAATAAGAACTAGATTTATTCATTTTTTGAAGGGCGCCTTAGTTATAAGATTAAAATAAGGTTGAAACTAAAGGGAAAAATGGAGACTAATTGAAAGTTTTGAAAAACTCTCGGTTGAGCATTAATCCGCTTGGTCGAGTAATGAATAAGTATTTCTCGAAAAAAAAATTTCTAAAAGAATATGCTCGACCATTCAATTTTTCTCACTACTAGAAAAACATGGATTCTGTATGGCCAAATCCGTCCAGAAATATGTTTGGGGAAAGTTTCTTGATGGGTGCGGTTCGTCTAGAAATGAGCGTCCATAAACGTAATCTGTCCGGATATCCATAAATGCAGCCCATCCAGATGTGTCGTCCGATCGAAAATCTCGAATGTCCGTAAACGCGGCCTGTCCGGACGTGTTGTCCATTTGGAAATTCCACACGGAAGAGATATCCATTCACAATCCTACACGGGTCGTCATCTCATTCTGAAATTTTCAAGAATTACGGACAAATTCTGGGGCATTTTTCGTTCCGAAAAATTTAGACGGATTATTTTATTAGTCTGTAATTTGTTCGATAATTTCCATATGGTATCGGCCATCCGAATATTTTGTTTTAAATTTGAAATGTTCTTGTACGGACTACTTGATTGAGTCTAGAATGGATGCTCGATCAAGCATTCAGATGTTAGAGTTCAGTATACAATGTGTATCAGGTGAAGATAAGTTCTATGGAATTGCTCTGGTTGAGCAAAAGTTTGCCCGGGCCAAATTATCAAAGCCCCATCAAATCCATACTCCTCTTGAATACTCTACTTGTAGGCAAATCACATGAGTTCGACATAGCGTCTCTTGATGAACCCTTGAAGCTGTTGCATCTTTTTTAGTGACCATGTGAGCAAACTAGGGGTAGGCAATCCGGGTTACCCATACCGACCCGAACCGGACTGATCTAAACAACCTGAATCGTTTCGAATATGGGTTACCCTGAGAAGCCATATGGGTTCAAATTTCAGAACTTGTTCGGGTTCGGGCCGGTCCAATTCAGACTCGAGTAAAACCTGAGGAACCCGAACAACCCAATTTTAAAAAAATAAAAAATATTTTAAATTTTAAAAAATATATATAAATACTAAAAAATATTGGTATATTATATATATGTTATATTTAATATTTTATTTTTTTTATTAAAAAATGAATTATCCAAAGAGTTTTATTTTTCATATTAAAAACGAATTATCAAAAGAATTTTAACCTAAATAACCCAAATTATGTATAATATCCGAAAAAACACGAACCAGAATAACCCGAATAGTCCAAACTACCCAAAGAACCTAAATATCCAAATGTAATTCGGGTTATTTCGGATCCAATGGTTTTGAACCCCAAAAACCCGAACCTGAATGGACAATATTTGGGTTCAATTCGGGTCCATTTTTTTCAAAACTCGAAGAATCCGAATCGAACCAAAATCCGAAGAACCCAGACTGAAACCCGGATTGCCCACCCCCAGAACAAACACATTTTGAATCTTCTTTGCTCTAGTCCTCGTGAATGGTTCTTGTATGCTTGGTGTCTTATCTAAGATTTCATTTGCATCACACTATAAGGATCAAAAGTGTATTTTCTATATGATAACATATTTAATAAAAAGAAAATACCAATAGTCTAATTCTTCGATATTAAATATATTTGTTTAGAAATTTCTTTTTACTTCCAAGGTCAATGGTTCATTACAAGATCTTTATGTGTGGAAAACAAAGAATTATCCTTTTCCATTCTCTTGAAGCCATAACTAATGAGGCTTTTTCTTCATCGTAGACATTTGAATAGGTTCTCGTTTACATGGTACGGCCTGACTACCAAGAGGCATGTAGTTCAGAAATTCGATTCGTACGTCTACGACAACAGATGTCTAGTGGGAGGGAACAATTAGTTTTTGTATATGCCTGGATTACCCGGGGGACATAAACTTAATTGTTATCCGACCATGAGCTGATAGAAACGACCTGATTACCAGGTGACTATGTGAAATAGAGTCGAAGTTAATGCACTATAAATTTTATGGGGATAAAATTTATAAAGAATCTCATTTATATGTTTTGAAAACGTCTGGATTACCAAGGGGCTCAGGCATATAGTTATAGATTGATCCTAATTTGAAATAAGATTTCTAATAATATCCTAACATTGATTAGCGAAAAATATCATATAGACGAAGTCCATGTCTTTATGATATCTACGATGTCTAACTCTCTACTGTAAATTTTCCTTTCGTTTTCAGATCTCCTTAGAATGTCTTAGTTCAACTTGCGTCCAATTCTCGAGACCAACAAGCAGTTGGTGAGAAATTCGACGAATGGCAACGCAATTTGCGCTTGGTGCTGACACATGAGAAGTTGATCGATGTGATCGACAAACCGACTCGTCTAGTGCCAGACCCAGCGAATGACGAGGCCTTCGGTGAATACACCAAGTACGAGGAAAAGTGTATCACTGTCAAGTGTCTCATCTAGGCGTCAATGAGTGGCGAACTCCACAAACAACACGAGCATATGGATGTCAAACAGATCATGAAGCATCTTCAAAAGATGTTCGATGAGTAGAGTCGGACGGCAAGGTCCAAGTTGTCAGGGATTTTGTTCAAGTCCGCTCTGAGTGAGGGCTCTCCTGTGGGACCCCATGTTCTACGGATGATTAGTCTGATAGAAGAGCTTGAGAAGTTGGGGTGTACCTTCTGTAAGGAGATACAACAGGAGATGATCTTGACCTCACTTCCAGAGTCCTTCTCCCCGTTCGTGGTCAACTACAACATGAACAAGCTGGATGTTGAGTTGCATGAGATGCACAACATGCTCTCTGAATATGAGGAATAGATATCCATTTGGAAGAGGGTATCGGGATCTGTGCTGATGGTTGGGCAATCCTCTTATCAGAAGTGGAAGGGCAAGAAGAGGCCCAGGACCAGGCAGAGCGTGCCTAAGTGTGGTGAGACCAAGGCAAAGGGCGGCACCACCAAGGCTAAACAATCAGAAGCCGAGTGTTTCTTCTGCAAGAAGAAAGGGCATTGGAAGAGGAACTGCAAGGAATATCTGCAGTCTCTGAAGGGCAAGAAGCAAGGTAAGATTCTCACGAAAAATGTTTTCATGTTATATTTGACTACTATCGATTCATCTAGATGAGTATTGGATACCGGTAGCAGCTTTAACGTTTGCAATATGTTGCAGGGGCTGAGGATCAGTAGGAGGCTCAGGAAGGGACACGTCAAGGTTTGGGGTTGTCCGGCTTCTTTAAGAGACTTCAGCCAGACAAGCTAGATGCTAGGTCTGATAAGTGTAGGTTCATAGGTTATCCCAAGGAAACTATGGGATATTATTTCTACCACCCGTTTGAGCACAAAATGTTTGTGGCCAGAACGATAACCTTTCTTGAAAGGGAATTCCTTGAGGAAGGAATTCATGGTGGAGAAGTAAATCTTGACGAGATTCAAGAACCCGACGAACCAACACAAGCTCATGGACATGAGATGTCAAATGAGCGATCTTGTCTGGGAGATACGTTGTTAGGCTCCGGCGCTTCATCTTCAAATGTTGAAGTGACAGTGCCCTTTCAGGAACAAGCTCAGGAACCTGTTCAAGAACAAGTCCAACAAGATATCCAGTGCAGGTTGAACCTGCTACACATGCTTTCTTAAGAAGGTCAACATGTTCTCGACGTGCACCTGACAGACTTAATCTTGTGGTGGAAGAGGATGTGGTCGGTCTTAGAGATGACGAACCCTTGACTTTCCATGAAGCCATACAAGGCCCAGATTCTGAGAAATGGTGGAAAACCATGGAAAACCCTATTTCTTCGAACAAACGTGCTAACCAATTTGAATGATTAGGTTCCAATAGAGCCATATACTCTGTCTCGGTTGTTGATTGAGCCACGATAGATTGCTTTTGTGGTTCCCTGCTAAACACTAAACTGCCTATAGTAAAACAGAACCTGCTCGTCCTGCGCATACACGACAAAAAACTCGATCTTTCCAACGGATTGTAACGGATTTGTTGATATTTTCAACGGGCCTACATCCGTTGCAATCCATTACAAATTTCAATGGAGTTGTAACGGATACTTTCCGTTGCCATATCCGTTGCAATCTGTCGCAATTTTTAACGGATTGTAATGGATATAATCCGTTGGCATGCTCCGTTGGAAGACCCGTTAGAAGTTGGGAAAAAATTGCAACGATCATCCGTTGCATATTGTAACGGATGCCCGTTAGAAATTGCAATGGATGCCCGTTGATATTGTTAATTTCGAGGTTCACCGGTCGAAATAAATTCCCGTGATCATGCAACGGGCATCCGTTCCAATTGCCAACGGATGTTCTTTGGAATATTTACTATTTATATCGGAACCTAAGGTTGCCTCAAATCATCAATAACAAGCATCTTAATATCCATTGTTGAATTCAAAACAACCTTCATAAACTGTTTCACCACCGAGATCGGGAAAAGGATTCCCAGTGGTGATGCACTTTATGAGGGCTGTTTTATGAATTCGGTAATGGACGCAAAGATGCTGGTTTTGACAACAGATGTACCGCCAGAGAGGATCCGAGTCGAGTTCAACACTTTGCCTCTGAGTTGAAGTCGTTTCCAAAATGTTTTCCTTCTGTTATTGTTACAATATGTTATAGTGTAATTGGAAGAGAACTTAATGAAATTGTAGTTTAAAAAGAAAAATAATGTAAGTAAACAAAATTTTTGTATTTAACTTTTGATTACATATTTTGCGTCATTTCGGTTTTGTTGACCGCTTGAGTTAAACATGAAATCAATTATAATTACAAAATCGTAATTCATAAGATCTAAATATTGTAATATACAAAAATAACGGATTTGTAAGCACTTTCAACAGGCACTAATCCGTTGGATATTATTTCAACGTGCATCCATTGGAATTTGCAAAGGATGTCGGTTGAAATTTTTAATTTCGAGGTTCACCGGTTTAAATAAATTCACGTGAACCTCCAACAACCATCCGTTGCAATTTCCAACGGATGTCTGTTGGAATATTCACTATTTAGATCATACCAAAGAGTGCATCAAACCATCAATAACAAAAAGTATTTTCAACAAAATGTCGTCTTCTTCAAATCGAAATATATATAGATCGAGAGAGTGGATGTATAGAAGAAAAGATCCTATAACCGAAGAAATGACGCAAGAATTTTTACACGGATTGGAGCAATGCATGAGTTTTGCATCGATGCAGCCTTTGTGTCAAGAACGCGGGACTATGTTATGTCCATGCAAATGATGCAAAAATATAATGTATCGAAGTCAAGAATTGTTTGCAAACATCTTTATAAGGTGGGTTTTGCTGAAAATTACGAAATTTGGTTTTTTCACGGTGAAAATTGCGGTGTTAGAGATATTGTGCAAGATACACAAGTAAAACGAAATGAAGAAGTTATTTATTAAGCATCAACGACCAATCCATATGTGGAAATGGTGTCAAATCGATTCCGTGATCGATGATTTCGATGGGCGTCCAACCCTTTCGATTATCGATCCCGAACGTCTTGCTGGGACGTTATGGTAAAAAAAGTTATTATTTTCATTTGTATTATTATAAGTTATAAATATTATCTAACTTTGTAATGTTGATTTGCAGGGTTGACGTGGATGATGTACTCAAACACACAAACAACAACATTATCCAAGATTCCTTACAGGACCAATTCTATTATTCCTAGCAAGTTATGCCAGAAGCCGTGCGCTAGCGATGGTGGCGCACTTTTATCGTAAGTTTTAAATTACATATAATTTCAAATTATTAGTTATATATATGTTATAAAACTAACAATTTATAAATCATTTTGCAGGGCTCATACAGATGGCGGCGAAAGGATACAAAGCACATCTACACAGCATGGATGCACGACAGTCAGGCTCGGATACGCCTCATGATGAACAATGCGAAACGCAACTACTACAGAAACAATCACAAACCGATATGGGCAACGAATGCGGTCTTCAATCAAATGATTCAACATTGAGAATCTGCAGAATTCAAGGCCAAGAGTGACAAGGCCCAAACAATGTCAATACGGCTAGAAAGTTCCAAGTAATGGTCCGCATCGCAATACTTCGAGATCAAAATCCTTCCCGAAAAGAAAACACGAATTGGTAAAATTTTGTTTAATCAAAATTTTTGGTTTTTAAATATTCATTTAATTATGTTTATTTTATATTACAGATGCAACGGATAGGAAGAGACCCGACGCTTCTTGAGCTGGTATTGGAAACCCATGCCAAGAAGAAGTCGGTCGTTGGAGAAGAGGTGAACGAACTCGAACTCGTCGATCCTCGAGCGGAGAGAACCGTGAGAGCTGTGACAAAGAAGATTACACAGCAATCATAAGCTTCTGGTTCGACTCCCGATGAGCTGAGTCCTTCACAAAAGGACAAAATTTATTTAAAGGTAAAAACTTTTTCTTTTGTTTTTCGATTATTACTAACATTTTTTAAAATCTAACTCTATTTTTGTGTGTCTTGTAGTCGGTGAGACCGTATAAGGGGCATCTATACGGTCTCGGGGCTCTTCAAAAAGATATCGTCGAGGACGCCAGGATGGTACCTCCCGTTATCCAAGAGAGTTTTACGCAAAACGGCGGATCGAGGAGCTGGAATCACAAGTTTGAGAAACTCGAGCCCATGTGGCGCGACAAACTTCCCAAATACAGCAACTGGAAAGCGTCATTGAGTTGATGTCCGGCCAGGTGAGGGGATCAACACCGCAGCAAGAACCGGGTCTCGATTCAGATGCAACTCCGTCTAGAGGTGGTGGTGATTGCGGAAATGATATGGGCGCAACCAATCTAAATGAGATGTAATAGGATTAGTTTTAATGTTAATGTTTTTTGTAAAAATTTTTAATAATTTAATAAAAAAAATTTAGTTTAAAATTTTAATAATTTAATTTTAACGGAAGTCCGTTGCATTTTCCACCGATTTGCAACGGGCTTCCCTCGCTATTTCTCGCCAGTTTCCAATGGATGCCTGTTGGAAATTTTAAATTCGCACTCTTTTTTCCCGCAAAGATGTCAACGGACATCCGTTGCAATATTGTAAAGCCCTTCTATTGCAATTTTATAACGGGCATCCATTGCAACTTTGTAACGGGCATCCGTTGAAAATTTGTAACGGGTATCCATTGGAAGTTTGTAATGGGTATCCGTTGGAAATTTGTAACGGGCATCAGTCACAATAATTCCAACGAGCTTACGTTAAAAATAAATGGATTCGTCCGTTGGACTTTCCGTTACATTTTTGCAATGGATATTATTCGTTGCACTTCCGTTGCGAATTGCAACGGATTCCAATTTGCATCGATCGTTTCCCAACAAGCTAGAATCTGTTGCCGTCTATTGGAAAGTGTCATTTCCAACGGATTTTGGGCGTTTTCCAACGGATATGTCCGTTGGAAAACAGCTGTGCTTTTGTAGTGATATAAGTCGTGCTCCCTTCTATGTCTGCATCTGCATATCCCACGAGCTCCGCATGTTCAACTTGCTTGAATATCAAACCAAAATCCTTTGTTTCTTTAATATACCTTAGCACTTTTTTGCGTTTTGTATACTATGTACTGTCGATTTCGTATTGCTTCGTGACAGGTACGAAACTGCGAAAGCGAGGTCAGGGCTCATAGACGCAAGGTAGACGATGCCACCTACCATGCTCCAGTACACAGTTTCCTCGGTAAGTTCTTCGTCGTCCTCCTTTTCTATGCAGTTTAAGGTCAAGGGTGGACTAACTCCCTTTGAGTCAAGCATACGAAATTTCGAAAGAATTTGGGTACCACACGTCTCCTGACTTAGAAATATCCCATCTTCGAGGTAATTAACCTCAAATCCCAGAAAATATTTAAGTGATCCCAAATCAAAAACTTAACTCAACTTGACCTTAAACTCTTTAATCATTTTAAAACTACTCCCAGATAATATAATGTCATCAACATATAATCAAATCACCAGAATATTACCTCCTTCCACTTCGATGTACATAGCCGCATCACAGTGGCTCCTAACACATTCTTCTTGTAAGAAGAACGTGTCAATCTTACTATACCAGGCCCTCGGTGCCTGTTTTAAACCATATAATGCTTTGTTAAGTCTTAAAACCTTATGTTCTGAGCCAATTACCTCATGTCTTGGTGGTTCCTCCACATAAACCTCCTCCTTAATCTCACCATTAAAAAATGCTGATTGTACATCCATATGCTGTAGTGGCCATCCTTTCTGAGTTGCTATTGCAATTAGAACTCGAATCGTGTCATGCCACCAATCTAGCCTTATACTTCTTGATTTTACCTTCTTCATATGCATTTCCGCATCCATAGCTTCCTTCCACTCAGGATGTTTTATAGCTTCTTCGTAAGATGTGGGTTCCGCCACAGCTAGGTAATAGCTCTCTTCTGTCTGTACCCCTTCTGTGTCATCCTCAATTCTGTATATGTCACTAAGTCTTCGCGTCCTATGAATTTCTCGAGACGACTCACTTGTGTTACTAGTACTAGCTCCTTGTGAAGATGGTGTATTTGATAGTGAGAGTTGCAGAGGAGTTGCAGGTGGTGTGGTCCTCCTACCACTCTCACTTTGCTGTCCAGAGGAACTCCCCACGTCAAATGTCGTAGGTACTCCCTATGGGTTGTTAACTCCCTGTGGATGTAGGAAACTTACTGGAACTCTTGGCTCCCTCTTCTCCTCCTTTGTCTCCCAATCCCAGCACTTCTCTTTATCAAAAATAACATCCCTTGCTACTTCTATCTTGCCTATCTCAATCACATAGACTCTGTAACCCTTACTCTAGCTATTGTAGCCTATAAAACACAAGTCTGTGACTTGTCATCCAATTTTCCTCTTTTTTGTGTTGGCACCATCTTGTAACATAGTTATCCAAACACTCTTAGATGTCCAATAGAGGGCTTATGTACACTCAAGGCCTCCAATGGGTTTTTAACTTGTAGCACCTTTGTAGGCAATATGTTTTGAATGTATGACACTGTAAATACTCCTTCCGCCCAGAATTTGTTGGGCATCTTCTTGTCTTTAAGCATACATCTGGTCATCTCCATTAGGGTGTGATTCCTCTTCTTTGTCACCCCGTTCTACTGAGGAGTATAAGTGATGCGATTTAAAGTTAAACAAATATTAACCTAAACTAGCCCCAAGTGCGCGACACGTGTTAGTACCCTAGGTGTCGATCCCACAGGAACTACACAACACAATCTAATCTCAAACTATGAATCAATCTTGCAAACGAACGAAACATGGGTTTTGAGAATGAAATACTAAAAACAATAAACTAACAAGTTCTTAACAGTGAGACAAACATTCTAGGAATTCGGTTTCACCAGAAGACTATCGAAACCAACAATCAACCTATCTAATCATGCAATCCTGATTAAGTTATCTAATGCAGACGATCCTAACATGATATCTACCCTCTCTCAATGCATAGACACGTGATCTCGTCAAGTTATCCCCTATTTTCGTGGCTGAGACCTAAAACTAAACCCATAAGTTCTGTGATTCATCTGTTTTACCCTCAACCGCTCCTACCCTACTTTCGTGGCCTAACCTCGATTGTTCTAACCTAATTTATCTTCTCCTAATCCCTAACACATGCATCTACTTTGCCTTCATAAAGACAAGTCAATCAAGCACTCATACAAAGAATAGATAAACAAAAATGGGAAATTGCATCCAAAGATAAATCAAAGTGGTTTTGGGATAGCCATGGGCTAATCCTTTCTCCTAGAACAAAACGACTACTTGTTCATGAAAAATATAATTGAAATAGATAGATTAAGGAACATAGAAAATCAAACGAAATCGTAGTCCCTGGTCGATCGTCAACGCCCTTGATTGTCTCCTGCAAGTCTCTCACGAACAGCTCCCCTCTCTTTAACTCCTTCTGCAACTCTTTCTGCAACTCTCTTTCTGCAACTTCTCTCTCTAGCGGCTGTGTTTTTCCTCCCCAAACTTAAGTCAGCGAACCCTAGCTCTCCTCCTTGTCTTTTCCTCTTTTCTTTCTTTCCTTTTCTCCTCTTTTTCCTCTTTGGCCGTTCACTTCCTTTCCTCTTCTTTCCTCTTTGTTGCAGCTTGCTGTTTTTGTGAGTTTTCCATTCTTCTTTGCATTAGTTTCTATTCTTGAGAAAGTGGACACGTTTCCTTTCTATTTTTCAGCCATATAATTATCATTCCTCTTCTCTAACAATGTTTCCTTTTTGTGTACGCAACTAACCATTTTATTTTCTTCTTTCCCGCAAGTTTCCTTTTCTTGTTTTTGCAGCGTGCTTGAGTATGTGCCCCGCGTGGGCACTCTTGTTGGTGCTGGATCCGCTCGGGCTGATGCATAGCACGTGCTCTGATGTGTTTGCTGGAACTAGGCCCCGCACGGGCTGAGTTGTGCCCACGTGGGCTGAGGAGTGCCTTGAACACCCGTGCGTGCTGAGGAGTTCCCCGACCCGTGCTGAGTTTGCTCGAGGTTGTAGCCCACGCGGGCTAGGTGAGTGCCCCGTGTGGGCTGCGTTAGTCCTTGCCAATACTCCTCCCGTTTGATCCGTTATGATCCTCGATGTTAGTACTTTGTCCCGTGTACGTCCTTTAGCTCCAAAATGAACCAAATATGCATTAAAACATGTAAGAATACAAAAACATGAAAACGAGTAAAACGAATACAAAATCATACGTAAACATTGCATCTATATCGTAACATATCTAAAATCATGCAAGAAATACGTATCAAAATGAAACGATCAATAAGCCACACTTAACTCCCTCATAATCCCCCTCTCGGGTAAATAATCTGAGAATTCTTTAGAATTAAATTCAGTCCCCTTATCAGACCTCAGCTTCTTTACCTTCTTTTCCACCTGGTTATCCACTTGAGTCACAAATTTTTCTGAATATCCAAAACACGTCAAACTTAAGCCTCAAAAAATACACCCAAGTCATGTGGGAGTAATCATCTGTGAATCTTAACAGATAGATACTCCCACGGTCCACACAAATCTATGTTGATCAAACCAGAATTTGTTCTGCCTTATAGTCTCATGCCTTCGGAAATTTGTATCTGTGTTGGTTGCCTTTCATGCAAGCTTCACATACTTCCTTCACCATGGTTAATTGTTGTAGTCCCTTCACTAAGTTACCATTCTGCAACTTTTCCAGATTGTGTAATCCCGTGTGAACCAATCTCTTGTGCCATAGGTCAGATGATGTCCAATTCTTTCTTCAGCAACTCTTGCTTTTTCCTTGACTATCCTCCATTTAAGAGGATATGCTTTCTTAATCATAGGCACTTCTACTACCTTTGAACTAGCTTTATCCTTTATCAAACACCTATCCTCAGTGAAAACAACTTCATACCCATTCCGAACCATCTGCGGCACACTTAATTTTTAATAATTTTTAATAATTTTTACTCCTTCCTTCATATAAACTTGAATGTTTCCCTTACCGCAGTGGTCAAAACCTCTCCATTTCCAACCTTTATTGGTACTCTAAAGTACTTATCTAGCGTTGTGAAATACCCTTCTTGCTTGGCCATGTGATTTATAGCACCACTGTCCACCAACCACACATTATCCTCGAAAACCTGATATGTTAAGTGTGTTGCCGTAAACAATGAGTTTTCTTCTTCTTCTTCTTCTTCTTCTTCTTCTTCTTCTTCTTCTTCTTCTTCTTCTTCTTCTTCTTCTTCTTCTTCTTCTTCTTCTTTTCTTCTTCTTGCTGGTTTACATGTGCTTGATTTTAGGTAGGTCTTTTGTTTTTTCATTCTATTGAAAAATTTCCTAACTTGCCACAAGTGTAGCACTCCTTCTTGCTTTTATTCTGTCTGTTTTGATCTTTTTGAGATTGTTTGTTTCTGAAGAAACACTGACTTTCTTGATGATTATCCTTCGTGCATATACTGCAACCCTTCTTCTCTTTAGACTTGTAGTCTGTTTTTCCATATGGTTTCTTGCTAGACATATATCGATTGTTGTTAATCTTGAGCCCCTTAAACTTTGCTTGGAAAGCTCCTTCCAGACCGCCCCATGCTTGTCATCCAGTCTCGACTCTTGAAGCTGCAACAAAATCACCAGTTCCCCCACCGTAAGTGTTGTGAGGTCCTTTGTTTGCTCTATGACCCCAACATATGTGTCGAATCTTTCCTATAATGAGCATAGAATCTTCGAGAATAAAGTATCCTCTCTAATCTCATCTCCGAACGCCTTCATTTCATTTGCCAACTCTCTCACGTTCTTAGCAAAAACTTTGATACTCTCCTTCTCTCCTTGCCTTAACGTGTAGTAGCTAGCCCTCAACCTCTGGAGTTTTATCGTAGACATCTAAGGGTCTCCTAGGAATCTCTCTTTGAGTAGATTCCATGTCGTTTTTTACGTCTCACACACTGATACGTGTGCTGCAAAAATATCATCTGACACTGCGCTATACAATAGTTGTAAGGCAGTCTGATCATTAGCCTTAGTTTCTTTCCACAACTGCAAGGCCTTCTGTGAATCCTCCTCCATTGGTACAACCCGTGCGTTGGGCTTCTCAGGCAGTCCTTCGGTGACCACCTTCCATAGTTGTTTAGATCTAAGCAACGCCTTCATTTTGATCACCCAAAGGTTGTAGCTTTTTATGTCAAACACAGGTATATGTGGTGTTGTCTGCATGATATCGTTTGTTGCTTGTGCTGGTTGTTTTGTGCTATCTCTTGTGGTGAATGTTTTGCTTGTGCTTGTGCTCCCTCTCGGCCTTTATATCTGAAAGGCTCTGATACCAATTCTTGATCTTTTGCTCATGAACTAATATTTGATTTCATGAGCTCTTAACACATTCTGATTATGTGTGCATTCGAAATAAATGAAATAGAACTTTGCTCTTGAGTTTGTGCTATACCGTGTGCTTGAACAAATGTTGTGTTTTAGAGAATATGGAAGAACACACGGTTGTGAATACTTCTGGATGTGATACAGGTTCACACCCTTCCTACAATTCATATATTCCGTTTACAAAAACATCACTTGCCTTTTTGGGGAGTTCTTACAAAACCTGAAACTATATTCCTCAAAATAGGCCTCTATATTAGCCTTTGACATGCACTTAAAGTGCAATGTTTTTAACCTATAATATCAATATTGTCGTTACTTGATTTTACCATTTTGACCCCTCTCTTCTTGTGTTTTCCGCATGGGCTTCTACTGGGCTGGATTTGGTTTATTGGGCTTCGATCCGATGGGCTGATGTTGTTGAAAGGATGTTGTTGGCGGGCTTGGGATCACGGGCCTCGTCTTCTTCGGTGATGGGCCTGGCGAAACACGCGGCCCTCCTCACTTCATTTTCCTGAGGGGTTCTAGAGTATTCCTCAGAAACTTGCTCATTCTGCTTTTCCGAAGTTTCACTCCCGTTGCATCGCTCCCGTACCGTTAAGAGTCTATAGCAAATTTGTGAGAAGAAGGGTAAAAGGAACGACAGGAATCGAGATCTTTGGAGGCGATCCAACGATCGGGAGACCAATCATGAAACGTTCGGCGACAGTGCAAAACGCGATTGAACTGACCATTGCTCTCGGTTCTCCATGAGCAGCGACGATTTAAGCGGATGGTATCTGCATAGGTCATCGAAGAACAACACAGTTAGTCGTTTCCAGAAAAATGAATCGACTTACACTGGATATAAAGCCAGAAATCAGAATTTTCGGAGGTGAGCTAACGATTGAGAGACCGGCCATGAACCCATTCATCGACGGTGGAAACGCGATTGAACTTACCATCGTGGACGGTTACCATGGCCCTCGGTTACTAGAGAAGCAATGTTAAAACTCCAAGAAAGGACGAGTGAACTTACCATCACTGTCAGTTCTCCATGAGCAGCGCTGATGATATCTGGGTAGGTCATCGAAAAGAGGTTCAAAGTTAATCGCAACAGGTAATGTCCATTAAACATCAGGAAGATGAAGAGGTGTAGAGAGAGAGGTTGAACTTGAATGAGAAAGTTGCATGACGAGAAGGGGTTTTTTCCTCCCTCTGCTGAGGTGGCAGCACGAGGAGGGAGGAAAAAACCCATCTTTTATATATATGATTGTTAATCGGGTTAAGTAAAAAATTATGTTTAGTTACTTTAAGACCAAATTAGTCATAATTAACCTGATTTTTATATCCAATTAACGAAACCGTACTCAATTTTTATTCGATTTTCATACCATTAACAAAACCGTACTCAATATCTAATTTTGATACAATTAACAAAATCGTACACGAGTTGATCCTATTTTGATACAATTAACAAATTCATCTCAAGTTTGACTCGAAATCAATTAAATCGAATAATTAACTTTATTTTGATGTAATTATCCAAAAAAATTAACATTTATTTTTATGTGTGTAGTAAATTTACATCTAATTTTCTAAAATTTAATCGGGTCAAAATTAAATCAATATTCAAGTTTTAATTAAGTCAAAATTAGGTCAAATCCACGTAAAAATTAGGTCAACTAGGGGTCAAAATTCGGACGAATTCGAGTCAAAATTGGGTCTAAATCAGGTGGGTTAATAGATAGTTAACATAGGGGTTTTTAGATAGATTTTTTTAGTTGATGGGAAATCCAATGAAAACTAAAAGTCAAGGGAGAATTCTATAAGGATCAAAATGAGTGGAGAATAAGACTAAAACAATATTCATAAAGGGAATATATTATTTTCCTATTTTAAATATATATCTGTTTTATATGTATAGCTTCCTTTTAAAGAAAATTTCAAGAGAAAAATCTAGATAGATCGAAAAAAGAGAAAATGAGAGAGAGTATTCAAAACAAAGAAGAAGAAGAAAATATATTAAAAGGAAGAGCGAGAGTCGGTGACATTTGTTACGCTATTATTCTGACTAAACTCCGAAACAATAACACGAAAAGTGTATCAAATTTAGGCTAGGTTTTAATATCATTTTCGCATAGATTTGTTAACACGAGATACATTTCCGATATGATTCTTCTTTACATACATCCATTTTGTTGGTTTTCAGGTTTTAAGGCGACAAGGCCTAAACGAGCATGAAAAAGCGAATTCCTGAGTAAAACCGCACATTTTGAAGACACAATTCACTCAGAGCCAAAATCAACCCACAGAACTCAACGGAACACCCGAGCAACGAGCGCAAAACAGCAAAAACGAGGATAGAAGAGTGCCCGTTCGGGCACTAAGGTCTACCCGCTCGGGCAAAACCTACGGGGTTTATTTGCAACACCTTGCATGACCCGGGCACGAAGACAACATGATCGGGTAGTGATACCCGATCGGGTGCAACAAAGTACCCGCTCGGGCGTTAATTGTTCCTGAAAATCCCCGAGAGTTTACACGACTCGGGCTGTTCAACCACGTGATCGGGTGCTGATGCCCAATCGGGCAAGACGGAGTACACGAATGGGCGCGCCTCGGCACGACCGGGTAAAAGGTGTACCCGAGCGGGCCACCTTTCTCGCAACAACCTAAATCTTGAATTCAAACGAGCAAATTAATAGACCAGAACAGATCCACACGCAAGGGGGCGACGCCGAGGGCAAGGGGAGGCTTGGAATTCATCAGGAAAGGCTCGGGAGACGCTGGAGAAGGAGGGAAGCATCAATCCACACATCGGTAACACAATAGGGAAGGCCGAGGCATCGGGTTTCCTAGGGTTTATCATGTTTAGGGTTATGTCATCTTCTTTGATAGCAAACTCCATGAGTGAGTAGATTCCCAACTATGGATTAGGGATATCGGTTTTGTAAAGGATGTACGAATTTATGCGTTAATTCTTGGATTTATCTTATTCATCTTGATATTCGGTTCTACAATCAACATTGTAACTCCTATACTAGTGCTGCCCGCTGAGTAACATAGGAATTCATATTTTGCTGGAAGGTTAAAGTATCAATCCGAAACTGTTAAGTTGTAGGTTAAGTTCGATTAATGAGAATATGACCGGTTGGTTAATCGACTTAGGAATTAGGATTGCGCTCGTAAAGCTACCATAGTACGGGTTAATCGCTGCTGGAAGGTAGGGTTGCACGTACTCATGGTTAGGAGGTTTAGGCTTGGCAGAATCATTCCTCACAATAGAGCATGAATTTCCCGTTATCAAGATAATTCGATAGGTTTATGATCTTTAGTTGTCACATCCATACGATTCTCGATACCCCGACACCCGTAGTGTTCTTCATCGACAAGTCTTCCGAACCCCACTATCGTTGCCACCATTAGTTTAGTCTTTTTAGATATTTTGCACCACGCCTTCATCTACTTTTCACCTTCTTGGTTTAGTGATATTCTTAGGATTGGCTGCCTTAGTCCCTAGAGTTCGACCCTGTACACTTGCGGTGAAGTGGTCTAGGAAATATATTTAGCTTGATATTTCCGACATCAAGTTTTTGGTGCCGTTGCCGGGGACTAATAACGGCCTAGACTAGGGATTAGCTAGATTAAGATCTAGTCCTTTCCGGAGTCTTCTTTTGTTTTTCGTATTTCTGTTTTTGCTTTTGTTTTTTTTATGGAGTAAAAAATTTCTTTACCTCACAGAGCTTAATCGAGTTTTATGTCCTTTATCTTGCAAGGTAACATGGACAACTTCAATTCTTCGGGTGCCAACATAGCTGAATTGAGGCATCAACTTTCCGAGATTCGTCGTAAGCTCTCCGACTTATACCATCCGCAATACTCAGAGCGATCATGGGAACAAAATGCTTGGGGGTATGAAGAGGAGATCTACGACAGCTACGCTCATCCTTACGGGAATACGTACTATCACGAATGGAGCGATCATGCATACTTCATGTATAGGAGCACAGAGAGTATGGTGAATGCACAGCAATCGTTTGGGAACTTCTAGCCATGAACGGAACCCCAAACCCAGAGTTATCAATCATATATACCTCAGCCATACCCAACCCAATCCGTAGCAGCCCTCGGTTATCCCGCCACGTACAACTACCTCCTTGAACTGTTTGAGAATCGAGACAACTTGTTTATAGGAGTGGAAGCGGAACAAGAAAGCGCCAATGAGCAGATAGGCAACTTATTTGGACAATTGGACGCGTAAGCTTCAGAACTTGCATAAGGGACATTGCAACCACAAGAGATTCCATCAGAAAGTTCAGAAATAAATCCTCGTGATCATGTCAGCGACGTCTACCTAAGGGATTGTGAGACGGTAGATCAGCCAAGTCCATCGTTGATTGAAACAGATGAGGAATCTAACACGGTAGTGGATGAGGCTACGAACATTGATGAGTACGTGAAGAAACCCGAGGTAGAAGTAGAATTCAGCTTGGTGGACACGATTGAGCAATACCGATCGTGCAGGGAATTCAATTGATTCGCGTGCCGCACCTTATCGAGCACATATTGCACGCAAGACGCTACGTACGAGACGACGTCGAGGACGTCCACCTGATGAGTAACACACTTTGGTCAGGCTTGCAACCTTAAACAAGCGCTTCTCGGGAGGCAACCCGAGCCCCATATCCTTTTTAGTCGTTTTCATTTTATTTCTATAGCTTTGAACTCTTTTTATTTTCTTTAGACTTAGACAATTTTTTTAGGACTTAGGAATTTAGTGGTCTATAGATTTTTTCTGTATGGTTTTCCTCGTATAATTTTTCTGTTTTGCAGCACAGCCCGGTCGGGCAGACACCTCCACCCGAGAGGGCAACGTCTAAATTCAAGGGAACCGGATCGGGCAACACGGAAGACCCGAGCGGGTAGGTCAGCTTGGGAGGCACCCGAACGAGCGACACAGAGTACACGGTCGGGCACCGTAAAATCTGAAAGGTAAGTTCTATTTCGAGTAACCCGAGCGGCCACCCTTACCTCACAAATTCAACCCGAGCATGCTCCCAAAACTTTCAGCCCCTCACGCCGCAATCTCTTCCACCGGAGTCGCTCATGCACCGCCGTCGTTCACCACCGTCATCGGTTACTCGAAATACCTTTTTTCCTCCCCTCTCACGAAAAAACCTGAAAATCTTTCAAATTCCTCTCGAATCTCAGGTATATTCATGAACTATTTTGTGATTTCGGCTGCTATGGGCTAGATCTAGGTCTGATTAGGAAAGATTTAGGGCAAATTTGTTGATTGAATCATGAAACGCGAACTGCAGGTCGCGATTTCATGATTCAACCCGATCGGGCTAGGTCTGGAACCCAATCGGGTGATGCGTATCAAAGTTAAATATAACCTAATCTACCCGCAAGTGCACGCCACGTGTGTAGTATTTTGGGTGTCGATCCCACAGAGACTACGCAACACTACCTAAACCCGAACTACGAATCAAACTTGCTAACGAAAGAATATGGATTAAGAATGAAATACTAAAAGCAAATAAACTACTTGGGTTCTAACGATAAGACAAGCGTCCTAGGAAACCGGTTTCACCACAAGACTACCGAAACCAACGATCAACCTATCTATCATGCAATCCCTGTTAAAGCTATCTAAGGCGGACGATCCTAACATGATATCTACCCTCTCTCAACGCATAGGCACGTGGTCTAGACAAGCTGCCCCCTACTTTCGTGCCTGACACCTTGAACTAAACCCATAAACTCTGTGATTCGCCCGTTCACCCTCAACCGTTGCTACCCTACTTTCGTGGCCTAACCTCGGTTGTTCTAAACCTGACTTTCTAGGACTAGAATTCTCCTTTCGGTCCTTCTCCTAATCCCTAACACATGCATCTACGTGATCAGCGCAAACACAAGTAAATTAAAGCACTCAGATAAAGAATAGATGAACTAAAACGGGAAGATGCATTCAAAATAGATCAAAAGCGGTCTCGGGATAGCCAAGGGCTAAGCCCTTCTCCTAGAACAAACAAACTACTCGCTCATGCGTCTGTAAAGAAACATAAACATAGTAGAAAGTCTAAGGAACATAAAAACCAAACAAAACCGAAGTGGTGCTGCTTGATCTCCAATGCTCCTCCATTATCTCTTCGCAAGAATCTCCTCTATCTTCGCTGAATTCTTCTCCTCTGTAAGCTTGCTGTAAACGTCTTTTTGCCTCCTTTTAAGCCTCCTAAGTCGGTCCAATTGTTGCCTAAATTGCCCCACGAGTTCCCTTATGTTTTAAGTTAAGTTTACTTAAGTTTTGAGAGGTTTCGGACCGCTACCCGCTCGGGTAGTGAGTGTACCCGCGCGGGTGCGTCTAGGGCAGTTCGTGCGCGTCTTGTGGTGCTGGAATGATGCCCGATCGGGCATGGCATGTGTGCCCGCTCGGGCACAAGGCAAAATGGTCCTAAATGCTTGCCCGAGTCGTGCTAAATGGTCCACACAATTGGCCGTAGGTTTTGCCCGATCGTGCAAGGGTTGTGCCCGACCGGGTGAGGCTTTTCCATGCTCAATCTCGTCCCATTTGTCCCGTGATGATCCCCGAAGTGCTCCTTAGCTCCGTGCATGCTCCTTTAGCTCCAAAATGGTCCAAATACGCGTAAAAACCTGTAAGAACATGAAAAGCACGAAAGCAAGTAAAACGGATACGGAATCATACGTAAAACATCACATATGTATCAAAAACGTCTCCTAAATCGTGCAAGAAATACGTATGAAAACGAGATGATCAAAATCCCCCAGACTTGAATGTTTGCTTGTCCCTAAGCAAACATAAACGTGGAATACATGGGGTATGAAAAATACGAGAATTCCCCTTCTCCTAGAAATACCGCTAAAGTGAACCTAACCGATCAACTAGCACGTCGAGAGCAAATTCGGCCTAATCGAGTTTTCAGCCTTAATCCTAAGTCCACCATGGCTACCCATAAGAAAGTAAACCAAAGGAGACTAGACACGCTACCGTAACTCCCTCCACCAGACAAGACTTCAGACTATGCTAAACCTAGGTCAACCGAGGATACTTGTTTCTTTCTTTCCGAGCTTCTTTCTTTCTTCTTTTTCTCTTTTTCTTTTTCTTTTTCTTTTTATGACTTTTTCTTTTCTTCTTTTGTTTCCTTTTTATTTTTCTTTTCCATTTTTTTCTCTTTTCTTTTCTTCTTTTTCTTTGCATACACACTAGGCTTCTAGGACGTCGGATTTGAAGGGATCCAGCCTCTACTTAGACCCAGACTACCGATGACGGTATACTCATGCATCTCGTGTGAGAGTGCAGCGGAGTAGGCGGCTTTTTGTGCCATGCCCTTAGGACGTAGAAAGATGATCGCCAACCCACCACTTAGACCCGAGCCACCGAAGGAGTAACAAGGTCGATGCACTCATATCGATTTTTGATCATGCTTATTAGGCACTATTTCTATCGACAGCGGAGTGTTAGTGTGCGCTTTTTTAAACTGCAAAATAGCTCGATTTTATATGATCCAATAATCCTCAATATGACAAAAGTAAAGTGTCGTCTACACGAAGTATAACCATCTGGGTAGAAAGAATAAACGATAAACTAGCCTAGCAACCTCGTCTAAACCTCCCCACAAGCAACACTAGGATTCCCAAGAACTACGACCTATTGTTTTTCAGCCGACTAATAAGCTCTAACGCATAGGAAAACCTAGCTCAATCATGCAAAGTCTAAAGGAAAAGGTCAACCTCTTAAGCATTCCTAAGTTCAGGGTTCATCTCAAAACGTGGCACCGGACAAGTGCCTTGGGACGACTCTGACTCAATGAAAACAAAAACGAACTAAAAATCGCAAAAATAACCTAAAAACTAAAAATCAAAGGAAAATGAAACGAAATCACCTGACAAACGTGAACTGCTCCCCCAGACTTGAATTGAACGGCGTCCTCGACGTGAAGCTCCGATGGAGGATGAAAGAAGTGAAGCACGTTTGTGGTGTTATACTTTTTTTT
>CM071876.1:15830568-15850042 GCA_036759665.1 Gynandropsis gynandra | reverse complement strand
GGGGCAATTTGGATGAATTAACGCCCGAGCGGGTATACGTCTTGCGCCCGATCGGGTAAGGCTACCCGATCTCGTTGCCTTCGTGCCCGGGTCGTGCAAGGTATGTGGATAAAACCCCGTAGGTTTTACCCGAGCGAGTGGTATATGGTGCCCGACCGGGCACCCTTGTGATCTTGAAATTTCTCTTTTCCGCTCGTTGCTCGGGTGTTCCTTTGGGTTTTGAAGCTCAATCTTGGCTCTGAGTAGATATATCTTCAAATCATGTGGTTTTGATCAGGAATCCGTCATTTTAAGCTCATTTAGGCCTTGTCACCTAAAAACCTGAAAACCAACAAAACGGGTGTGTGAAACTCGTAATCATATCGGATAAGTAAATCTATCTATAAAATATATGTGAAAATGACACTAAAACCTATCCTAAAATTGATACACTTTCAGTGTTATCAGGTAGCGTCAACGAACGAAGGAAAACGAGTTATCTCACCCTTTAATAATCCTTTGGGCTTCCACACTAACTCCCCTTCCCCTTCAGGTTCTTAAACCACCTTCTTTACGGGTTCTTGAACTACATTTTCTGCGAGTTCTCCATCAACATCTTTCCCCCGCCCTCTCCCTCGCACTGTTCTTGCTCTTTTCGTCGGTGGAGATTCCACATATGGAGTAGACTCCTTCGATAAAGGTCCGACACCTGCATAAAATTTACTTAATTAAACCTATGACGACCAATGCAACCTATGCGATTAATACGACCTTTTGTGACCTATGCGACCCATGCAACGAATGTGACCTCTGTGATTCAAATGACGGTACTTACTTGGTGGTACTTCGACAATAGCGGCGACCTCTAACTAAAGTATCTTTAGTGTGGACCTCTTCGACATGACCCACTAGAGCATATGCATTAAATTACTTCATTCATTAGACTCATCGTTCGTTATATTGATTATGTAACACATGCAACCCATCCAACTTTAGCGACCTAGTGACCCATGGGACATATGAAACCCATGTGACGCATGCGACTCAAGCGACCCAACAACTTATGCGATCCTACGACTTATATGTCCCTTCGACCGGTCCGACTCTTGCGACCCATGCTCTCGATGGAAATTGACTCTCAAATGACCTTTTTCACTAAATATTACTTACTTGGTGGAACTTCATCAGGAGCAATGTTTGCCAAAACCTCTCCTAAGCCATCTCTGAATCAAACGGCTCTTCTCGTGGCTCTTTTCTTGACACTAGATTTAGACATCGAAGGAATTCAAAATCATAATCACTAACAGTGCCGGAAAATTGGTTTCCGATGCTCACATCTTTCTCGGCAGTCTTTGATTCTGGATTAGACAAATGAATCCCGACATCCCTTAGAATGTATCTTACGGTGTTGATGATTCTTTTCTCCGACTTCCTTATTTCCTCTATTAATTTCTACTCCAGTGTCAGAGGGACTGTAGCATCAGCATCCCCAACACCTACCCATCCTTCGTCTTCATCATCTTGGACCTCTATTATTTTTTCACTCACGCTCTCCTTCTTCTTAGTCCCCTTTTCTTTCCCCTTTTTTATCACCAAGAGCTGCATTTTGTGTCAGCAGTTCTTGCTTACGGATATCCTCCCAACAAATACCCTTCAGATTTCTACGAAGATGTTCCATCCATATCCAGATCAGAAAGTAAAGCTTCCTCTTCGTGTTCAGCACGAAGAATACTTCATATATCCTAAAAAACAAAAAAAACCATTATTACCCTCTGTGACCCTTGTTTCCGTTGTGACCCTTGTGTAATTGTTACCTTAGAATCTCCGATATGCCTTATCACATCTACATATTTCGGGTTAAAACTGGATTTAACCATCTTCTTGCACATTCTTGGGCATGATGGATGCACATCCACAACCTCAACATACCATCTCTTTCCGCCCAAACTAAGGATTGTTTCGAATGGAAGTAAAATTCAAACATTAAAACAAAATGATAAGAATGCAAAAAGTACGAAAACATTCAAGTTTTTCAAATAATATATACAACACACATTAGTGTGATCATGAAACCGCCACAATATCATTTTGGTTTCGGTGATTCCCCTCTAACGTGCTTACGCCAACTATCCACAATCTTCTCGAATGTGTAAAGCCCCCATGGAAAGCCTTCACAAAATTCCAAGTCATCAACCATGTCAATGAGATCATGGCTGATAGAGTTTTTTGCTGAAGGCTTGTGTGCCACAACTTGCGCCAACAACATCAATGTTGCCAACCTCTTCCGGTCATCGGAATTCTTCGCCTTCACAAGCTTTTCACTGACTTGTACGGGGGTCACCTTTCCACTGATGAAATGCTTCAGCTTGAATGTGTCACCCCTTTTGGACTCCCATCTTTTGGGATATGGTCCGCATTTCAATCCGGAAATTAGTGCATGCTCCACTATAGAGTACCGGACGGGAATGCCGTCTAAGACGAACCACAACTCCTTCTTGTCACGTATAATCATGGAGTGATTTAGTAGAATAGACATTTGAACCTTCATCAATGTGGAGTCACATTGGAAATAGAATAAATGCCTAAATTGTGACTCATTCTCGAAGTAACAGAACTCGTATTCATCTAAGATTCCTCTCAGCGTTGTTATTGTCTCGTGAGGATAACACTTGGTGTTGATCTTTGGCATTCTGTCCATGTGCTTGAATTCATACATAAACTTCGGCTTTGGCGCCACCTGAAAAATGACCAATTAAGAATACATTATACTTCCACCGACTTAAGCGACCAATGCATCTAAATCGACCCGTGCGACCGATGCCACTCAAAGACCCTCGGACACTCTACGATACTCAACCGACTCACTGAGACTCAAGCGACCCATGCGGCTCAATTGACCCATGCAACTCAAGCGACCCACGTGGCATAATGTCAAGTGACCCACGGGGCATAATATCAAGCGACCCATGCGACTGAAACGACCCTTGCGACTCAATGACATAAACGACCTTTGCGACTAAATGACATAAGCGACCCATGCGACGCAAAACGACCCATGTGACTCAAACGACCCTTGGACCGCCTACGACGCTCAAACGACCATTGCGACCCAACCCACTCACTGAGACAACCGACTCACTAAGTCGAAGATGGTCATGCAACTCCTGCGACCCTTGCGACTCATCCGACTCCCTCACACTCACACCCATTTCAAATCAATAAACCACTTTGTGAATCGACACCTTGCAAAATCCTAGAAATCGATCTACTTACACTTATTAACGCCATTGAAGATTGACTCGTGCTCTCTTCTTCACTGCTGCTGTTGATTCTAGCAATTTTTCTTCTTGCCAACTTCAAATCGATCCCTCTCAAGTTCGAAATCACTTATTCTTTCTTGTTCTAAACTTTGAAACAAGTTTCACGTCGAAAACCTGTTCGGCTTCCTTGCTTTTGACACGGTTTGACAGTTTTTCACGTCAAAAAACCGCAGGATGTGGGGTTTTCACGTTCGAAAATTAAGGGCAAATTTGTCTTTTTCTTAGGGTGTTTTTTTCGATTTAATAATTATTTTAGGGAAGGGTATTCTTGAAGCGGTTTAACCCTATAAGGGTATATATGATATTCCGCCCTTTCATTTTATAAATATCATTCATTTCTTGAAAAAAATCTATATACATTTATAATATGTGACATGTGAGATGTAATTAATCTAAGATATTCTTAGTTTAGCATTTTATTAAAATAAATTTCTTATCATCACTAGTAAAAAATAAAGTTAGCATTGCCACAACTATTCTCACGGCTAGAGAGAAAACCCCAAAAAAAATTTATGCTTTTTTTAAAAAAAAATGGTGTCGTGAGAATTTAAGCTGCAGCACTAGTGCTCATATATTGTAAAACATAGGTCCTAAATATGTTTTGTCTTTAAAAAACAATATCTACTCATAGCTAGTACACTTCTTTGGACCGGTTTGAACAAACGATTTTCCATGCCTAAATATATTTTTTGGATTTCTGCACCACTGGAAAAGGTTGCACAAATTGCATTAATTTGCGTAGAACATTATAGTGCACAGTTCTAGCGTATTTATTGTAAAAAAATGTCATTATTTGTTGAGGTTGGGTTTTGGTACAATTATAATGTGATTATAACCATAGACAACAAATAGTAGTATTTCAATTATAACCATAAACAATTTTCAGTTTTGTTATGGTTATGGCCGTTAAACTTTATAAACAAAATATGATTACAACTTCAATTCTTTGTGTTCTGGGTTACACAATAAGTGGTCTAGTAGGATACATGATTGAAATATAGTTCATACGAGGAAATAAAAAAAATAAAATAAATTGTACGATTTTAGTCATGACGAAGTCATGCCCCGCATCCTCTTTTGTAGAGATTTTGTGGTTATTTATGACATTCGTTGGGATGTAACATGCTGTAACAAGGTATTTCTCCAAGTATTATTTCTCTATAATCTAATGACCTCGTCTCCATTTCGGCTATCGCCATTGCCATAACCACTAAAAGTGCGAGAGAAAAAACCAAAACTTTCTTAGGCATCACCATGTTAGATATCTTAACTTTCTATGTTTGTAATCTTGGTATTGTGAGAATTTGATGAGAAACACTAGTGCTTATATACTGTAAAACATAACTTTTACATAAGGGTTGCTTATAAAATATAATAATTATTTTTGCATGAATAGATGCAGTAGATCTACTCATATCTAGCACACTTTTGTTTTAATATAGACAACATTCATAATTGGTGATTGAATCTACTAGATATATATTAAAGGTAGATTGGTCATGCACATATTTTCTTTTTTCAACCAACCAGTTGCTCAAGCCTAAATATATGTTTTGTTTATTACAAAATTGGAAAAGGTGGCACAAGTTGCATTGATCTGCGATGAACATTACGGTGTAAATTTCTAATTTATGTAGTGCTAAATACTTGTAATTGTTTTAGGCTTGGTTATAACGGATAAATGTTATTTAGATCTCAGTAAATCATACTCATTCAATTATAGTTTAATTTGGTTTACTTGGATAATACTTATATCATTCTAGCTTATTAGTACATTAGACAGGAAAGAAAGACAAATTAATAAAAATATCTATATATCTTATCACCGAAGTGAAACAAAGTATATATATCCTATTTACATATATAAATGAAAAAAAAATCATGAGAAAATGACCGTTATGACTAATATAAAAACACTACAAATTTCTCTTGATATACACAAAAGAAAATATATTGATACATATAAATTATTAAATGATTATTAATAAAATATAATATGAATAAATAAAATACTAAGAAAAATAAAAATCAATAATTAAATATCGTGACAATAATATAACAATTACAAGACAACTCATTTGCATAAAAACAATAATATATTAGTTGTATGATCATTTCTTAAGAAATTAATGAGATAAATAGTTAATGTGGAAAAAAACAAAAAAAAAAGAATTAAAAGTATGATAAATGACGTAGAAACAGATGAGATGATGATTTGGACATTTAGGATATATTTGGAAATTTAAAGGTAAATAATTGGTTAACAAAATCATATGATAAACTGATCTATTTTTATATATTTATTACGCATCGATTATTTGTATTAATATAACAGATCTTTTTCTTTTTACAATATTAATCGTTTATCCAATTGTTTATGCAAGTTTTGCATTTTAATGTTTATCAAGAGTTTTATGGTTGTATGTACAACCTTCTTTGCATTAGTATCATTTCAAACATCTTTCACGTTTTTTGAAGTAATTAGGAATATGGTGAAGTTGAGAACTATCTAGGTTCTGATCAATGCCTCATGTATATCCTTTTGTATCCTTTTGTTTTGTTCAGTTCAGAGATATTGATTGTGTTGATTTGTAACAAATTTAATTTTTCTTAAAGATTCTTGAAGTATACTCCTTTGTTGATTGACTGTTTTACCATTAGACTTAGGAAACGTTTTCGGATGAAATTATTTCACAACTCGATGTACTAATAACGCTCTTACAACCTCTAAAACTCCTCCACATACTTGTTTATAAGGTGGGTTGTTATTCAGTCACTATCATATCAAATGGTCAAGAACAATACGCTTTGAAATTGTTAATTTTTGTATATTAATTTTGCTTTAGATGTGAAGAGGGTTGTTGATTTTTTATTTGTGTTGGTGAATGATGATGAATTGTCTGCATTCTGGTCAAAAGAATAGAAAGTCACACTATAAGAGTTTTAGGGTTTATTTACTTTAAGTAATGTCTTTTGTGTATCTCATTTTTTCCAAACTTCATAAATCTCTTACATCCAACTTCACTCTAAAATTTTCCAGCTAATATGTATTCATACCTGAGATAATTAAAACACGAGTTAATTGAATTAGACGGTAATAGCACCAGAAGCTCTTAAAGTAAACCAACGTGGTGTTATGGGGATAGTACGAGACATGAATCAGAAAGAGATAAGAAATGTGGATATGCATGGATAACACTACAAAAGTGGTACTTTCAAATTGTGGGTACTCCTTGTGCACATTATACTTCCACTAATGGTAAAAAAAGATTAATATCTACATTCTTTTAGTGGGCTTATAAAGTGTAGATGAAGGTAAAATAAGAAAAAAGAGAAGCGGATAACAATAACAACGATTTAAATGTAGAGGTTGACATGTTAGCGTTTCAATGAGTATCCATTTGAATGGATTGCATGTTTTCAATGGACTACAAACATGATGTGTCAATAGATCTAAACTGCCATTTTTAATTGTTACAATTTGTTGAAAAGTCGTGGATACATGCCAGTGGACCATATTATGCCGTAGACATTTGCAACGGACCTTTTAACGGATATTAATTGATGTCTTAACGGAACATATTTATTGATATTCCGTTGAAATTTTAAACGAAAGCCAACTCATTATCCTATGTTGATATTCATTGGATTCCGTTGATACTTTTTAAACAGATGAATTCATTGAACCATCTGTTAAAATCATATTTTTAGTAGTGTATGAGCCATATATATAGATAATGGATGGTGTGCTAAAGTAGAAACACGAGATCCGTTTCAAAGATATGTTTCCATTTTCTTCATTAAACTCTCAGTCTTACCAAGAGAGTTCAAGACACACTCTCTCACTTAAAAGGATCATGGGTATGCCACTCACAAGAGAAAAGGAAAATATTGTTTCCTTTTGTAATATAGGAAAAATGATATCTTTAAGAATGTGTAATTTTCTTGTTTTATATTTAAATTTATGTCTTTCCCTTTAGAAAACTTTATCCATATTATAAAAAGAGAAATCTCTTCGATTATATAAGTATAATTCGGTGGAATTATTTCAAGCTATCAAGAACTCTACGCAAGCCAATTCATCTCTTTTAATCTATTGGTTAGTCTTATTTATTCATGTTACACCATCGATATTAAATCTTCTTTATCATATTATAGAGCATGGTTCCAATTAAACTAGATTGTGATAAAGGAGTTATGGCGCATTAGGTAGAACACCCTTCATTCTCTTTTGATGTGACCAGTGTTAAATGGATAAGGTCACCCAAGAGTGGGATTGAATTAGCGGAAAAAAAGTTGAAAAAGATTAATATCTACATTCTTTTAGTGGGCTTATAAAGTGTAGATGAAGGTAAAATAAGAAAAAAGAGAAGCGGATAACAATAACAACGATTTAAATGTAGAGGTTGACATGTTAGCGTTTCAATGAGTATCCATTTGAATGGATTGCATGTTTTCAATGGACTACAAACATGATGTGTCAATAGATCTAAACTGCCATTTTTAATTGTTACAATTTGTTGAAAAGTCGTGGATACATGCCAGTGGACCATATTATGCCGTAGACATTTGCAACGGACCTTTTAACGGATATTAATTGATGTCTTAACGGAACATATTTATTGATATTCCGTTGAAATTTTAAACGAAAGCCAACTCATTATCCTATGTTGATATTCATTGGATTCCGTTGATACTTTTTAAACAGATGAATTCATTGAACCATCTGTTAAAATCATATTTTTAGTAGTGTATGAGCCATATATATAGATAATGGATGGTGTGCTAAAGTAGAAACACGAGATCCGTTTCAAAGATATGTTTCCATTTTCTTCATTAAACTCTCAGTCTTACCAAGAGAGTTCAAGACACACTCTCTCACTTAAAAGGATCATGGGTATGCCACTCACAAGAGAAAAGGAAAATATTGTTTCCTTTTGTAATATAGGAAAAATGATATCTTTAAGAATGTGTAATTTTCTTGTTTTATATTTAAATTTATGTCTTTCCCTTTAGAAAACTTTATCCATATTATAAAAAGAGAAATCTCTTCGATTATATAAGTATAATTCGGTGGAATTATTTCAAGCTATCAAGAACTCTACGCAAGCCAATTCATCTCTTTTAATCTATTGGTTAGTCTTATTTATTCATGTTACACCATCGATATTAAATCTTCTTTATCATATTATAGAGCATGGTTCCAATTAAACTAGATTGTGATAAAGGAGTTATGGCGCATTAGGTAGAACACCCTTCATTCTCTTTTGATGTGACCAGTGTTAAATGGATAAGGTCACCCAAGAGTGGGATTGAATTAGCGGAAAAAAAGTTGCTATTCTAAAAGATAGATATAGAAAGTGATCCGTGACGGGACTCAACCTTGAAGATGGATACGTTGATTCCTGTGTATACCTGCAAAATAGCTTTCTCTACGAGCCTACAAGGAGCTTTCTCACTTTTAGCAATCTCAATCTTTCAGCCAATATTCAAGTTTAAAAAATTTTAGAATAAACTATAAAGATAATGAAAACGGAATACTAACTCAAGTTCTTTTAAAACTATTTATTTGATTATTTGTATTTTAATTACATATTATATATATGACATATAACTTTATACCATTCCAACATGATTATTTGTTCAAGATTTTAGTTTAGACAATAAGAGGTGTCATAGGATGCATGAGAAAAGAAAAATATTGTTTCTTGAATAATATAGGAAAAATGATTTATTTGTGAATGTGTAATTTTTTTTTTATATTTGCTTTTATGTCTTTCAATTTCTGTAGTATTTATCGATATTTTAAAAAGGTAAATCTCTCCTCTTATGTAAGGTTGCTTATGCGGAATTTTTTCAAGCAATCAAAACTCTACGCCTACAAATTCATATCTATTAATCTCTTGGTTAATCTCATTTATTCATATTATACCAAATCTTCTTTATCGTATTAGAGCATTGTTCGAATAATACTAGGTTTGTGATAAGCTTCTTACTCTTAGCAATCTAAATCTATCGATCAATATTCAAGTTTTAAAAAATAGAAAAATTGAGAATAAGCCATTAAGGAGAAATGAAAATAGAATCCAACACAAGTTCTTTTTGAATTACTTATTGAGTTATTTTTAATTTAATATATATATATATATATATAACAAACATATATCTCTATATTATTTCAACATGATTATTTGTTCATGCTTTTAGTTTAAATAAATATTTCTCCATCACCAAGTTAGAGATCTAAATATTTCTATCTTTTGTAGTCTTGGTGCTGTGAGAATTTAATATGAAACACTAGTGCTTATATAATTTCAATTATAGGTTCTAAATAAGGGTTGTTCTATAAAATACAATAATCTTTTGTACGATTAGATGTAATTGATAAAGTAATAGCTAGTTCACCTCTTTTTTCTTATATAAATCATCCACATTTGGTGTTTAAATTGAGAGATATATATTCAAGATATATTGGTCATACTCATATTTCCTCGTATCTACAAATTTATCGGTCTAGACTAGTTCGACCAAACGATTAGCCATTTTCTTCATTAATTTTTCACTCTTACCAAGAGAGTTCAAGAAACACTCACTCACCTAAAATGATAAAAAAATCTCTTCATCTCAAAGTTATCTCAGTTGATCATCACTCCCATATTATTGACGTGATACTCAAAAGAAAAAAACAAAAATATTCTTTCCTTTTATAATATAGGCAAAATAATATATTTCCGAATGTGTAATTTTCTTATTTTATATCTACTTTTATTTCTTTTTTTAATTTATCCATATTTAAAAAAGGTAAATCTCTCCTTTTATGTCAGGTTGATATGGTGGAATTGCTTCAAGTAATCAAGAACTCTACCTTACTGAAGCCAATTCATCACTTTTAATCTATTGGTCAGTCTCATTTATTCATGTTACACCATCGATGTTAAATCTTCTTTATCGTGTTTGAGCATGGTTTGAATTAAACTGTGTTCGTGATAAGTTTTCTCAGTCTTAGCAATCTAAATCGTCGGCCAATATTCAAGTTTTAAGAAATTTCAAAATTGAGAATAAGCTACTAAAGTGAATGAAAACTGAATCTCAACACAAGTTCTTTTTTAATTACTTATTTGGTCATGTGTAATTTAATGACAAACATATATCTATATATTAATTTAAAGTGATTATTTTTTTCATGTGTCTACTTTAAATAAAATAAATATAATTAAATAATAATAAAGAATAAAAACAAGGCTAAGAATAAGAGGTGTAGTTAGGATGCATGTTTCTCATAGCAAAGAATAACAATAAAATATAGTTCATAAAAGGAAATAAAAGAATGAACTAAATTATACAGTTCTAGCCATGACGACATAATGCTACGCTTCCTCTTTGGTCGGGGTTTTGTGGTTCGTTATTGCATTCGTTGGGATGTAGCTTGCTGCAACCATGTTCTTCTCCAGGTTTTAACGCTCCGTAGTCTATTGATCTCGCCTCCGTTTCTGTTATCGCCATTACCATAACCACTAACAACGCGAGGGAGAAAACCACCACTTTTTTGGCCATCACCATGTTAGAGATCTTAAATTTTCTATGTTTTGTAGTCTTGGTGTTGTGAGAATTTAATGTGAAACACTAGTCCTTAGATAATGTGAAGCATAGTTCTAAATAAGGGCTGTCTTATAAAATAAAATATTTATTTTGGGATGATTAGATGTAGTAGATCTACATATAGCTAGCACAATAAAATATAGTTCATTTTTGTCTCACGTATTAACTTTTTTTTTTCATTTTATTGTTTATCTTATTCCTTTTGTGCAACTTTTTCAGTTTTATGTTTATGAAGAATTTCATGGTTATATATGTACAACTGTATTAGGATCAATTCAGGCATTTTCATGTCTTTTAAAGGGCTTATAAAAATAGCCAAGTTGATAATTATCTCAGTTTTGATTGATATCTCATGTCTACCCTTTTGTTATATTTTGTTCAAAGATGCAAAATGTGTCGATTTGAAAGAAATTTACATTTTCATAAAGATTCTTGAACGATGTTCCAATGTTGGAAAGTCGTTCATACATGAAAGTGGACCACATTCGATCATTGACATTTGCTACGGACTTGTTAAAGAATATCAATGGACACCTCAATAGGGTGTATCAATTGATATTTAGTTGAAAATTGAAATGGAAACCAACAGATTATCCTTCGTTGCTATTCATATGATTACGTTGGTATTTTTTCAATAGAGAAATATGTTGAACTTCCTTTAAAGTTCAATTTTTTGGTAGTGCATGAACCTATATATATAATGCATAATCTGCTAAAGTAAAGGCAATACATCCGTTTAAAAGGTATATTTCCATTTTCTTTATTAATTTTTCACTCTGACCAAGAGAATTCAAGACGCACTCACTCACCTAACATCATCACAACACTCTTCATCTCAAAGTTATCTCAGTCGTCATCACTCCCACATCATTGACGTAATACGTACAAGAGAAAAGGAATATATTGTTTCCTTTTGTAATATAGGAAAATAATATATTTATGAATATGTAATTTTCTTGCTCTATATTTATATTATGTCTTTCCCTTTTTGTAAAATTTATCCATATTGTAAAAAGAGGAATCTCTCCTTTTATATAAGGTTGATTCGGCGGAATTATTTCAAGCAATCAAGAACTCTCCTCAAATCAATTCATCTCTCCGTTAGTCTCCTTTTTCATGTTACACCATTGATGTTAAATCTTTTTTTATCGTCTTAGAACATGGTTCGCATTAAACTGAGTTTGTGATAAGTTTTTTCACTCTTAGCAATCTAAATCTTTCAACCGATATTCAAGTTTTAAAAAATTACAAAATTGAGAATAATCTATTAAAGAGAATGAAAACAAAATCTCAACACAAGTTCTTTTTGAATTACTTATTCAGTTATGTGTGATTTAATTACATTATATATATATATATATATATCAAACATATATCTATATATCATTTCAACTTGATTATTTTTTCATGTTTCTTCTTCAAATAGAATAGATGTAATTAAATAATAATAAGAAATAAAAACAAGGGTTACAATAAGTGGTCTAGTAGGATGCATGTTTCCCTTTGCAAAGAATAACAATAAAATATATTTTCATAAATGGAAATAAAAGAATGAAATAAATTATACAGTTTCAGCCATGTCGACATAATGCTCCGCATCCTCTTTGATAGGGGTTTCGTGGTTGCATATGGCATTCATTGGGATGTAGCTTGCTGCAACCAGGTTCTTCTCCAGGTATCAACGCTCCATAGTTTATAGACCTCGCCTCCGTTTCTTTTATCGCCATTGCCATAACCACCAACAACGCGAGGGAGAAAACCACAAATTTTTTGGCCATCACTATGTTAGATATCTTAAATTTTCTTTGTTTTGTAGTCTTGGTGTTGTGAGAATTTAATGTGAAATACTAATCCTTATATAATGTAAAGCATATGTTCTAAATAAAGGTTGTCTTATAAAATACAATAAGATCTACACATAGCTAGCGCACTTCTTTTTTAATATAGAAAATATCCATATTTGGTGTTTGATCTAGAGATATATACTAAAGATAGATTGTCCATACTAATATTTCCTTGTATCTCTACAAAACGATCGGTAAAGACCAGTTCGACCAAACGATTTGTCATACCCAAATATATGTTATAGTGTGAATTTCTAATTTATGTAATTATAGATATGTGTAGATTATTTTAGTATACAAATTTTGGGTATTAGTTCGGATATAACGGGTAAATATTACTTCGATGTGAATAAATATTATGCATTCGGTTATAGTATAATTTGTTTTTGTTATGCAAATTTTTTTAGTATTTCAGGATTTTCAAATAAAAAATAATAAGTATATTATATCATTCTAGATTGTTAGTTAATTAAAAAAAGACAAAGTATTAAAAAAACTAAAAAATCCTAGAATCACCAAATTATATATAAATAAAGAAATACGAGGAAAGGACCATCGTGACTAATATAAATAAATTACAAAAATATTTTTATATAAGAAAAAGTAATAGAGTTAAACCTATAATCTATTGAATGTATTCTTCTAAAGTATAATATGAATCAATAAAATAATTAGAGACATACATATCAACAATTAAATGTGGTGACAATCAATATAAAAATTACAAGATAACTCATTTCATAGAAAAATAATCTAGTATTGTATGATCAATTTTTATGAAATTATTAAAATAACTAATTAATGTGACAAAAAATTAATGTATGGTAAATAATATAGAAAAGAAATGTAATGATGGATTTGGAGATTCAGGTTTCGATGGATAAATTTAAAGGTAATCATTCATGTAACCCAACTAATTCAATTAGTAATCAAATCATTTCATAACTAATATATTGTTATATATTTATACAAACTTTTTATTTGTACTGTTATATTACATCATTTTCTTTTGTAGTATTATCTATCTCGGTTTTTATTAATATCTCATATATATCCTCTTATTTTGTTCAGTTCGGAGATGCAGAATGTATGGATTTGAAAGAAATTTACATTTTGAAAACGATTTTTCAACGATGCTTCTTGAGGAGATTAACGGACCGTCATTTTCATTTCTTGCTCTTGGACTCATGTCTTCATGCCTTTCATTTGCGTCATCTGTTTCTTGGCTGAGTCGCGAGCCCAGTCTCCTGTTTCTTGAGTTTGTATTGAGTTCAGCTGCTTGGCCCAACTCCTTCTCCGTTTTGTCTCGAGTTTTCCTTGGTGTTCTCATTTCCCGATCCAAATTCTCGAATCCTAGGTTGTGTCGTGTCTCCCGACGTTCGTGTGATTGCTGAGGGGGTCATGTCTCAGCCTTCTGGGCTAACGATGACGTTTTTTATCGTCGATCTGGTTTTTCGGCGGATCAAATGGCTAAAACATGAGTGAGAGAGATGGGAGTTTCGTATTTTATAGGACAATGACAGAGGGTTTAATATTTTAAATATATGTATACATATGTATGTTTGTATATATAACTCCATCTTTAAATGGATATTTGAAGAGAAAAATGCACATAGATCGGATAAAGGAGAAAGTGAGAGAGAGCGTGAAGGAGGAAGAAGAAGAAAATAAATTAAAACGAAGAGAGAGTGTTAATAATTTATGTTATATTGAATATAGTAACCTCCATTAATTAATTAATTTTTTTAATATAATTCATTTCTTGAAAATATTTATATAATTTAAGAGGGAAGAATATCAGATATACGTTTGTAGGGTCAAAGTGCTTCAAATATACCCTCGTGCAAATAATTATTAAATAAGAAAAAAATTGAAGAAAAGACAAATTTGTCCTTAATTTTTGAACGTGAGAAAACACACGTTCTGAAGTTTTTCAACATGAAAAACTTTCAAACCGTGTCAAAAGTAAGAAAGAGGAACAATTTTTCGACATAAAAACTTGTTTCAAAGTTTAAATCAAGAAAGAATAAGTGATTTCGAAATTATGAGGGATCGATTTGAAGTTGACAATAAGGAAATGGCTAGAATCAGCAGCAACAATGAAGAAGAGAGCACGAGTCAATCTTCAATGGCGTTAATATGTGTAAGTAGATCGCTTTCTAGGGTTTTGTAGTATGTCGAGTCACAAAATGGTTTATTGATTGGAAATGGGTGTGAGTGTCATAAGTCGGTTGAGTTGCAAGGGTCACAGGAGTTGCATGACTATCTTTGACTCGGTGAGTCGGTTGAGTCTCAGTTAGTCGGTTGGGTCGTAATGGTCGCTTGAGCGTCGTAGGGGGTCCAAGGGTCGATTGTGTCACATGGGTTACTCGTGTCATTGAGTAGTAAGGGTCATTTAAGCCGCATGTGTCGCTTATGTCATTAAGTTGCAAGGGTCGTTTGAGTCACATGGGTCGCTTGATATCATGCCCCGTGGGTCGCTTGAGTCTGAATGAGTCGGTTGAGTGTCGCAGAGGGTCCGAGGGTCGTTTGAGACACATGGGTCGCAAGGGTCGGTTGAGTCGTATGGATCGCTTGAGTGGTAGAAGTATAATGTATTCTTAATTTGTCATTTGAGGTGGCGCCAAAGCCGAAGTTTGTGTATTAATTCAAGCACATGGACAGAATGCCAAAGATCACCACCAAGTGTTATCCTCACAAGACAATAACGAAGCTGAGAGGAATTTTAGATGAATACGAGTTGCATTACTACGAGAAGGAGTCACAATTTAGGCATTTATTTCATTTCCAATGTGACTCCACATTGACGAACTTCAAATGTCTACCCTACTAAATCACTCTGTGATTGTACGGGACAAGAAGGAGTTGTGGTTCGTCTTAAACAGTGTTTCCATTCGGTACTCTATAGTGGAACACGCACTAATTTCCGGATTGAAATGCGAAGGCGAAGAATTCCGCACAAGTCAGTGAAAAGCTTGTGAAGGCAAAGAATTTCGACGACCGGACGAGGTTGGTAACTTTGATGTTGTTAGCGCAAGTTATTGCTCACAAGCCTTCATCAGACAACTCTATCAGTCATGATCTCATTGAAATTGTTGATGACTTGGAATTTTGTGAAGGCTTTCCATGGGACCGTTACACATTCGAGAAGATTGTGGATACTTGCCGCAAGCACATTAGCAGGGAATCACCGAAACCAAAATGGTATTGTGGTGGTTTCATGATCCCACTAATGGTAAGTTGTATATATTATTAGACTAACTTGAATGATTTCGTAATTTTTGCATTCTTATCATCTTGTTTTAATGTTTCAGTGACTTCCATTCGAAACCATCCTTAGTTTAGACGGAAAGGGATGGTATGTTGATGTTATGGATACGGATCAATCATGCCCAAGAATATGCAAGAAGAAGGTTAAATCTAGTTTTAATCTCAAGTATGTAGATGTGATAAGGCAGATCCGAGATTCTAAGGTAACAATTACACAAGGGTCAGAAGGGAAACAAGGGTCACAAAGGGTAATCATGGTTATTCGTTGTTTTCAGGATATTCAAAGTATTCTTCGTGTTGAACATGAAGAGGGAGCTTTATTTTTTTATCTGAAGGATTACGAGGGAAGCCATGATCCCGATGTTCAAATATGGATGAAACATTTTCGTAGAAATCCGATGGGTATTTGTTAGGAAGACATCCGTAAGCAAGAACTGCTGACACGAAAAGCAGCTCTTGGTGATCAAAAGAAACGGAAAGAAAAGGGGACTATGAGAAAGAAGAGCATGAGTGAAAAAATAATAGAGGTTGAATATGACGAAGACGAAGGAAGGGTATGTGTTGTTGAAGCTGCTAAAGAAAGAGAAGGTGATGCTGAAGTTGATGCTAAAAGTTAAGCTGAAAGAGAAGGTGAGGATGAAGCTACAACTGAAGGAGAAGAAGTTGCAGTCCCTCTGACACTAGAGCAGAAATTAATAGAGGAAATAAAGAAGTTGGAGAAAAGAATCATCAATACCGTAAGAGACCTTCTAAGGGATGTTGGATTTCATTTGCCTAATCCAAAATAAAAGACGACAAATCCCAAAGGTGCTGAAAAGGGAAAAATCAAAATCTGTCGAGAAAGAGGTACAAGGGTCGTAGAGGTACAATGGTTGCAAAGGGGTACAAGGGTCGCAAAGAGGTATAAGGGTCGTAAAGGGGTACAAGGGTCACAGAGTGATACAAGGGTCGCAGAGTTGTACAAGGGTCGTAGAAGGTACAAGGGTCGCAGAGGTACAAGGATTGCAGGGGTACAATGGTCGCATGGATACAATAGTCGCTGATGTACAAGGGTTGCAGAGGGATACAAGGGTCGCAGAGGCACAAAGGTCACAGAGGCACAAGGGTCGCAGAGTTACAAGGGTCGCAAAGGGATACAAGGGTCGCAGAGTGACACGCTGAAATGCAAAAGTGGCTAATACTTCGGAAATTTTGAGCTAGTATCCATCGTTATTAGATTCTTCTAAGGCTAGACTCTAGTTTTGTTTGAGGACAAACAAAGGTTTAGGTCTGGGGGAGTTTGATAACACTGAAAGTGTATCATTATTAGGATAGGTTTTTATATCATTTTCGCATGATTCGTACATCGATTCTTACTTATCCGATTCTATTTTGAGCTTCACACACCCGTTTTATTGGTTTTCAGGTTTCTAGGCGACAAGGCCTAAATGAGCTCAATATGAAGGATTCCTGTCAAAAACCACAAGATTTGAAGGAAAATCTACTCAGAGCCGAGACCGAGCTCCAGAACCCAAAGGAACACCCGAGCAACGAGCGGAAAAGAGGAATATCAAGATCACAAGGGTGCCCGGTCGGGCACTATTCTCCACCCGCTCGGGTAACACCTACGGGGATTATCCATGAAAGAATACACGACTGGGCACATGAACAAGGAGATCGGGTGATCACTACCCGATCGGGCGAGTTCTGAATACCCGCTCGGGCAATCAGCCATCCATTCTGCCCCGTAAGTTTACGCGACTCGGGCCCCTCAACCGCACGATCGGGTGATCACTACCCGATCGGGCGCAACGTTCAACACGGTCGGGCAAGCCTTTACCCGACCGGGCAACACCACTGCCCGAGCGGGCCGCGTAATCCGTAACAACCTAGATCTAAGTTTCAAACGAGCAAATAAAAGGAAAGGAATAGATCTAGGGCAAAGGGGGCGACGAACAGGGGAAGAAAGCACTGGAAAAACATCTGGGAAAGCTCGGGAAGCATCGGAGAAGAAGAGAAGCACCAATCCGTACACCAGTAACACATTAGGGAAGGTCGAGGCATCGAGTTCCTTAGGGTTTTATCATGGATTGGGCTGTGTTAGCTTCTGTTTTCATGTATTCCATGAGTGAGTAGAGTCCCTACTGCGGGTAGGGTTATCGGATTTGTATGTATGAACGATGATCTTCTTTAATGCTTAGTTTTATGATTTTTACTCTTGATTTACGGTTCTATGCTTAGCAATATCAATCATATGTTAGTGTTGACCGCTCAACAACAATGGATATCGAACCTTGCTGGAAGGTTAAGGAACGAATCCGGTCCGCTAAGTAGTAGATTAAGCCTTGGCTAATGAGAATCTGACCGGTCGGTTAGCCAACTTAGGGATAGTGATTGCGGTCTTAATGCTGCCATGGTACGTGTTAATCGGCTGTCGGAAGGCAGGGTTGCATGTATCCATGGTTAGGAGGTTTAGGCCCGGAAGAATCACTCCTCGACAGTAGAGCATGAATTTCCCGTCATCAAGAGTAGGTTGTAGATCTATGATCTTTAGTCGTTCATGTATGCAATATCCGGTATCCCGTACACCCGTAGTACTCATCATATCTAGTTCATCTTTACCCTCGTTCCGTTGTCCCCATTAGGTTAGATTTAGGACCAGTAGAACCATATCCCCTCATATCACCTTTCTTCCTAGTTTAGTTTTGTTCTTAGTTTAGCTGTATTAGTCCCTGAGATCGACCCTGGTACTAAAAGATCCGTATACTTGCGGTGAAGTGGACTAGGTTAATTATAACTCGCGTTTCCACACGTCAAGTTTTTGGCGCCGTTGCCGGGGACTAAAAACGGCTTAGACTAGGAATTAGCTAGATTAGGATCTTGTCCTTTCCGGAGTCTTATTTGTTTCTTGCATTTTGTTTTTGTTTTCTTATAGAGTAAAAAAAATGAAAAAATATATATCTTTACCTCACAGAGCTTAATCGAGTTTGATGTCCTTTGTCTTGCGAGGTAAAATGGACGACTTCAACTCTTCGGACGCCAACATAGCTGAATTAAGATATCAGCTTTCCGATTTTCGTCGTAAGCTCTCCGATTTTTATACCACCCGCAATATTTTGAACAATCACGGGAACCAACCGCTAGGGGGTATGAAGATGAGATCTACGATAGCTACGCTCAACCTTACGGGGATACCTACAATCACGAATGGAGCGATCACGCATACATCCCGTATAGGAACATAGAGAGTATGGTGAATGCACAGCCATCGTTTGGGAATTTCCAGCCATGGACGGAACCCCAAACCCAGAGCTATCAATCCTATGTGCCTCAACCATACCCAACTCAATCCGTAGCAGCCCTAGAATATCCCGCCACGTACAACTACCTCCGTGAAATGCTTGAGAATAGAGACTATTTATGCATGGGAGTGGAGGCGGAACTAGAGAGCGCCAATGAGAAAATAGGCGACCTATTTGGATC